>JANSVA010000008.1:14137504-14167456 GCA_025504915.1 Erythroxylum reticulatum | reverse complement strand
CTTTCTAGATTTATTTCAATCCAAAACACCTGAAATAATTTCTTAACAAATTTTATACATTTTATTATTATCAAAACCTAAGTGGGATTTAATTTTTCAACCACCATTGGTCCAACAGTCATAACTTCCTTTATTTTACATGCATTCATATATCGGAATGTTCCATATATCATATGCTCAATCGGTCACATGCTTGCAAATTCACATTCAAATCACATTTTTCATCGAACCCAAGGTTCGAAATTAAACATCATTATTGAGTAACATATATTCCATCATATTTACATAGAAGTAGCACTTCAATATCACGTTCATATATCAAATCTTGGACCTATATTATCTAGTATCAATATAATCAATCACATTGATCTTGTCATTTAAAACATAATTTAAAGCAAACAGTTAATTGAGAGAAACTGTCTAGGTTACTCATAGGTTGCTCCTAAAGCTAATGTCTGGAAGTTCCAGCAACGTCAGGATGTTGACATTCCAGTCGCTCGTCTATATCAAACAATATACATATATCACAGATTGGCACAATTGCAAGTATTTATTAATGCACATTTATGTATATGAAATATGCACAATGCATGTTTAATAAAGTTCTCTGGTATTTTTCCATTATTCTTATCACATAATCAATCATATATCAAAACTCACCTAAGTATAACTTGTACTTAGGTTTATACCTCAATGAAACCATTAAAATCATAATTCGTAAGTCATTGAATCATTTCAGATTTTTCTAAAAACTGACTTTCGGGTCTATTGTTCTTGATCATTTAGACAATGTAAATGAAGTAATTTGCCAATAATTTAACAATGCAAATGAAGTAATTTGCCAATACTTTCTTCTAAAAATTTTTCTCCTATCCTTTAAGTTTCTAATGGCATCAAAATCATTCAATTTAGTTCAGTAATCTGAAAGTTATACCCCAAATATTTCCGAACTATTCTTATAATGAAATAGGGCCCTGTACTTAACTTCCATCCAAAAATTGAAATTCTTAGAGACTGAATTAAAACTAGAGGTCATTAGACAATTTGTATCCTTATGTCTCTAGTTTACTTCAAATAAAAAATCATCTCATTTAGATGACTAGAGAAAAAGTTATAGGAAAAATAAGGAAGGATTTTTAGTGACCAAAAAGCTCTCGGGTGCACAATCATACTTGTGCGAGATTGTGCACTTTTGATCTTTAACAAAATAAGTGCACGGCTGTGCATTCCAACATAACCATGTCACGGGCGTGCAACCTTTACAGACGCCCATGCACGCCAACAAGTCATGGCTGTGCAACCTTAATGCACGTCAGTGCACACACCAACTCGAACCAGTCCCAAATTTTTTGCTCAATCTCTTCTAGATGATTTCAAACAGCTCATATTTTATGTGGAGAGGTAGATCCAAGTGTTTTAACTCTAATGGTTTAAGTCCCATGTCATTTGGAGGTCAGAAGAAGGAGATATAGCCAAAATACTGAAAGATGTTGGAACTTTCTCCAGCCATAGAAGTCACGATCATGATTTTCTAACACATTTCAAACTGCACGATCATGACTCTCAAACTCTTCAGAAAAGTCATGATCGTGTAGAAGCACGATCGTGCTTTTTCCCAGTTCTTTACAAATGCTTTTCTTCCTTCTTCCTTTTTCCGAAACCTCAATTTTTTTCTTCTTTTTCTAAATCCAACCTTTCTAATCTACATTTTCCCTTATTTTCACTTCATTTTCAACTCTCTTACTTCAACCCAACACACTTTTAAACAAATTAAAAACCATAATTAAACCTAAACATCTAGAAAATCAATCACGCATCTGTTCATTTTTTTGCATTATCTTCACTGTCTTCTTCCTACATTTTCATTTTCTGTATTCTCTTAAATTTTCCCTCAAACTTTCATTTTAAATCATTCATTCACATTCCCAAACATCACTATATACCTATTCTTCAACTCAAAATTCATTTGTTTGTTCATTCATGAATCTCCAAAATATACCCGTATATATATACATGTGTGTGTGTGTGTGTGTGTGTGTGTGTATATATATATATGTATAGATATATATACAGTGAAGAGAAATAGAGCCTTCACCTCTGTTTTCGTCAAATTTTTTCTGCACCTAAATATACATGTTTTCTATGATCTTTCAACTCCAAAAATCATTTCTACACTAACTTATAGCATAATGATCATCAAAACCAAAAAATCAACAAATCCACATTTTCATATTATATTCACGGTGAACATAAAAAATGTCCATTTTCCTCTTATTCATCTCATAACAATAAATCACCATTTTTGTTTTATAAACCAATAACTCTAAAGGATTAACAAGATATTTACTTGATAAAACTCTAAAATTTTCAAAAACTCAAGAAGCCCTAATCTTCACGCAACTCATGTACACCATTATAGAGGTTAGTAAGTTTAAGTTTTTCTTAAGGCAAATGAAAGAAAACCGAAGTTGGGAGTAGAAAAAGGTAGATGAAAACAAGATTTAACTTTTGTGGAGGATTGATGAAAAACTCTATGTAAATAAAGAAACTTGAAGAAGAAAGCTACAAGGAAGATGAAGACAAGAGTACAGTACTTGGTCTTTCAAAGTTAAGAAAAACGTGACTTGGTCTTTCAAAGTTAAGAAAAACTTGACTCTAAGACTTGGACACTTGTCCAATTTTCGAAGACCTTAGCTAGTTTCCCAACTAACTAGTTCTTATTGAACTAGTCCCTTAACTCTCATCTTTTCATTCCAATCATCTCTAAAATTTTCAATATCAGTAACTTACAAATTCTAAAGTCATGTCTAAATTTTCAAAGTCCTTTTTAACAATTCTCTAATATCATTTAACTCCTATTTCTATTTCTATTCATCAACTTACTTGCCAAGTGGCATTTTTCCTAGTACAATAACAATCAACAATTTAAAAAATTACTCCTAAATTCACCAAAAATTCCAAATCACTAAACACACCTTCTAATTAAAATTTTCAATACACATAAACCATGATTCTTAATAAAAATCACATTTCACATATACAAGTCAATTATACCCAGAATGTCAATGAATGCATATACAAAAATATCTATATTCATGTGTATGAGTATGACATATTATGCATGGACATGAAATACACTTCTGATCTCTTAATAATCTCTCATATTTCCTATTCTAGCCTTAACATGGGTAACAAGATGTTACAACTCTCCCTTCCTTAAAAGAAATTTCATCTTCAAAATTCTTACCTGATTGCTCGAATAGGTAGGGATGTTGTCTCCTCATATGCTCCTCCGTTTCCCAAGTGGCTTCCTCTATCGAGTGATTCCTCCAAAGTACTTTCAACAGTGGAACTACTCGATTCCTCAACTGCTTGATCTGAGATCCCACTATCTTGATCGACTCCTCAACATAGCTTAGGTTACTAGCAACCTCATTCTTTTGAGTTGGTATCACATGTGTTGGATTCGATCGGTACCTTCGGAATATACTCACATGAAACACATTATGTAATTGAGACATTTCATTCGGTAAAGCCAACTTATATGCCAAAAGTCCTATTCTCTCAATGATCTTATAAGGACCAATGTACCTAGGGCTCAACTTGCCCTTTTTACCAAATCTCAATACTCCTCTCTAAAGTGACACTCGGAGAAACACTCTGTCTCCTACACTATACTCGATATCACGTCAATGTTGATTCACATAACTCTTTTGTCTATCTTGAGCTGCTTTAATTTGACTTCGGATCAATTTCACCTTATCCACCGTGTCTTGTATCAATTCTAGGCCTTCCACCATTCTCAAGCCCTCTTTATCCCAATATAGTGGTGACCAACATTTTCTTTCATACAGTGCCTCATACGATGCCATTTTGATACTACTATGATAGTTGTTGTTATATGCAAATTCTATCAGTGCTATATATTGATCCCCAGCTCTTTAAAACTTTAATACACAAGCTCTGAGCATATCCTCAACAATTTTAATTGTCTTCTCTCTCTGTTTGTCTGTTTGAGGATGAAATGTCGTACTGAATTTCAACTTAGTACCTATGGCCGACTGCAAACTCTTCCAGAATCTCGAAGTAAATTTGGGATCCTTGTTCGATACAATGTATACTAGAACCCATGCAATCTCATCACCTCATTCACATATCTCCAGGCTAACTAATCTAGTGAGTTATTCTCTCTCACTAGTAAGAAATGGGCCAACTTAGTTAATCGGTCCACTACAACCCATATAGCATCATTCTGCCTCGGAGTCTTTGGCAATCCCATAATGAAGTCTATAGTGATCCGTCCCCATTTCCACTCCGGAATGGGCAACGAATGCAACTTCCCTACATGAGTCTGATGCTCATCTTTAACTTGCTGGCATGTCATACACTTAAGAAACATACTTTGCTACTTGCTTCATTCTAGGCCACCAAAAATGTTGCTTTAGCGTGTTATATATCTTGGTAGTACTAGGATGCATAGCATAGGAAGCCATATGAGCTTCCTCAAGAATTTTCTTTTTTTAGATCATCCACATTAGGAACACACAGCCTCTGCTCTAACCACATTGTCTCATCTCTTAACTCAAAATCAGAATCCAGATTCATCTTGACTTTCTCTATAAGCTTCACCATATTAGGATCTTTTCTTTGGACTTCTCTGAATTTATCATGCAGCATCGGTCTCAAATTTAATGTAGCAATCAGTGCCTCATCCTGCTCTAGATTCAACTCCATATTTAGAGCTCTCAAATGAATCAAGTTTGGTAATATTGATAACTGAATATGAGCTACACTAGTATTAGAATTTCTTCTCAAAGCATTAGCCACCAGATTAGCTTTCCCCTGATGATACTCAATCGTGCAGTCATAATCTTTTAATAACTCGATCCATCTCCTATGTCTCATATTCGATTCTTTCTGACTCAACAGATACCTCAAACTTTTATGATCGGTGTAAATCTAGAACATCTCTCCATAAAGATAATGTCTTTATATCTTTAGAGCAAAGACAACTGCAGCTAGCTCTAAATCATATATCGGATAGTTAATCTCGTGAGACCTTAATTGTCTCAATGCATACTCTATCACCTTGCCATGTTGCATCAACACACATCCCACTCCTTAATATGAAGCATCACTATATACCGCATATCCTCTGGTCCCTGATAGAATAGTTAGCACCGGTGCAATAGTAAATCGATGTTTTAACTCCTCAAAGCTCTTCTGATATTTCTCATTCCATATGAATACTACATTTTTCCTCAGAATTTTTGTCAGAGGGGCTGGGATAAAAAAAATCCCTTGACAAACCTCCGGTAATATCTGGCTAATCCTAAGAAGCTTCAAATCTCAGACACATTCCTCAGAGCTTCCTAATTCATCACTGCCTCTATCTTCTTTAGGTCTAGCTATATGCCTTGTCCAGTCATTATATGCCCCCAAAACACAACTTGATCCAACCAAAATTCACACTTATTGAATTTGGCATATAACTGTTTCTCTCTCATGATATGTAAAATCACTCTCAGATGCTCAACATGTTCTTCTCTGCTTTTTGAAGACACTAAAATATCATCGATAAACACTATCACAAAGCGATCTAGGTAGGGCAGAAAAAATTTATTCATTAAGTCCATAAATGTTGTCGAGGCATTAGTTAACCTGAACGACAACCCATACCTACTTCTGAATGCACTTTTAGGTATATCGACCTCTGTTATCTTCAACTGATAACACCCTGATCTCAAATCCAACTTAGTGAATACCTGACCTCCCTGCAATTGATCAAGCGAATCATCAATTTTAGGCAATAGTCACTTGTTCTTCACTGTTACCCGATTTAGATACACATCCAAAAATTTCCTAACTACAGGAATGTCCTGCATATTCTGCTAAGCTCTAGTATCAATGACGTGGACTAGATAAGCCTCACATCCTCTTTGCATCAACCTCAATGCACTCATAAATGATATCAACCTGGATGGCACTGCTTGACTAATTTCTCTGAAAACTACTCTCGGTTGGCTAGGAGATTCTAGTACTACCTCCTTGGTATAACAGTTCACGATAGCTCTATGAGCAGTGAGCCAATTAATGCCTAGGATGTTATCTATCTCTCTCAGCTGTAATATAATCAGGTCTGTCTCCAATTCTGCTTGATCAATTTGAATCAAGCATCTCTTGCAGACTTCTCCTATAATTGTAGTATTACCTATTAGTGTACTCACCTCTAGTCTATACTGTAGTATCTCTCTATCACAATGCAACCTAGATGCCAGATACGATGCGATAAACGAATGCATAGATCCGGGATCTAGCAATGTAAATGCTTCATGATCATAAATAAGTAATGCATTTGCAATGACGTCCAGAGAGTCTTGTGCCTCCTGCCTAGTCATGGCATAGACTCAGGCCTAGGACTGCAGTCGACTGCTCCGCACCTCAGTCCTAATAGAAGGACTCCCAGTGCTCACTTTGCCTCTACCTTGTCCTCTTTTTCCAGATCCACTACCTCGGCTCTGATGAATAGTAGCTTTACTCACAGATCTCCCACTCACACCAGACTGGGCTCCAGTAATGACAGGATAATCTTTGATTTTATGCTCCAGAGAGCCGCATAAAAAATAAGACCCTGATAGAGTTTAGCACTAACCACCGTGCTTCTTCCCACAGTGCTCACACAGAGGTAATTGACTCTGCACTATACCTCTTGCACTGCTAGACTGTACAAAACCACCCCTCTGTCTAAATCCTGATTGTCTTGATCTAGCTGGTAGTCTGAAGGCTTGGTTCTGGATGTTACTAAATCTTCTACATGAACCACTCTGACTTTTATTGGACCTCTTCATTCTGGACCCTTACCTAGCCTTTGCTTGTCCCTTTCTCAATATCTGCTCAATTCTGATTGAAACTGCTCTCAACTCAGCAAAACTGCTTAAGTTGAAGATCGGTAGTCTTGTTCTGATCTTTATATTTAGCCTAACCTCAAATCTCCTACACTTGTCTTTTTCAGTAGGGATCATAGTAATAGCATATCCCATCAACTTATTGAACCGAATCTCATACTCTGCCACTAACATCCTACCTTTCTTTAAATCAAGGAACTCTTTCATCTTCTTATCCAAGTAGATCTTGGGCATGTAATTCTCGTTGAAGATCCTCAAAAAGTCTTCCCAGTTCAGGTGGCAAGGTCTGGTGGTATTGCCTGGGATAGTCTTCCACCATTGGTAAGCTAGGCCCTGCAGTAAGGACAATGCATAGTCGAACCTCTTGTCAGGCTCGAAGTCCATCTAATAAAAAACTCTTTCCATCCTTTCTAACCATCCTTCGGGTCTGTGTTGTCATAGAAATCTATAGCCCCTTTCTTCTGCAACCTATCATAATTCCTCTCCATTCTCTCACGAACTCTAGGAGGCATCTCCTTTAGTCAAGATATCGAGGACTCCCTACTGGCTCCTACCGATCCTAGGTCAACTGATTGCCCCTACTTGATCACCTATGGTGGATGACCTATAATAAACAATAACTTAAATCATTAACTGCATTTCTCACGATATTTCATGCTTAAAATTCCTATATGTCCCTATGGATGCCAAACCATACTCTAATACCACCCAATGTAGCCCCCCATTACCTTAGGGTATATACCGGGATTCCCGGAGGACGTTCCAATACATAATCTATGATAATGGTGCGCTACGTTCAATCACGTCATTCACTCAACATGACATCATCATTTTTTAATTTCTTATATGAAATCATAAGGAAACACAATATTTTAAAACCGAATTCCTCCTTTTAGTTCATAAAATCGAACGTTTACATTGACAGTTTCCAATATCATCCGAATATGTACATCATCATATCCTAATACAAAGCATGCTACGTGAAAGAGGAAATACACAAAAGTCCATCTAATATTTTCAATCTAAGCTGATCGACCTTTGAGCCATTTCTTCTTGTTCCCGAAAGTACAAGACTATACTTCTTGTAGCATCTCTCAGTAGCTAATGTCGTCTCTCGGCCCTAAAAAGTCAGCATTGTAATTTTGGTTAGTTTTACGAACTTAATGAGGTAACCATCATCGATGGTTCACTCAATTCATGTATCACATAAATACATGTATCATATTATTCACCTTTCACTTTTAGAACAATCATAATGGTCATTTCATTCATGTGAAAATACACATATCAAGTATAAATGCAATGCATGTGAAACTCACTCTCATTTATTATTGTCATTATGACCGAGTGCCTTTTTACTAGCTCATATCCTTTAGTGGATACCGAGCTGCATCAAATTATGTCCCATATCCCTTAGTGGATATCAAGTACATTCATAACTGAGCTTGAGACTCGAATCACACTCTAAGCTTTAAGCTTATTATCCTGGTGACTTTGGTCATAAATTCCTTTATCTTACATGCATTCATATATCGGAATGTTTCACATATCATATGCTCAGCGGGCCACATGCTTGCACATTCACATTCAAATCACATTTTTCATTGGACCCAAGGTCCGACATTCATCATCATTGTTGAGTAACATATATTCCATCACATTCACATACAAGTAGCACTTCATTATCACATTCATATATCAAATCTTGGACCTACATTGTCCAGTATTAACATAATCAATCACTTTCATCTTATCATTCAAAAAATAATTTAAAGTAAACAGTTAACTAAGAGAAACCATCTAGGATACTTACAGGTATGTCCCTAAGATAATGTTTAGAAGTTACGACAGCGTCGAGATGTTGACGTTCCAGTTGCTCATTTATATCAAACAATATACAAATATCACAAATTGGCACAATTGTAAGTATTTATTCATGCACATGTATGTATATGAAATATGCACAATGCATGTTCAATGACGCTCTCAGGTATTTTCCCATTATTCTCGTCACATTATCGATCATATATCAAAACTCACCTAAGTATAATTTGTACTTAGGTTTATACCTCATTGAAACCATTAAAATCACAATTCATAATTCATTGAATCATTTCAGATTTTTCCAAAAACTGACTTTGGGTTCTACTATTCTTGATCATTTAGATAATGAAAATAAAGTAATTTGCCAATACTCTCTTCTAGAAAATTGTTTTTGTATCTTTTAAATTTCTAATGACACTAAAATCATTCAATTTAGTTTAGTAATCTGAAATTTATATCCAAAGATTTTCATACTGTTCTTATGAGTACCTTGTACTTAACTTCCATCCAGAAATTGAAATTCTTAGAGACTAAATTAAAACTTGATGTCATCAGATAATTTCTATCCCTATGTCTCTAGTTATGCCAAATTAAAAATCATCACATTTGGATGACTAGAGAAGAAGTTATAGGTAAAAGAAGGAAGGATGTTTAGTGAGAAAAAATGTCTCGGGTGCACAATCGTGCACTTTTAATCTTTAACAAAATAAGTCACAGTTGTGCATTCTAAAATAACCATGTGATGGGCATGCAACCTTCATGCACACCTATGCATGCCAACAACTCACGTCTGTGCAACCTTAATGCATGGTCGTGCACACCCACTCGAACCAGTCCCAAATTTTTCTCTCAATCTCTCCCAAATGATTTTAGATGGCTCAGGTTTTTGGTGGAGAGCTAGATCCAATTGTTTCGAGTCCAATGGTTTATTTCTTATGTCATTTGGATGTCGGAAGAAGGAGATATAGCCAAAATACTGAAGGATGTTTGAACTATCTCCAGCCATAGAAGTCACGATCGTGCTTCTAACGCATTTTGAATGTCACGATCGTGCAAGCCATAGAAGTTCTAATGCATTTCAAATGTCATGATCGTGCAGCAGTACGATCGTGACTCTGAAACTCTTCAGACACGATTGTGCTTTTTCCCAGTTCTTTACAAACGCTTTTCTTCCTTCTTCCTTTTTTTGAAACCTCAAATTTCTTCTTCTTTTTTCATTCTTTTTCTAAATCTAGCCTTTCTAATTTACATTTTCCTTTATTTTCAATTCATTTTCAACTCTCTTATTTCAGCCCAACACATTCTTAAACAAATTAAAAACCATAATTAAACCCAAACATCCAAACCAGAAAATCAATCATGCATCTTTTCATTTTTCTGCATTATCTTCACTGTCTTCGTCCTACATTTTCATTTTCTACGTTCTCTTAAATTTTCCCTCAAACTTTCATTTTAAATCATTCATTCACATTCCTAGGTATCACCATATACCTATTCTTCAACTCAAAATTCATTTGTTTGTTCATCCACAAATCTCCAAAATTACCGTATATATATATACAGTGAAGAGAAACAGAGTCTTCACTTCTGTTTCCATCATAATTTTTCTGCACCTAAATATACATGTTTTCTATGATCTTTCAACTCTACAAATCATTTCTACACTAACTTATAACAAAATGATCATCAAAACTGAAAAATCAACAAATCGATATTTTCATACTACATTCATGGTGAACATGGAAAATCTCCATTATCCTCTTATTCATGTCATGACAATAAATCACCAATTTTATTTTATAAACTAACAACTCTAAAGGATTAACAAGATACTTTCTTGATAAAACTCCAAAATTTTCAAAAACTCAAGAAGCCCTAATCTTCACGTGACTCACGTACACCATTGTAGAGGTTTGCAAGTTTCAGTTTTTCTTGATGCAAATGAAAGAAAACCAAAGTTGGGCGATAGATGAAAACAAGATTTAACTTTGGTGAAGGTTTGATGAAAAACTTTGTGTAAATGAAGACACTTGTAGAAGAAAGTTACAAGGAAGATGAAGACAAGAGTACAGTACTTGGTCTTTCAAAGTTAAGAAAAACGTGACTTGGTCTTTCAAAGTTAAGAAAAACTTAACTTTAAGACTTGGACACTTGTCTAATTTCTAAGACCTTAGCTAGTTTCCCATCTAAATAGTTCTTATTGAACTAGTCCCTTCACTCTTATCTTTTCATTCCAATCATCTCTAAAATTTTCAATATCAATAACTCACAAATTCTAAAGTCATGTCTAAGTTTTCAAAGTCAGTTTTAACAATTCTCTAATATCATTTAACTCCTATTTCTATTTCCATTCATCAACTTACTTGCCAAGTGGCATTTTTTCTTATACAATAATAATCAACAATTTTGGAAATTGCTCCTAAATTCACCAAAAATTCAAAATCACTGAACACACCTTCCAATTAAATTTTTTAATACATATAAACCACGATTCTCAATAAAAATCACACTTCACATATATAAGTCAATTATTCCTAGAATGTCAATGAATGAATGTACAATCATTTTCATGTGCAAAAATATCTATATTCACGTGTATGAGTATGGTATATTATGCATGAACATAAAATGCTTTTCTAATCTCTCAGTAATCTCCCGTATTTCCTATTCTAGTCTTAACATGGGTAACGAGATGTTATAATGATAGAATATGATTCTGATTTATAAATATATATTTAAATAGTATGACATTGTTTTAATTAATTTATTTTAGTTTAACTGATTCTTTTTTAATCAAGAAAAATGATATGAAATAGATATGAAAATACAGTCACTCAACTATTACTTAATCTTCCTAACTTATTGTATTTAACAATTTAAGGACTTCACTTCAAAACCTGCCCAACTATTAGCTTAAGCCTTTAAATATAAGTTAGGAATTCATTTCAAGAACCATATGTTAATTTTAATATAAAATCTATGATAATCATGTCAAGTTATTAAAGATACTTAATTGTAGAAACATATATGAATCTATTATAATACACTTATTGAGTTGTTGCAACTTTTTTAAATTTTTGCCTTCTATGAGATATGTATAAGTTATCTGCCTTTTCTAACAACGAGGTAACGGAAAAGAAACCTTTATTAGTTCTCTTGGAGACTAGAACCACTTATTTATATGTATAGTGCTTATTCCTAACTTGCCTACCATAATTTCATAATATTATATTAGAGTTTCTATTCATATAATACCCATACTTAGCTATTTTAGGCTTATTAACCTGAAACCTTAATAGATCACTTTTCACTTTAGGTCAAACCTTATAATAGCCCATGACATATATATATGTAAGTCCTTTAAAAAAAATTCCAACAACCTCCCACTTGGATTACATATATATGTTATAATAGACCTTATGAGCTTAAAATTGCTATTATTATTAAATTATCTTTAAAAAATTTGATCCATCAATCATATTAATATAGGATCAAAGAATCAATGTCACAATTATTATTATTAGACTCATTAGTGTTCATATACATCAATATAATTAATGATATGGATCAAGTATGAATATGCAGCACGAAAATTTCATGTCGTATGATCATATCATGTCATTTTTTAACTAATCCTATCTTATTCCTTAGGGAGATCAATTTAGACTAATTATAGTGTATACACACAAACTCATTTATACTACAACATTAAATCATAAAAATTTATGACACATGTCAATAACCATAAGTATCCATGCAAAACAAACTCACTAAACTAACATATCATTAAATGACATAATACCTATATGACTAGTGTGCTTATGAAAGACCTTAGGAGGTTAACCTTTAGTTAGCGAATCTATAATCATGGATTTTTTCTTAGTATGTTCTACAAACATCTGATCACTCCTAATTATTTCTTCAACAACCAAGAACTTAATGTTGATGTGCTTTGACTTTCTTGAGCTTTTGTTATTATTAGAATACAACATTGCTAACCGTCACAAAATAATTTAAATGGTCTTTTAATGCCATTTATAATTTGCAGCCTGGTGACAAACTTTCGTAGCCATATCCTATGATTGCATGCCTTATAACATGCTATAAACTTAGTTTCCATGGTAAAAGAAGCTATAGGTGTTTATTTAGCACTCTTCTAGGAATATTTCCTCTATTAAGCAAGTAGATATAGCCTGAAGTGGATATATGACTATCTTGGTATATCACGAACTCAGAGTCAGAATACCTAATGATATCTAAGATCTCCTATATGTGAGCATGTAGTCTTTATTCTCCTAAGATGCCATATAACTCTTTTGGTTGCATCCTAATTATTCATTATTAGATTCCTCAAATATCTGCCCAACATTCCAACAATTGAGACTAAATTCGTCTTATCTGCCGAAACGTAAGGAATTTCTTATACATTATTTTAGTTTCTAAGTCATTCTTAGGGCACTAATTGAGACTAAATTCGTCTTTTTTAGCAACAGGGGTATGGCATAATTTACTATCATACATGTCAAATGTAGCACCCTACTCTCATAGTGTATATTCCCGAACATACCGATGATATTCGAGAATATACTCTATGAGGGTGACATGATAGAATAGTCAGTCAAACATAACCATTAAAAACTTTTCACACATCACACTCATATTTCAGAAAACCAATAATCAATTTCGGCCCATTTTATTCATAAACATCTTCAATCACATTTATTATTACACTCCTTGATCAATCTCATTTACAAATATTTCCTAATTTGAAAAGTCATTAAAAAACATAATTATTCAGACACAGGTGGAACAATAATTGTAGAATACACATTTTGATATAAAATAATAAAATACATATATGAACGCGAACTGATCCTGACCTTTATCTCTTATCACGATAATTATGGTTAAACTCCAATTAGTCTAACTGGGTATACTCTGAATCTGAAAGACAACGTTACAAATTTTGGGTGAGTTTTATGAACTCAGTGAGTGGACTATCCTCGATGGTTCACTCATATCACATAACACAAATAGTTCACAATTCATATTCAATTCATAGATAAATATCAACACATATAGCACATCATTTCATTAATTCATCATATGGCATCAAATACACTTTATTCACTTATTTCATATATCACATTCGGAACAATTCAAACAATATAATTTAGTCATTTAAACATACATATCAATTGCATATGCAATGCTTATAAGACTCACTTTCATTTATTACTTTATTGTGATCGAGTGCCTTTTTACTGGCCCATATCCCTTGTGGATACCAGGCTTGTTTCATATATTGTCCTATATCCCTTAGTGGATACCGAGTACATTAACATCTAAGCTAGAGGCTCTTACCACATTGTAAGCTTTAAATTATTTTTCGGTGGCTACTATGGTCATATAAGCCTTTACGTTATCATGCATTCATGTAATGAAATGCATCACATTCATATATATTCTATCAGTCACTCGATTTCAGTTTCACATTCATACTAGTTTCTCCACACATTTTAATTTATTTACAATCTCAACTTCCTAAGTTGGTAATATATTCATCAAATCTAATTTGTATCTCCTGAACATATTTGCATAGAATATAGTGTGGACCTAAGTTCTCCTCATATTAGCAATAGTGTCACCTCAAATTCAAGAATCCAATCATATAGTTAGATACTTTACATCAAAGAAATTGCATATACTCTCAGTAGCATATTCTACATGATGCCTGAGTTTCAGTTAGAAACGGGACTCTAATGTTCACTTCTAATTTGTTTTATCATCGTTCATTCTTAAAAGTAAACCATCTGGTCCACTTAATCTAATTCGGTGAAATTCTTCTTTAAAAGAAGATTTCTTGCTACTATCATCTATAGTGTTTATGTAATCCTTATCAATCAACCGTTTTCATCATTGCTTATCAGTCATTCTTGGTACCCTAAGAAGATCAGTTTCTATCATTTTGTATAAGGTCATAATGTTCTATTTACAAAAACTCGATGAAGTAGCAGACATGATTATTGTCGCATATACTTAGGTGTGTATCATCAAGATCATCCCATTCTATCCAGAGATTTATTTTCGACAATTCACCAATTTATATCTTACAATAATGATACTTTGATCTCAATTGATCCTAGATGACATTTCTCCCTTTTTGCCTGTTCATAATCGTGAGGACTCTGCCATGATCTGACAGGACCAATTAATCTCATCCACGATCGTGCTCTGCTTCTATTTCCTCGAACTCATCACATATAGTAACATTATTTACACTCTCAATCTATCCCCGAGTGATCATTTTAAACTCTTTCATGCACTACTCTGAGTCATCTTAGAATTTTAACTATGGGAACTATGACTAAAGAGTATTCAATAAGTCATGGATCACTTCCTATTTCATCTCCACACATACAATACATATGTACTCAATATTCTCACTTGTCATGGTGATCTCATTATCAGATATGTACTCACAATAACAAAACAACTTAACCTTGAGAACTCCTACACATATCGCTATCATTTGTCTCATCTTCCAATTATCATTTATTCATCTTACATACATACATTCTTAATGAATTCAAAATTTTAGAAGCACAACCTCCATGACGTTCTGAACTCAATTTCATGGATATAATCTTATGCTAAATCATAACTTTAATCACATTTATTAAACAATCATTTTAAGTTTAAGTTCAACCTCTCAAGGTCATAAAATTTTTTATTTTCTTTCAACTTATCTTGTACACTTTAAATCTTGTAATTCATATTTATATCTCTACTTTCCTCACTCATTCCATGACAATGCATTCACATCTATTTCACATTCAAGGATATACCATTACAGTACAATATTGATTTCATATTCGATGATACATCCACAAATACAAATGTAGTGAATCTCTACTGATATATCAAACAATAAACTATTTCTGATTTCTAGATATCCACAAGCTTTCATTTTCTCACATTCTGACAGATCATAATTCTTCTCACTATTTCTATCAGTTCAGAATCTTAACAAATGCTCATGTGTGTGACTCATGTAAATGCGGCTTAAACTGGGGATCAGTTGCCATTGCATACTAAGACATGTCTAAAATGTATAAACTTGATATATATTTCAAAAAATGCCCATATAAGACATTAAGCTTAGGCTCTAATACCAACTTAGTAGCACCCCATTCTCATAGTGCATATCCCCAAACATATCGATGGTATTCGAGAATATACTTTACGAGTGTGTCTTGCTAGAACAGTCAGTTAATCAAAACCATTAAAAAATTTTCATGCATCACACGCATATTTGAAAAACCAATAATCAATTTCGGCCCATTTTATTCATAAACATCTTCAATCAAATTTATTATTACACTCCTTGATCAATCTCATTACAAACATTTCCCAATTTGGAAAGTCATTACCAAATAGAATTATTTAGATACATATGGTACAATAATTGTGGAATACATATTTTAATACAAAATAATCAAATACATACGCATACGTGAACTGATCTCGATCTTTATCTCTTATCATGATAATTGTGGTTAGACTCCAATTAGTCTAACTGGGTATACTCTGAACCTGAAAGACAATGTTGTAAATTTTGGGTGAGTTTTGCGAACTCAGTGAGTGGACCATCCTCAATGGCTCACTTATATCACATAACACAAATAGTTCACAGTTTATATTCAATTCATAGATAAATATCAATATATATAGCACATCCCTTCATTAATTCATCATGTGGCATCAAATACACTTTATTCATTTATTTCATATGTCACATTCGAAATAGTTCAAACAACACAATTTAGTCATTTAAACATACATATAAATTGTATATGTAATGCTTATGAGACTAAATTTTATTTATTACTTTGATGTGATCGAGTGCCTTTTTACTGGCACATAGCCCTTGTGGATATTGGGCTTGTTTCATATATTGTCCTATATCCCTTAGTGGATATTGAGTACATTAACAACTAAGCCAGAGGATCTTACCACATTCTAAGATTTAAACTATTTTTTGGTGGCTACTCTGGTCACATCAACTTTTATGTTGTCATGCATTCATGTAATGAAATGTATCACATTCACGTGTATTCTATCAGTCACTCGATTTCAGACATTCAAATTTATCATCGGACCTTTGTCCGACGTTCAACAATAATGTTGAGTATCACTTATTCATTCAAATTCACATTCAAGGAGCAGTTCCAATGATTTATACATGTATCAAATGCCTTGGAAATTTATTTTGCAAAATCAACACATTCACATCAATAATATCAGTAGTAATTTAATACAGAAATTTAAAATAGAACAAACAATGAAAGTGAGACCATATAGGTCGATTCACAGTACACTCTAAATTAACATTTGCTTCCATAATCTAGAACGTCTGAATGCTGACTTTCAACCCTGTGTATCAACTTCATGCAATACACACATTGCACACACATTATTAATTGAACAATGAAATAAACTTTCAATTGTACACATATGTATAGGTTTAGTGTATAATGCATGCTTAATTTGACTGTTCTGGGTATGTTTCCTCAATCACGTCTCTTGATCACTCAAACCTTATCATTTGTATGTGTCTAGCTTATTCTTAGGTTTACAACTCCAGAACACTTGGTTATTCTAATATAATAATTCATTTACTCGTCATTTCTTTTCTAGCATTATGTGTGCTCATAATATCCAATTCTCATTCACATTTACTTAACACATATTACTCAACTCTTTTGAATCACAACTACTATCATATGAACATTTTCATTCCTATTATACTCATGCTTTTGGTACTTTGATATCAACAATTCATTCACTAAGTTATAACCTCAATTATCACTTCATACATATCATACATTTAGTCACTTAATCTAAGCATCATTCTAACTTTTCTCAAAATAGATTTTTGGATCAATCTTACATGGCCATTTTGATAAGGAAAATGAAGTATTTAGGCAATACATTCTTCTAAAAAAATGTTTCCATATGTCTTAAGGATCTAATGAAACCGATTTCATGCATTTTTGGTTCAGATTTCTACAAATTATACATAAAATACTATAGAATAACACACTGTACTCAACTTTAAGCCAAATTTGGAAACCCTTAAAGACATAATTCAAATTCAATTCCTTCATGAAACCCATATTTCTCTATTTTAATATAAACTTAAATTAATCCCATTTGGATATCTACAGATTAAGATATGGCCACATTACAGATGCTTGTTTATGAAAACACTCCATTTAACATATTCTAGCACACTTCATCATTTTCATCCGAAACTCATCAATCAACCATTTACCAATCCTTTCCTAGTGAATTCAGATGACAATGATTTTTTTTGGAAAGGAAGGAAAATGTATGAGGAGCTTGTGGTTCAAATTTCAAGTCAATCGGAGGTCCGGAGAAGAAGTTATGGTCAAAAGAGTGAAGGGTGTTTAAAATTGTCAAAAAGTATTACACCTTCATTGTCACGATCATGCTTATGCACAATCGTGCACTACTTGATGTTTCCTTTTTGTCACGATCATGCAACTCCCCTGATGTTCCCTTTCTGTTAATGACGATTGTGCACTACCTAATGTTTCCTCTCTTCATTCCTACTTCCATTTCAGCTCAAATCATTCACACATAAATCAAAATCCATGCTTGATCATAAACACCAAAATAGAACATATTCTTATACACTTTCATCATTAATTTTTCTGCACATGTTCTACTTCATTTTTCACCCTCATTTCATTCCTAACTGTCAATTTTTTTCAGTTTTTCCTACTCCATCTTTAATGGTCATTCTAACTCAAATCATCTCAACAACAACATATGAAATATTGACCATCATATATAAAAGCAAGACATGAATCTACTCACATTTCTCATTCATATTGCAACATGTACACATCCTCATTTTATGATCATTTAACTCTTAGCTATCATCAAAACATGTTTCATTCAACAAATAAAGAAGAGTAATGTTTTATACTTACTTGTTTACTCCAAGATCTTTAAATAACACTTTTAACCCTAGCTTCTCCAGTATCTTTTCGATCATTAACATTCAAAGGTGGAATAGGTTGGGTCTTTTAACAACAAGAAGGAGATAGCAAGATATTTGAGTGGCTAGTATAAGATTAAGGTCAAAAATCAACTTGATGGAGGGAGGTAAGAGCTTCGTAGATGGAGAGAAAAATGAAGAAGATGAGAGGGTTTTTAGTAGAAATGAAAGGCAACAAAGACATCTTCCAAATGGACAATAATGTGGGTTTTAAAAACTTGGTAGGTGTCGTGACAAGCTTAAATGATTTATGCTAAATAACACTTAATTGCTTAGTCCATTTGTCTCTAATTTCTAATTCAATTGTTTCCCAATTAAATCTTAATGTCACTTATCAATAATTTCTACTGCCATTTGACACTTATTTCTACTGCCATTTATCAATTGTTCTGCCACTTGACATTTTTCCTAGTCCAAAATACCTATAATTTCATAAAAATTTCAAATTTCACCAAAATATAATAAATCATTAATTTAATTCACCATATCAAATTTTAAGGTAAAATATTCACTATCCATATCATAATCACATTAAAACAATCATTTATACCCGAAAAATGTCAAATGAGTGCATGAACAAATCATTGTCATGTGTACAATAATCAAATTCATGTGTATGTATGCTATATTACGCATAAATATGAAATGCATTTTTATAATCTCTCATTGGTATTTCTCAATTATAGAAATCTAAGGTTCTAACCCTTAGTATGGAAACGGGATGTTGCATCATATCGCTTGAGTACCTTTTTAATATGACTCTTCTGTGATAACCCAATAATACCTTGAGAACGATCTCAGTGTATCTAAATCCTTAATATAGAAATGGCTTCACCAGGATATTTCATCCCAAGATTCTTTGATGGAAATTTTTTGGTTTCATGTAGTAATTCTATTATGTCATTAACATATAAAACCATTAAAATATACTTACTTCCATAGAACTTATGATATATACAACCATAAAATAAATTTATCTTAAAACCAAAAGAGATGACAACTTGATGAAACTTGTAATACCATTGATGAGAAGCTTGCTTAAGTCCATAAATGTATTTCTTTAATTAGCAAATCATCTGCCTTGAATCTTTAGAAATAAATTTTTCAGGGTGCTCTATATAAAATTTTCATCAATTTCACCATTGAGGAACGTTGTCTTCACATTTATTTGATGTAACTTGAGATCAAAATGTGTCATAAGTTCCATTATAATCATAAAAGAATCTTTCAAAGAAGTTGGTGAGGAAGGTTTTTTATAGTCATCCTTTATTTTGAGTAAAGTTCTTTGCGACAAAATGAGCATCATATCTGAACATATTGCCATTTGAATCCCTTTTGATCTTAAATATCTATTTGCAACCGCTAGGTTTTACACCTTTAAAAAATGGGATAAGATCTTAAACATCATTGTCTCCTGTGGACTTAATTTCTTCATTTATGACATAAATCCACTTTTGAGAATTAGAACTCTTAATCACTTCGTGAAAGTTGATTGGATTATCTTTCACTATGCTAATGTCCATATCATGTTCTTGGATAAACACAAAATAATCATCTAGAATTTCACTTCTCATCTCTTTAATGGACCTTCTTAATGATATGTTTTCTTGAGGTTGTTGAGTTCGTCCTTCAGAAATAATCAATTGATCTTGATTAGGGAGATTTTCAACATTATTTTGTTAATATGAAGTTGCTTGTTGGACAATGTTAGGAATGATACTTGATTATAACCAATAACAATTGTAAGAAGATAATTGAATTGCTCTTCAAAAATAAATTCTCTAACCTTAACCCTCCTTCAAACTCAACATTCATAAAGAATTTGACATTTTTTATCTAAAAAATAGATCTACTTGTCAGATAATAACATTTGTAACCTTTTAAAGTATCTAATGAAATAACTACTAACAGTTCTTGAGACTAATTTTTTCTTTTTGGCCTATAAGGCCTTGTCTCAGTTGGACAGCCTCAAATATGAAAATGTCTTACACTAGGCCTTTTGGTTATCCATAATTGATAAGGGGCTTTAGTCATTGCCTTAGTTGGAACTCTATTGAGAATCTAAGTTATAGTCTTTAGTGCCTAGAGTGAATCTAGTAATTTGGCAAATAGACCTGGATGTTGTGCACTTGAACCATCATATCTACCATAATATTTGCCCACATAATTAGATCTAACACTTTTATTCCTTTGCCAAGTTAATTCTCAATTTTAGCTTTTAAAACTTTGAACATGTTTAGTGTTTATGGCTTCTAATAATTAAGATAAAGGTACCCATAATGTGAGTAATCATCTATGAATGTAATAAAATATTTTTCACAAATATATGACATTTGAAGGGACATAGGTGTGTGATCTTCACAGACTTACACTATATGGTTACATAGTCATATAACTAATTATGTAATAATACACAGACGTGTCCCTGGATCTTATAGGTCTCTATGAATGTGTGTACAAGTTGAAACTTCTATGATTCTAAACATCTTTTGGCCCTAATCTCCTTATGTTATCTACTTCCCCTTATTAACTTGATACAACCTTCAAGTATACACATTAATATTCACACCTGTGTATGTGCTCATGTATATACAAATTTCATTTCAACTTATACACACATTCACAGAGACCTATAAGGTCCAGGGATAGATCTGTGTATTATTACACAGTTAGTTATATGACCATGTAACTATATAGTGTAAATCTGTGAAGATCACACACTTATGTCCCTTCAAATGTCACATATTTGTGACCATGTAAGTTTGCATCAACTTTTAAAAAACCTATCTTCCTTCATTTTCTCTCTTTTTTCCGCCACCCACTGTCGTGGCTCTCCTTTCTCAACCCTAGGCCAGTGTTTCTGCTTGATTTTCAATACCCAAGTAAGTTATTCCTCACAATTTACTTGATTTCTACTTGGAATTTTAGGTATTTTGACAAATTTTAGGGATTTTCATCCTTAAAATGTTAGGGTGATGTTGTGGTTACATATTAAGATGATTTAACTTGATTTTGTGCTTGATTCTTAATTAGAAGTTGAATTTTGTCCTTTCCCATCTGAATTATTAGATTAATTTGATGAATTGCATGAGAATTTGATGAAAGTTAACTTAGGGTATGCGATTATGCTCATTATATGTTGAATTATGATGATTTTTGTTAAATTAAGATTAATTTGTTCTTTTTTTAGTAATCGAATGTTGTTTTATAGTTTAATTTCAATTTCAATTTGAATTTTTCATGATTTAGGTGTTAAGTTTATTTAATATAATTTATTTTTTTAAATTATATAGTTGAATTTTTAATTTTAATATTTGCTTTAGTAATTGCATTTTTGATTAACTTTTTAGTAAATTGCATATTTTAAATTTTTCAAATTTTTCTAATTATTTTAATTTGTTTTGTTTTGTTTTTATTACATTAGTTTTAGTTTTAGTTTAATTTTAATTGTGTATTTTCACAATTCCACAATTTAGTGAGCATATAATCCAAGTGTGGTGAAAGTTTTTGTTTGTATTTTTATCCATTATTTTCTTGCATTTAATTTAGTTTAAGGTACAATGACAAGATGACAGAGAACGAAGGAGGTACCAAGGAAAAGACAAAGAGGTAAAGGGTCGTTTAGAATCCTGAGTGGAGCTTACCAGTCACAAAAGCAAGAAGGAAGCAATATCAAAAGCTCAAGGAGAAAAGACTTGGGACTGATAGATGTATCAATCGGGACGTACTGGAGCAGGTTGGCCTAGCCTATCAATTTGGAGACTTAATCAGTGTTAGAGTATGGTCTCATTTCTTTGAGATTATAGAGCTCTCATACTGGGAGCTTATGCTCGAGGTGCTCTTCATGTTCTTCATATAAAAAGGCCACTATGATTGGGAATGGTTGAACACTACTCAGTTCAGCATAAAGGGGGAGATGATTAAAATGAGTTACACAGATTTATCTGTGATGATAGGTCTTTATTATCAGGAGTTCGTGGGATACAGAAGTATATAGCCTCATAGATAGGTTTTTTGTACAAGTTGTGGCCTCGATACATCCAGTGTACTATCAATGAGTAGGATGAGTATAACCCAACAAATCTCAACCGTCTACCTTTGACACCTTGCACTTAGATACATCTATAGGATTTTGGGTTCTACATTAAGTGGGTGAGGTGATAGCTTTAGATTCATTGGCAACTTGGTTGTCTTCTAGTGTGGAGCATGTGTGAGAGGATCTCGATTCATCTGGGGCATATTGTAGCCCAATTTTTCAGGTGTCAAAGTTAAGAGAAGAAGATTGGGATTATCTGTGTCGGGCCATATATGACATAGTTAGTAAAGAGGATCAGAGCCTTTAGAAGGCTACCATTGATGAGGGTACTTGATACCATGGTCAGCCTCAATTTGGATATCATGAAAAATATGGACATGATACGTAAAAGGTGAGGACCAATGTGAAATATTTATCGACTAATTGGGCTTCTAGATAAGAAGGCACCTCTATGAGAATACGAAGATTGCCATAAGATAGTGGAGTAGTTATCGAGATAGGACTTGTCATCATTCTAGGTGAACAAAGTAGTGTAAGAGGAGACCAGTGCAGGATTGATCAAGACACTTACACCACTTACACATTAGGACCAGTTGAAGATACCTTAGTTGGAGAACTACATGGGGAAGATCTTAAGAGTCCAATGCACTATTTGAGTAAATCAAGTAGCACTGACAGAGTAGACAGAGAGACGAGAGACACATGATAGATGGACGGAGGATGATTTAATATAGATGGTGGGACACCTTGGGATATCCATACCACCTCCACTATTTAGAGCAACTGCATCATCTTTGGCTCTACAGCAATATGATGCTTAGAGACCTGAGGATCCTCTAATGATCAACATACTAGACTCACCAAGAGAATGATGAATACAAAGACAATCTGGATGCTTTAATTAGGGATGGTTGTACATAGTATCAAATAGACTCTTCACCGAATTTAGAACTTTGTAAATCTTATTGTTTAGCGAAGTACAAATTCATAACTTTTCTCATTTTTTATGCTTTTATTGATATTTATTTATCTATGATTCTTTTGAGTACGTTGGGGACAATGTACAATTTTAACTATGAGGAAAGGGTTTAAAGTTTCTTATGCTTATTGTAATATTTTTTACTAATTCTTATTAACTGACATCTCAATTTAGTTAAGATCTGTCCAAACTAATTTATATTATTGATTATTGATTATTGAATTGAATTAGTATGCAAAAGGATGTAAGTTAGAATATACTAACTTTTATATGCCGTAATTTTAGTAATCATTGAGATAATTAATTTGAAAGAAAATTGCATATTATTTCGACACATAAAGCATTTTCGAGCTTTTGAGCCTAAGAGCAAATACATCACCATTTTAAGCTCTTTTATTCTTTAATATATATTATCGTAGATAGTTGGATGATTCTAGAACTTGTTTTTATTATCTATATTGAAACCACATTTGTTAAATTAGAAGCATTAAAATGATAAAGACATTTAGATTTAACCCTTTGTTTTAGCTTACTTTCTTGATTGTTATCTTACCATATTTTATCCCTTAAGAGTAATCACTTTTAAGACTTAGCTTTTTTATTGAATATAACCACATTAATAGCCTTTAGCTTATTTTTCTTAAAAGCCCTTTCATTATTTTCAACCATGAAGGATTTACATTTACTTGATTTCTTGAAACCCAGATTATATTAAAGAATTAAAAAAAGGTCTAATATTTCTTCGATTTTTGGTATATGGGGAATGTTTAGCAAGTATATATTTGTTACAAGCATTAAAAAAAGTTGTGTTAAAGTTATCGTGCCAATGGAATTATGGTGTTAAGGGCTTATTTGTGAAGAATTAAACTTTATGCAAGTTTGTTTATATAAATTTCCTTTAATGTTCTTACCATTTTATTTTCCTTATCACACCTTTACATAGACCTCATTAAAGCCTTGTAACAAGAACTTCTAAATTTTGTTTCTTGTTTACTTATAAGCGGTTGATATATGATTTTATTGAAACTTTATGGTTAAGAATCCTCCTCTGTATTGATTAAAGAGTTCCTTCACTTTCTATCCTAAACAATTTGAGTGCATTGGGTGAATCCTTAGTGAGCGTGTGAAAATTTATGCTTTCGATTTCAATAAGATTATCTATGCGATTGCTCTTGATATTAACTAATGAAGGTTGGTTCTAGCATGACTTGAATCTAATTATATGTTAATTTTATTGATATGACATGATGATTGAGGGTGTGGATGGATAGGTTGAGGTTAACAAGGAATTAATGTTTTTAAGTGAGGTTAATAAAGGATGAATGTTTTTAAGTTTAGTGATTTGAATTATGATTTGCTTGAGAACAAGCAAAAGCTTAAATGTGAGGATGTTTGATAAATGATTAATTAACTATATTTATATACGAATGTTTAGTGTGTTTTGCTTGTTATTTGAGAGTTTTAATTATTTTTGGTACTTATTTTGCTTCAAGTGTGTTTTTATATAATAATTTCCATTATAGACTAAAAGGAGAAGAATTTGAGTAATCTCAAGGTATTAAACGGAAGAATTGAAGCAATTTTAGAGATACATAGCCATGTATAGGGATATAAACATGTAAAGCTTCGAAGATGTTGTTTATGCCTTTATGAAGATACATGTTTGTGTATGTGACATACTTTATCATCTTTGTAACATATTTAATCTTCGACAATTGTGTAAAGTCACAATTTAGAGGGGAGTTTGAGATACATGGTCATGACTGTGTAAACGATCGTGTATATTTCAAAAACCTTACTTTTTGCTATAAAAGGAAATTATAAAGGCTAAAGAAATGGGGGAAACAATTTTAAAGTTGGATTAGACACCAAAAGAGGAAAGAAGAAGCAGTTCTCAATGTAGGATGAGGAAAATACGAATATTACATCACGAGATCTGATAGAAAGCAACTTTTGATCCAAATTTCAAAAAGATTTTATTAGAGATATAAATGGAATATAGATTATGGATTCTTTTATTTATAATTGTTCTTCTAAATACTTGATGCTGGATTTGTTTCCTCAGGAATAA
Source organism: Erythroxylum reticulatum (assembly GCA_025504915.1). Lineage (NCBI taxonomy): Eukaryota > Viridiplantae > Streptophyta > Magnoliopsida > Malpighiales > Erythroxylaceae > Erythroxylum > Erythroxylum reticulatum. The sequence continues at coordinate 14,141,551 of JANSVA010000008.1, read as the reverse complement.
TTTATTTAGTGCCTAGGTATGATGAACCTTAAGTTGGGATGGATAGTAAGATATAGTCTTTTATTCAATGTAATTTTATTGATTGACTTATTTCAATTCAACTAGGTGTTTATATTCTTGAACTAATGTGTTTGGGATATCAGTCCAATATTTGATTTTATATGAATTAGATGGGGAAACTCTTTCGTTTAAATAAATCTACCATAGTTTGAAGCAGTGCATGCAAATCTAGAGATAGGTCAACCTAATAGTGAAATTTACGAATTGAGTAATGAAATCTTAAGGGTTTTAACTAGAAAGAGATTTCAGTTAATCAATCAATGGTTAGTTGTTAATAATCTTGAGAAATATACTAAATAGGAATTTTCGCGGTCCAATAATCAATAATTTAATTGCATGATAAAGGGTTAATGTTTAAGATATTTTAGTGGGATTCATCTTTTAGACACTACTTGTTTGATATCACATAATTGTACTACGTTCTTGTCTTAGTTCATTATTATGTTAAACCTTAGTGTAGTTTGTTTAGTTTAATTTTTAGTTAATGCCACAACCTGATTCGATGGTTAGATAATAGAGAAAGAGTTGATACTGGTACCTACAGTCTTCGTAGGAATGACCCGTATTTGTAAGTACTAGCTACATCTACACCATACACTCGTGGTTAATATTTATAATATCATAAGCACACAACAATCAACTTTCTTTGGACCAACTTATAATTTACAAAGAAAGCCAAATAACTACAACATATTTGTCACCATAAGTATACTTAAAGTTTGGCCAAATAATAATTTTTCTTTAGCCTAATTATTATTCACATAACATTCATTCGTACACAACCATCTTGATAATTTTAGAGTTAATTAATCTAAAGAAAAGAGGTTACTTTGGTAACAAATTTTATTGATTAATTAATTTAAAATATCAACAACTTAAAAAAAAAAGCAAATGCCAAAATTTGAATTTAATTAACAATTGCTAAAATTAACATTATAATTCCATATTATTTTGATAAAAAATATTTTTGTTTAAAAAATATATAATAAACTTTTGGGTTCTAATAAGTGAGGACAAAATCTTTGGTGTTAAACTCGAGTTTCTCCTATACATAAATTCGGCATAAAAGGATGAAATGTTGTCGGCAAATAAACCATAAAAGTTTAGATAACAAAACCATTAAAGTCACAGGTACATTGGCTGAAAAAACATGTATAGGTGAAGAACAAACCCACTAGTTAGATATTATAATCTAATAAAATTTTACAAACACTTCTCTTCACTATCCAACGACAACGTAATCACATCATACAAAAAAAGGGCAAACAATACTCTCATCCATTAAACAACTACTTATAATAATAACAATAACAATAATAATAATAACAACAACAACAACAACAACAAGAACAATAATGATGATGATGATGATAATAATAATAATAATAATAACAACAACAACAACAACAACAACAACAACAACAACAACAATAACAACAACAACAATAATAATAATAATAAGAAAAATAAAAATAAAAATAATAAGAACAACAACAACAACAACAACAACAACAACAACAACAACAATATACATACATACATACATATCTTATTAATCTAAAACAATTAAAGCCATACAAATCTTAAAGAGATAAATCCTTAAACATAGAAGTAACTTAAATCTCAGCAATCCAATATAAAATAGGCTCCAATATCACTTTTTAATTTTAATATAAAATCTATAATATGATCTCAGATTAATCATATCAAATTGTTAAGGATAAATTTGTTAGGTCATGGTTCCTTTCCTATATGGAGAAAAATCCTATGCTTGTTACCTTATTTTGGGAGCAACAAATTGAGGTTCATTGGCTCAAGCCCAAAGCTTATTTGTAGGCATAGATAAGCTTCTTATTATTTTACTTTAAGTATAAATTAGGGTTAAAAAAAGAGAGAGAGTTGTGAGTTTTAAGGGCCAACTTACTAAACTAAGGTTAAACATGGTTTGATCTAGTTGATTTTCAAAAGGCATATAAGGGACATCCAAGCTTCAATCTGAATGGTTCAAATCTGATTAGCTACTCTAGTTTGCTAGAAATTATTATTACATCATTATTTTTGGGTGTCATTTTCACTACTTCTCTTCTTTTGTGTTTTCATTGATGAATTCTTGTGATGTGGGTTTTGTACCCATTGTTGATTATTGGAATTGAGTATTCTGTAACCTTCCTTTATTAAAGTGGAGCAATTTGGTGAACTTAGTGCTCTATGGTTTTTCCTCTTCACATTAGGGAGGTTTTCTATGTAAATTTTTTTTAGTCATTGCTCATATGGTTATTTGATTATTTTCATCTATTTTCTATCCACTAATATTTATATTGATTGTGTTGATTTTAGTATAAGAAATTAGTTTTGTAGGAATAATTAGGTTGAGAAAGTTTGTGACTTACTAGTGATTGTACAATTTTAATAACCCCCTTTCTTCGACATCTGGTATCAGAGCTATGATTTATTTGTTGATTTGTTTGAATCATAGATACAAGTGATAACACAAATGGTATGGTTAGTTTGAATAATCTCAACTATCACCTTTTGAAAGGGAAGATGAAAGACTTGCTATATGTCAAGAGTTGGCAATTATCAGTGTTTAGTAAAGAAAATCCCACTAACACAATTGATGGTTGGTGGATTTTTTAGCGTCAAAATGTTTGTTCATATATTCATCAATGGTAACTAATAATAAGACTAATGCAAATATTTTGTGGGAAAATTAAGATCTCTGTATGATAGTAAGACATGGAATAATAAGTTGAAAAACAAAAATAATGGTCCTATTATGATCACAAGAATGACTTTGAGAGTGCTATATAGTAGTTTTATAATATGAAGATCAAGTTTGATTATAAATTTTGGGGACTTTTGTCACTTGGTACTCTGTTAGATTTAGATATATGAGATGCTGTACTATGTTAGATTTATATACATGGGATATTTTTAAAATGACCTAGGCAATTCTACTCCTAATGGCAAAGTGACTGTTAACTCTCTAAAATAACTCACTTGAATGAGGAGATGAGAAGGAAGTCTAATGGCTTGTTCACATAATCTAAAGAAGCATTATTTACTAAAAATAGGGGAAGGAGTAAGAGTAAGGGTTAGAATGGTAGAGGTAAAATCCATAATAAGTCTAAAGGTAGATATAAAAGTATATAATTACTATGACGAAATGGGTCACATTCTGAAATTTAGATATAAGTAGAAGAGAGATAATAAATGTAGCAACAAAAGTTAGGATAAGAAGTAGGACAAGAAGGATTAAGAAAATGATGACGGTGTTGCTACTACAACCTGTAATGATCTCATCATTATCTACAGTAGGAATTCAATTAACTTTACGAATCATGAGACTAGATGGGTCGTTGACTATCGTGTCTCACTTCATGTTACATCAAGGAAGGATTTCTTTATAACTTATATGTTAGGTGATTCTTGGGAAAAAGTTCATAGGCATTAGAGATATTTGTTTAATAACCAATATTGGAGCAAGGTTGTTACTTAAAAATGTTAGACATGAACCTGATATTCATTTGAACTTGATCTCTATAGGTAAGCTTGATGATGAAGGCTTTTGCAACACTTTTAGAGCGGGACAATGGAAGCTTACAAAAGACTCTCTAGTGGTTGCTCTTTGGAAAAAGCAGTCAAGCCTCTACTTGATGTAAGCTTTAATTACAAAAAATGGCATTCATATTATAGAAAGTGACCCAACATCTGCAGCCCAACAAGATTATGGCATAGTCGTTTACGCCATATAAGTGAGAAAGGGATCAATTATTTAATAAGAAAGAATTTGCTTCTAGAAATGAAGAGTGTAAAGCATAAAAGGTATCTTTACTACATGGCCGAGAAATAAACTAGAGTTTCTTTTAAAAGTTACCCTTCGTAAAAAAACTAAGTTTACTTAACTTAGTGTTGGATTGGAAAAAGAAAGCATGCTATATTTGGAGAAACGGTAGATTTCAAAACTTTTAAGAAATCATTTTTCCA
>JANSVA010000008.1:14077807-14125050 GCA_025504915.1 Erythroxylum reticulatum | reverse complement strand
TTCGTGGTTGTCCATAAATACTGTGTTGTTGGGGATGAAAAACTTGGTTATAGTGTTAATTTAGTGTTTTGAAAGATGATTGGCGATTAGGTGTTGTAAAATATTGAGAGTTTGAAAATATGGGAAAATGCTCACTAAATATGCTTTAGTCTTTTAGCCATAACATTTTCTCTAGTTGTCCAAACGAGATGATTCCAATTTTGGATTAACCTAGAGATATATTCTATATTTTGTATGAAGACATAGAATTTCAATTTTGTCTTTAAGAGTCTCAAAATTTGTCACGAAGTGAGAATTGGGTGCAGTACATTGGAAGCTGAATGTAAAATTTCGTGTTCTAACTTAGGGAAACAATCTGGAGTGATCTGGATAGATTTTGGCAAAGTTACCTAAGTTGTAGATATTTCTTTTATCTTTCCAAGGGTATAAGGTTTGTAAATTTTGGATATCGGAGTTGAGAGATATGAGCATTACAAGTTGTAATGTTGCTTCGTCTTAATTACTGTACATTCTATGATGAAGTTACTGTACATTCTAAGATGAAGTTACTATATATTCTAAGACGATAGAAACTAAGACAAAGTTACTATTCATCTAAGACAAAGTTTCTAAAATGAAGTTATTGTACATTCTAAGACGAAGTTACTGTACATTCTAAGACGAAGTTACTGTACATTCTAAGACGAAGTTACTATTTATCTAAGACGAAGTACTATTCAAACTAAGATGAAGTTACTGTTCATCTAAGATGAAATTTCTAAGACAAAGTTACTGTACATTCTAAGACAAAGTTACTGTACATTCTAAGATGATAGAAACTAAGATGAAGTTACTGTTCTTCTAAGACGAAGTTACCGTACATTTTAAGACGAAGTTACTGTCCATTCTAAGATGAATTTACTGTTCATCTAAGATGAAGTACTGTTCAAACTAAGATGATAGAAACTAAGACAAAGTTATGTCCATTTAAGATGAAGCAAAGTAAGACGATTGAGGTCATAAACATAGTTGCTTTTTTTTGTCATAACTTCCTCTCTAGACATCCAAATGACTTGATTCTTGAACCATTGGACTTGTAAGAAATTGCTATACATCTCTACCAAAAATCATAGCCCTATGAATCTAATTGAGCAAGATTGAGTGAAAAAGTGGAATGGGTACAGTGAGTGTACCCTTAAATAGTACGAACTGGTGTTATTATACTAAACATACTTCAGTATTTTGAAGATATCTTGATCTTTAGAGTTCCAAATGAGATGATTTTTGACTTGGAGTGAACTAGAGACATAGGGATATAACTTATGTGAAGGAATAAATTTCTAGTAGAAGACGATATCATTTACATCTTTTTTACTTATTTAAAGACTAATTTTACTTTTAGTTGTTGTTCATAGATGATGCTCAATATCGTCGATCTCGAGAAGCCTAAAGGGTCAAGCTGTGTGAGTTCAATGTTGAAACAAAAGGGCAAGGATCAACGTTATCAACTACATAAATACTACAAATCTTTTCCTTCGAATGAGGAGGCAAGGAGATATGTTCCCGAGTGGGTGACTCTAGAAAGTTGGATCCAAAATGTGTAATTATTGGTCCTTTTCCAACGTTAAGGTTTATCTTCTTTCTCTTGACATTTGCTTAAATTAATCTTGTCTCACAATTTAATGACAATTTCTTATCTTTATTTAGGAAAAGTGTGTGAAAGCCAAGGTTAATACAAGAAAATGAAAACTCCTTACAACTAAGGCTCCAAATCATTTGTGGTCGTACGAAATGAATTTGTAAGTTTCTACAAACTTATACATTATAAAGAAGGAGAAGGCTGGGTTTCTGAATAAGCACGAAATAATTATGTAAGTAAATAATTATTTTTTATTTTTTATACATTTATTTAAGTAGTACTAACTAATAATATTTTAAATTTTAGAATAAGATGTAGAAGTTATTGCAAAGTTCGTTGTGATAAAGCAAACACATACAAGGGGGGTGAATTGTGTGTGACTTAAAAAGTCTTAGAAGTTATTTTTAGTTCAAAGAGAAATGATAGGGACCTGTCTATAATTAAAATAGTAAGAGCTTGTTATGCTATAGGATACTATTTAAATGGAAGGAACCTTTTAAGTGATAAAAGCTTATTAAACGATAAGAGCCTACTAAATGAAAAGTTTTGTTAAAAACAATCGAAAACAAAAGGCGCTTGTTAAAACTGAAAAGAACCTTTTACAAGTTGAAAACAGAAAAAGCTTGTTATAAAGTTAAGGAGCCTCTTGCTAAAATAAACATATATACCATATAATGCAGAAATTTAAAAGTTAAAAGAAGAGAGAGAAGGACGCAGTCGATTTACAATACTTTAGTTTACAACCCAAGCCTACATTTAGTCCCCAAGTATCCAACTTGAGCGTTTCACTATAAAAACAAAGTAGTAATTTAACGAGCTTCTTCAAGCTCACGAGTACATATTTTTTAAGGTTCTCCAACCTTCCATGTTAGAAGTGTATAACAAGCTTCTAAAAGCTTACAAAAGAATAAAATGTAAAATCAAAAGTAAGTTCTCAAAAAAAATTTCTCTCTTAATAGAGTGATTTCACTTTCTAAGACACAATAAGAGACTCTGAAGATTATAGATGTTGCTTGAATGTTTTGAAAGCTTGTGTATGTTCGTTTCTTCACAAGTGTTGTTGCTATTCTTTAAATAGTCAATTTCTTTAACTAGTCGTTGCTTCACTTGCATCTTTAGTCAACTGGATGGATTTAAACTGAATAAATTTGATGTCATCTTTGCCAAAAATCTTCCAGTAATCTTAGGGATAATATACGACCTTCATAATTAGTAGGATCTTTTAGATACACCATTTCTATTAAGGTAAGTTCATAAAGAAGGTTCCTCCAAGAAAGGAAGTAATTTTCCTATGATTTTATTTCCTTTAAAAAATACCGTTATCTATACAAGAAAATAAATCCAACTTGAATTTTGAAATATTATATAGTTATTATCAAAATCGTTAAATATAAACCTTGAGCTAACAATCTTCCCCCTTTTGATGATGACAAGCAATAATAGATTTATTTTTCAAAATTAAAAAAGATAATAGATGATTTCAAAGGATACCTATGACTTTTATATGTTCAGACATATAAAAGGAGCTTGTCTCTTAAGAAAGGAACCTATCATTTATATATCACATATTTTCACAAGTTTAACAGCAAAATTAATCATATATATAAATGGGGCAGCATTGAGAAATATGCATTAACAAATATGTCATCATATATGCAAAAATGCAAAAACAAATCCACATAAACTCTCCCCTTTTGTCATTATCAAAAGAAAATAGAGGGAAAGAGTAAAATAATGCGTCAAACAAAATCATTAGTATAAATAAGCCAAGTAGAAAGCATATATCAATAGAGTTATTGAAGAGATTTAAGGATTCTTCTGAGCAAAATGTAACGCCCCAATTTATACCCTGGAAGTATTATAGCATGTCTAGGGTGTATTAAGACGTGAACATAATGAATTAAGTGCATCTTAGTAAGAGATATAATGGTACTTAATATAAAAGACAAGGGTAAATGGATAATTTGTTCACTGTGACAGGGATGCACATACTTAGACGTGAAATATGTATGAAAATTTTTGAGATGTTTTCTTGGATTATGAGCATGATGTGAGGGGCATTGATAAAATAAGTATTGCATAAGCAAATAGGATGTTTTCGGTTAAATTGGATGTATTTTTGTGTATCTCTTACATAATAAGACCCAAGTTAGTTGATTTGGGGTGTGTACCTCACTGAATGGATATTAAGGAAAAATTAGTAGTGTGAATTGAGAGAGTGTCTATCACGACTGTGACATTGTTTTCATTTCCGATTTTTGTCAAATCTTATCCAAACCTTTTTAAATGTGTATGAAGCCTTTCAAACACCTAAAAATAAATGAAATAGGATATAACATGTTAATTGGGTGATTAAACATTGAATCTTAATATTGAACATAATGCATGCTAAACAAAAATTACATGTATATAAATGATTGGTATGCCTATTTATTGCTCGTATGTGTACAATGTGATTATACAAGTGTGATTTTGACATCCTTCTAATGGTGATAAGATATGACTTGCATGTATGAACACAAATATATATTTTATGACTTGAAATGTATATCATTTTACTTCTCAATATATGAATTGTGAAATTGGAAAATGGTTAAAGGAAATGTTACAGTGCTTGCTCTATTGTCTTGATTGTGGATAAATAGGCATGCTTATAGGGCTACAGTGTAGCTGCTATAGTTTGACACCACTGGTGTCCATAGTTTGATACCTTCAAGTATCCACAGTTTGATACCTTCGGGTATCCACAATTTGATACCTCGGGAATCCACGGTTTGATATCTTTGGATATCTATAGCACTCGTTATCCAAACCTACAGAAAATGTGAAAGCCTAAGACAGAAAGTAAAGTAAACAAATGAAAATAAGAAATACAGTTTGACAATATAAATAATAGGTATATGAATGAGCATTTGCATTTGTATTGATAATTTGTATCAATAAGTGTTGAATATCAATATTTTGCTTATAAATGTGCATTTTTGGTATTTAGATAATATATTAAAGCATGTTTGCATTATTAACTTTGCTTAAGTATGCCATCATTTTTTACATAAGCATTAAATATCAATGTTTGGTTCATGATTGTTAATTTATGGTATATGAGTTGTGATATTTCTGAATATGTGTGCTTGGCAGATGACTACTATAAGTGGTCATTCGAACTAAGTGTTTTCCCCACTAAGCTTTCAAACTTAGTACAGGTGTTAATCCATGTAGGTCCAAGTCATAGGAGTGAGGTACATGGAACATCTACAGAGGACAAGGCCAACAGCTAGAATAAAAGTACTTTTGGAAGGTGTTTTTAGCTAGAGATGATTGTATATGTAATGGATAAAGGAAATTATATGTTTTCTTTTAGATTACCATGTAAATGTAATTTTTTTACTACTATTAATTGATAATGTTAAGCATTGGGGAGTTTCGTAATGTGTATATGTATAACATTGAACCGAAATGTATGTCGTGAATGTATGTACAGGAAATTGGTTGCCTTATGTGTGGATGGTTATAGTTTCCGTGTAGGGGGTGTTACACAAAATCTACATGTCAAGAAGTTGATTCTGCATGCTATCTATTTATTCTTACATTTGTTCTCGATTAGCTTGAATATCCTTCGATTGTTGTTGAAGATTTGCACTATTGACATGTTGAGACTGCACCTTTCAACTGAGCTACTCCTGGGAAAAATTAAGGTAGCTGAAAGCGATGCAAGGCATCATAGTATTAAGTCTAATTGTCTACTCCAAAGTCTCCTGTCTTTTGTGTTCTTAGTATGAAGGCAGATGGATTTGACAACTTCGACTAACTCTAGGTCATCAACATCCCAATTATTACAGGGAAAATTAGTTCTCCCCATAGGAGCTACTTCTGGTATATCTCCTAAGATTTCCTCAGAAATTAAAATTTCACATTCATATACCCATGACATAATAACTAGCTTTCCATTAATTTCTTCCTTTTTTCATGTGTGTATAAAATATCCTGGCTAGCTCATCGCATACTATCTCATCTAATTTCAGAAAATTTTCCTAACCAATGGAAACAAAATGAGGAGAGATAGGTATCCCTATGTCATTAAACATCATAGGAGATAAGATTTGCCTAACAATCACCTTTATTTTCTTTTACTACATTTTATAATGAACTTCAACTTTTTTTGATTGAAACATTTTTGGTGTTATTGATGTCTGCCCTTTTTATGTAGCTATTTTTATCTTCTTTAGCCCTTTTTCTTTAGGAATCATCTCTTCATGAAACAATTTATTTCTTTAATAGTTTCTTCAGTCACATGCACTTTTCCCTTCTTTATTTCTTCCCCTTTTCTTTTTCTAGATTCTCTTTCCCCTTTCTTTTCAGCATCAAGGTTTTCATTTTGTCTAGAAATTTTCTAGGCTTGCTTTGTAAGATTTCCTCTAGTTCATGGTTGTTTAATCAACTAATAATGTTCTTCATCTGAATCATCATCATTTATGACCCAGTGCATTTCTTATACTTGGGGCTTAGAGGAGATAGGTTTAGTAACATGAGCTTCACCATGACTATCAATAGAAGTTGGAGTTTTCTTTTGTTCTTTTGATCTGGCTTGTGCCATTGTAAGAGCGATGGGTGAGTTTTAGAAGATTTGAGATGAAAATAGGGAGTTGGAATGCAAAGTGTTAATAGCGACATTTCGAATAACAATTAGGGTGAGTAGAGGAGAGAAGTTTGTTTATGGTATATTAGGCATTTCTAGAGCATTGATCTTGTGTGAAGATGAATGATCATACGTTAATATAGGAAGTGTGATTGTTTGTGTATCTTTTGTCAATCCCATACAACCGTTGGTCAAAACTTCACACGCATCTTTAAATGTGTAGTTGATGATTCATCCATAAGATTTGAGCACAACAACTGGCAGCTACTATGTATTCCGCTTCAGTTGTTGAAAATGTTATGTAATTTTGCTTCTTGTAAGACCAAGATATTGGACATCCTCCAAGAAATTGACAGTGACCACTTGTGTTTTTTCAATCGACTTTATCACCTGTATAATCTGCATCACAATAATCCACTATGTCAAATGAATCATTTTTTGGATACCATATTTCAAAATCCATAGTTCCATGGAGATATCGAAAGATTATTTTGACTATTTGAAGGTGGCTTTCTTTGAGATTTGATTGAAAGCGTGTGCAAAAACACACACTAAGCATAATGTCTAGTCTTGAGCTTTTAAGATATAGTAGTGGTCCAATCGTTCCTTTATACCTTGTCTTATCCGTAGCTTTTCCTTCTTCATCTTTATCAAGTTTAGTTTAATTGTTCATGGGAGTACCCATTAGTTTGACATTCTCAAAATGATATTTCTTGATGAATTCCTTTGTGTATTTATCTTAGCTAATGAAGATTCCTTTTTTCTACTTGTCTTATTTGTAATACAAGAAAGAATGATAATTCTCCCATCATGCTCATTTCAAACCCCCTGCATTAATGATGAGAATTCTTTATAGAAGGATGGATTAGTAACACTAAATATTATTTCATCAATATATATTTATGAGTAAATCATTCTCCTTTCTTTTAATAAATAAAATTTTATCAACCTTTTCTCTTTTAAAGTTATTCTCAAGTAGATATTTACTTAACCTCTCATACCATGCTCGAGGAGCCTACTTTAAATCACATGGAGCTTTATTTAACTTCACCACGTAATCCGAATGGTTTTCATGTTCAAAACTTGGAGGTTGCTTAACAAATACTTCTTTATTAATGTAACCATTTAAGAATGCACTTTTAACATCCATTTGGAACAACTTGAAGTTTCTATAGTATGCAAAGGAGAGTAAAATTCTAATCGATTCTAATTTGGCAACAGGTGCATAAGTTTCATTAAAATTAATACCTTCCCGTTGATTGTAACCTTGAGCTACAAGTCTAGCTTTGTTTCTTACCGCTTACTATTTTTTCAAGTTTGTTTCAAAATACCTACTGATTCCTAATGATTGACTTGTTTTGATGAGGTACTAGATTAAAGACTTTGTTTTTGTCAAATTGACTCAGTTTGTCTTTTATGGTTGAAACCCTTTTTCATCAGTAAGGGCCTCTTCTATGGTCTTTTGGTTCTATTTGTTAGACGAGAGCAACAAAGTTATTTTGAATGATGATCTTGTTCTTAGAATTTTAGAGGGATCTCCCAAAATATATTAATGTGTATCAAGACCTCTTTTTTTCTCGGTGTTTTTCATTGCATAGGCTCTTATTAGGAGGTATTTGAGGAAGGAGCCTACTCTATCCTAGCTTGAGAAAGACCTTCTTAATTTCATAATCCTGAGGTATAATAGGTATAGTTTGATTCTCTGGTGTATTTTTAGGTATCAATGGATGTTTTTCATCATCTGAGTCAGTTGCTGTTGTCGAAGGTAGTGCTTCATCAAATACCACATGTATTGATTCTTCTATCTTCTTTGTTTTTTATTATATAATCTAAATCCTTTACTAGTGGTACTATAGCCCAAGAAAATAGCTTTGTTTAATCTTGCATCGAACTTTCCAAGGTTGTCTTTTCCATTGTTTATAATAAAACACTTGCATCTAAATGCTCGAAAGTATGCAACATTTGGTTTTCTTCCTTTCCACAATGCATTAGGGGTCTTTTTAGAATATGTATTATAAGACATCTGTTAAGTACATAACATGTTGTGGATACTACTTCTTTCGAGTATCCATGAGGTAGTCCACTTTCTCATAGCATGGTCCAGGCCTATATCAACTGAAGTTCTGTTCTTTCTCTCTGCCAGTCCATTTTGCTGAGTTGTCCTTGGACAGGAGAAGTTATGAGTTATACCATTGCTATCACAGAATTCTTCAAACTTTATGTTATCAAATTCTCCTCCATGATCTCTCTGAATTGAAGTGATGGAGTACACTTTTTCTATCTGAATTTTTCTTTAAAACTTCTCAAACCCTTTAAAAGCATCATCCTTATTTGATAAGAAATAAATCCATGTAAATCTGTAGTAGTCATCTACTAGAACAAAATTGTAATGTTTACCACCAAAACTTTGAGTCCTAGTGGGGTCGAATAAATCCATATCCACAAGTTCAAGTGGTTAGGTAGTAGACACAATATTTTTAGGAGGAAAGTTGTTTCTGACTTATTTACTTTTTAAACAAGCCTCATAAACCTGATTACTTTCAAACTTTAAAGTCAGTAGTCCTCTTACTAACTTGTTTTTGGACAATTTTGATAGAATGTTCATACTGGCAGGTCCAAATCTTTTGTGCTAGATAAATGAATCATTTTTTGGAGAAACAAAACACTTAAAACTTTGTGAGGATATGTCTTCCATTTGAGCACATTATATATTCTAATTTTTAGGACTAACAAACATAATATTGTCATCATGAATATTGATAATTTTATAACGAGATGCATAGAAAATGACTTTGTAACCCTTGTCACATGGTTGACTCACACTCAATAGTTTATGTTTCAAACCATCAACAAAGAGGACATTATTAATAAAGGTAGAGTAAGAATCACCAATTTTACCAATTTCGGTGACCTTTGCTTTATTTTTGTCTGCAAAGACAACATTACCTCCATCCTTTCTTTAAATTTAGTTGAAGTGTGATATTTCACCTATCATGTGTCTCGAACAACCAATATAACTATCCATTGATTCTCCCTGTCTTCGTTTTGAAACATATATGTAGATAGCATTATCTCATTTTAGGTATCCAAACTTTTATGGATCATTTCGAGATAGTAGTTTGACCTTTCGGTCTCAAACATACATTTGAGATAATTTCTTTTAATGAAATTAGAAGAATGACTAATGTGAGCATGTTTACCATGGTAATCACACAGAAAAAACGAATAATAGTTGATATAATTTTTGCCACTTAGTAGGTTCTTACTATTTTGGCTATAGCTAATTTTGGATTTAATAAAGAAGTTTTTGTATAGCTTTATCAAAAACGCATTTACCACTACCAAGAAATACATCAAGATTCGTCCTTCCATTAATGAAATTTTCCAGATCTTTTTTTCTAGAGATAAGATCTTTCCAACACTTTTCTCCTTTTTAAGTCTTAAGGTGTTGACTTTTTCTTCTAATTGTCTTACCTTATCAAAATCATTTTTGAGCTACGTATTTTTCAAGTTTGCTATTTTTCCTTATAGAACTTCCTTTTTAGAAACCTTTTGCTTGTAGTCAACGTCAAGAGACATATTCCTAGTTGCCAAATTCTCATTTGTAGATTCCAATGTTTATTTTTACTCTTTAGAGATGCTTTAATTCTCTTAGACTTCTCAACTTCTTTGAATACTTCATTATCAACCTTATATACTAATCATACAATTCATGATATGCATTTTTCAATTCATCAACTTCAATATCATGGTCCATCATTTCTCTTGGACTTTTCAACTTCTTTGAATACTTCACTGTCAACCTTATGTACTGATCATACAGTTCATGATATGCATTTTCAATTCATCAACTTCATTATCATAGTCAAAATAATATACCTTATCGTCTCCTGATTTAGTCATGAAGTAAATGTTGCTGACTTCTTCTGGTTCTTCTTCTTCAAAGTTTTTAGAATCCTCATTTAACCAGGCTATATTCATTGCTTGCTTTCCGGATTTTCTATTCTCTGACTTGTCCTTTTAAAAAAAGGACATTATAGTCTTGTGTGTCAAGGATTCTTGGGGTGATAGCATATGCTTTAATTTTTTTGTGTATTACTACTCCTACTACTTCCTTTTGATAGGAACTTGTTGTTTCCAGCTTTCTTGTTTCCTTCTCTTTTCTTCTTCAGTTTCCTTTTATAGAAGCGGACTTATTTTCTGACCATAAAGTTGAACTCGTCATCTCCATCTATTTGTAACTCAATGTCACTTTCATCACTGTATGATTCTTCAAATTATTTTAATGCCATTCTTTTTCTGCAGGAGGATCCTTCATCTCGCCTAAGTTCGGTTCTATAGATCGTTAAAATTTCTCATAGTCAGTCGAGTGAAATAGTGTCTAGATCCTTTATTGTTTCTAAAGTTGTCACTTTAGGTCTCCATTCCTTTGGTAGTGACCTCAGAATCTTTGTTATAAGCTCATCATTAGGATATATCTTTCCTAAGTTCTTTAAGGCCGTGATGATGTTTTTAAAGTGTCTGAAGAATTTGTATATAGTCTCTCCTTGTTTCATGCCAATAGTTTCATATTGATGCATTAAAAGACTTATTCTATACTTTTTTTTACCTCATTTTGTTCCTTCAAACGTTACTTGTAGTTTGTCCCACATTTCTTTTGCTATGGAATAATAGGACATTTTCTCATGTTCTTCTGGAGATAATGCACAAATCAGATGATGTTTAGCTTTAGCGTTTCACTGTGCATTTCTTCTATTAGCATCAGTTTATACTTCTAAGTTATTTGAATGGGGAAGTGTAGCTCCAACTTTGATGGCTCGCAAGACTTCAATATCTATAGATTGGAGATAGATTATCATTCTCTCTTTCCATTGTATGTAGTTAGTTCCATTGAAGCAAGGAGGCTTTGAAACGGATTGTCCTTCAAAACTTGTTAAGATGTTTACTATGATCTATCACGTGCTATAAAACAAAAAATGTGAAACCTTGCTCTGATACCAAATGATAAAGCAAACACACACAAGAGGGGGGTGAATTATATATGACTTAAAAAATTTTATTGGTTACTTTCAATTCAAAAAGAAATGACAAGAGCCTGTCTATAATTAAAATAGTAGTACTTGTTGTGCGATAGGATCTTCTTTAAATGGAAGGAGCCTGTTAAGAAATAAAAAGCTTGTTAAACGACAGGACCCTACTAAACAAAAAGTTTTGTTAAAAACAATTTAAAATAGAAGGCGCCTATTGAAACTGAAAAAAAACCTCTTGTAAGTTAAAAACAGAAGGAGCCTGTTATAAAGTGAAGGAGCCTCTTGCTAAAACAAACACACACATAATATAATGAAAAAATTTAAAAGTTAAGATAAGAGAGAGAAGGAAGTATCAATTTATACTGGTTCGGCTTAAAACTCAAACCTACGTCTAGTCCCCAAGTATCCAACTTGAGTGTTTTACTGTAAAAACTAACTAGTAATTTGACGAGCCTGTTCAAGCTTATGAGTAAATATTTGTTGAAGTTCTCCAACCTTCCGCGCTCGAAGTGTTTAAAAAGCTTCTAAAAACTTACAGAAGAATAAAATGTAAATCCAAAGTAAGTTCTCAAATAACAATTTCTCTCTTGATAGAGTGATTTCACTTTCTAAAACACAACAAGAATAATATGACTTTTAAGAATATAGATCTTGCTCGAATGTTTCGAAAGTCTGTGTATGTTCATTTCTTCACAAGTGATGTTGCTCTTCTTTAAATAGTCAATTTCTTTAACTAGTTGTTGCTTCACTTGCATCTTTAGTCAACTAGATGGATTTAAATTTGAATAACTTCAATGTCATCTTTTCCAAAAATCTTCCAGTAATCACAAAGCTAATACACAACTTTCTTAATTAGTAGGATCCTTTTGGAAAACTATTTCTAATAAGGTAAGTTTATAATGAAGGTTCCTATAAGAAAGGAAGTAATTTTCTTTCAAAAAATATCATTATCTATACAAGGAAATAAATCTAATTTGAATTTTGAAATATTATATGGTTATCATCAAAATTGTTAAATATAAACCTTGAGCTAACACAATATCTAATGGAAATAAGCCAAACGTAGATGAAATTTGCAACAACGCCCTTGGCACAAGATGAAGATACATCAAAGGTCTTGAGCATGACCTTAAGCCAATTGGTTCATCATCGTCATAACCAGCATATGTAACGATGCTTTAAAAGAATAACCAGACGCTTAAGGCTTAGTTACAATATAATAAGCAAAAGTTAACTTTACTGAACGAAAGTTAGCAAAACTTGAAAAGATGTTCAAACAAATACTTGGCCCAAATTATGTAAGTACTAGTGACGATGAGCACAAATCTTAGTTTGTACATAACTTTTTTTGTTAACATTTGTCAATAACATCTATTAACATTTATTAAAAATACTTCTAATTTTTAATTATTTTAAATTTATTGTCGTTTAATTAATTATAAATCATAAAATTCTAAATATTACAAACAATAAGATGGATTTAAAATGTTACCATTAATTATAATTAAATGAAAAATTATTACTAGGATTGTTTAATAAAAAATCAAAATTTGTCTCCAAAATTTTTTAAATACATTCCTAAAAACATTGATAATAATTTTAAAAATAATTAAAAATTAAATTAGAAACATCGCTGAAAAGATTTGGTTATGATTCTAAAATAGTCACCAAAACCTTTTAGTTACATTCCAGAAACTATAACATCTTACTACTATAGTGCATATACCGACATTCCAGAGAATATCCGAGAACAATCACTACGAAAGTGGCATGTTAGAGCAGTGACATCAACTTATCTTGGCATCATATAAAACATAAGCATTTTGAAGGACTAAGTTTCCTCAAATCATTCATAGCCATAAGCTTACCTTGTCATTACATTCCATAATCAATGTATTTACATTACTAATGTCACAGATAGTTGTATTATTTTTTTTCCACTTTTTGAAAATCATTTTAATGTAATAATTTTTAATTTTAATAATTATTTTTTTAAAAATGCAAATTTAGATCTTATTTGTTTAATAACTATTCAATATTATTTATGAATTTTATTTGTTTAATAATTCTTTAATTTTTTAGTATATCATTAATTTTAATAATTATTCATGTATCACAAGAATTTCATACCTACAAACAGTGTATTATTTAATTGCAATTCGCAAACATGTCAAAATACACTAATTAATATCAAAATACGCTAATTGTAATTCATAAACATGCCATAATACACTAATTAATATACTAACGAATATTATGTGTAGAACATAAAAGTTCCAAATGCTTTTCTTGCTATTCAAATTCAATTCTTTGTTGTTCAACTTCGGTAGTTAGTCAATCCTACATTTAGGAAGATTCTTGTCTTCAAGAATTGGTCATTGTCAGGCTTCTACCTGGGCTTCCCAATATTGATGCAATCTTCAAGAATTGTTGCAATATTACGGAGCCAAATCAGTCTAAATGGTACAAAGAGTTTTTTCATAAAACATCATGTCATTCTGGAGCCATTTCTATCACCCACAACATAGGATTTGGTGTCTGAAGCATCCGTGTGGCAACAATAGCAGCATAACAGGTCTTGAAGAAAACAAAAGCTGAAGGACACTCCTGAATCATAAGCAAGAGAAGTTTAAGAAAGCAAGTAAAATTAATATCAATGTAGACTAGGCAAAAAATTATAGGAAGCATTCAAGGGCCCAAATTGAGAAACAATTTCCAATGGCCCATATTTTACATCCTTACATAGTAAAGCAGACCACAAGCAATAGTTAACAATATGCATAATGTAAGACAATGGCTTCGAAGCCTGAGGAGATAAGAAATTGTTAAAAAAGAAGAAGAAGGATTAGAGAGATAAAGCATATGTTACATGAATTTCTTGGATTAGGATAAAATATGTTATTTTGCATAATCTCCAATGTAAGTAGTTATGCATACAATCTAAAAGGCATCAAGGTGAAGTTTTTTTGACTCTCAGCTTGTTTCATTTTTCTAGATTTCAAGAAGGCCTTTTGATGAGAAATAGAAAGAAAAAAAAGAAAAGGATAAAATGGCTTAAAGATTCATAAAATCACAATTGATGACTAAATTAATGATACACATAAAAGCAAATCATAAATTATAAAGGGGTTTGACCAGATCCTATTCCTCAAGTTGAATAATAACAAGAGAGTTGAAGTAAAAGGGAAGCCAACAACAAGATGGATTAATTTTGATAATGTCTTCATGATTATAAAATAAAATGTTTAAACGATTCTCTCACCATCTAGAATTCTCATTCACATTTTCAATATAAAATACTTCAAGCAATTTTGAAGGGATCTTCTTGTGTTCCACATTTTTGTTATAATAATTCACCGAAAACACTAAAAAGATGCAAACAATGGAAGCTATAGAGAAAGCTTGCATATTAAAGAGAAAAAGAAAGTCATAGTTATATATCTTTTAAAAAAATAGGTGTAATTACTCAATTAGAAATATCCAGATCAAACACTGGAGTACATTATTAAGTATGAAACACCACAACAAACCAACAGAGGCAAGAATAAAACATAAAAAACCTTAGGTAGTACTTTTGCAATGATGAATTCAAATTTCCTAAAGAAGAGTTGTGTAACAATAAAACATATCTTTCATTGTGTAATAACCATAAAAATGATAATATCAACTTCAATAACTTCAATATCTCTATAAAAATTCTTCTACATTTTGATGCATATTGTGCTAGCATTTATGTGAACTCAATACGATTCAAAAAAATCAAAGTAGGTGTAACTTGACAGTCAATGAAAGTTACAAAAATAAATCCATCAAATGCAAATCTCTTAACGAAAAAGTTTTATCAGGTATGGATCTAGCATTTCATCTAGGCATGGTTAATCACTTGAAAATAAGAAGCCTTAGAAATACCACATCTAAGCCACCAATAGCTAATATCTTGTCTTCACTTATTTATCAAGCTTTCACTAACCAACTTGGAGATAGCATAAATCTTTCGAAAAAGAAATGGTCATCAAATTTGGAGAGCACAAGTGCAAGTTTCCAACCACACAAGTGCCTTATGACAAGAGCCAACCTACTGTTAATGCTCTCATGACAAAAGCGTAGATATAGCACTTAACAAAAACCCTAACTTAGCCAAAGTTTCAAACTCCTAAACGTACAATAACGTTAACACAAGATAAATATACAATCAATATAAAACTGAGAACCAATAACTGCAAAAGAAAACTGCTAATGGCAACCATGATCTAAAAAATAAAAGTTCTTAAAGTTTCCTCTGATCAATTTTCCATGTAAGCACCATTCTAATTTGTCAATAACCTAACCGATTACCAAAATGAAACTGAATAGTTAATGCAATAAAGTTCTAGATCCCAAATTTGACTAATTTATTACTGAAATCCAACACATCCCAATCTCTCAACTAATTAAATATTTACAATAACAAATCCCAAATGGGACATTGCCAAATCAGAATAAGAATTCGAGGGAAACGAAATACAAAAAAAGGCACTTTTAACAAGCTTAATAGCTAGCTTCTTCGAAAGATAAGGAAGAGTGGTCTTTTTGCGAGCCAAGTTTGTAGCTATGTGAGAAGCATGATTGGTGTGGAGATTGGTTTTGTCATCGAGATCTATAGTAGAGGGATCGAAGACCACGTCATTTTTAATAAACTAGTAGAGGCCATTTTTGTTAGAGGAGGTATCGAGAGGAGAGTAGGCAAAGACGGCCAGTGGCTTGACCTTCTTTATGGTTTACAAGATGAAGTCTTCGACGATAGTTATGGAGATGGTAATGGTGGCAGTGGCAGTGGTAGTACGTTTGGTGGGGATAGACATTAATGAAAGAAGTGACAGTGTTCTGGCATATTCTATTAACCAAAAATAATAAGATAGGAAAATCCACTACGTTTTTTTCAACAAAATGTCGCGGTTTCTTTTTCATGGCATCTTAAAAAAACGTTGCAAAAAGTGTTACAAATTTGTGACGTTTTTATAAAACGTCATGGAAAATTTGAACTTTTCGTGACATTTTTTAAACTTCACAAAAATTCTTCACATTTAATGACGTTTTATCAATTAAACGTTACAGATTGTCTTGTTTTCTTTTAGTGTTAGTAACCAAGTCCAGATACATATCTATTAGACATAAAATATAAATATATAAGCTCCTCATTGAGAAAAAAACAAGATGGGAGTGAAATTATCTTATTACTATATCTATTTCTCATTTTGTCACTATAGAGGTAATAAGTGTAAATTGTATCGTGTTTTAGGGCATAGTTTGATATGTGTTTAGCAATTAATCTGATCATTTAGTAAATGTCTGGGTTAGAATTGTGATAGTTTGTTAATTATTTATGTTTTAAGTGTTTTATGGGTTAGTATAAGTATTTGAGCTTAAATATTATGTTTTTAAGGTCCCTTGATGTGTTTGTTAGTGTTTTAGGGTCAATATTGAAGAACGGAAAAGTTTTGGAGGCATTTGTGTCAAAAAAATGGCTTATTGTAGACCACATGCCACGATTGTGACAGAAGCCTAGGACATGGACCATGATTATGGCATGGCCACAAGCATGATAGAAGGCTCAGTTGTGGCCCACAAAATTATGGTCTATATCAGGCAGACGTGCAAACACTCAAAAACGTCAAGTTTCGAGGGATTTCAGACCTTTCGAACCCCCAAACAACCTAAGGTTGCTTAGAACACAAAGGATATTTAAAAATCAAAACAAAGAGGCAAAGAGAGTTCTTTACATCAGCCACCTTAAAGAAACCCTAGAGAGAATTCATCGAGAGATTAAGAACGAGAAGAAGGAAGGGAGAAGAGTAGAAGAAGCTGATTCGACATACTTCCTGGATAAGGAGTTTCCCATCGTTGCTATCTTCCTCCTCTGTTCGAATCATATTTCCAATTTTATTTTCAAGTTTATTATTGTATAGAATTGGAATAATAGTTGATGACAGGATTTTTGAATGTTGAGATGTTCTAAACTCACCTTTAGTTTTTTTATCTTTGAATTAATGGAATCTAAATGTTTAGGTGTTTATTAGATTTATTGTGATTTAATTCTACAAGTTCATAATTCGATAATAAACTGAGAGGGTGAATCGATTGAAAAATAATTAAATTGGGTTAACGAGAGTTAGGTGATTTAATAGAACAAGAATTAAATCAAATTGGTAAATTGTGCAAAGAGAAAATTAGATAACTTCAAAACTAATTAGGGTTTTGGATAGGTTATTAATTGAGAGATTGCAACTTCCATAATCTGATTAGGGTTTATAATTTAGGGTTAATGGTTATAACTTGAGAGAGAGTAATCATCCTTAGGATTGTCTAGAACTAATAATCTGGTAATTCATAATTAGTAAGGTTAGCATTAAGGATATGTAAAATTATATTTCTCTCAATTGGTATTTCTCTTAGGTTAATTCTTAGGTATGTGTTACAGTTACTGAATTATTAATATTTTCATGATTGATTTTTGATTTAAATTGATTGATTGAATTGAATTCTCATTTCAGTCGTTATATTTTAATTCTATGACTTATTTTGGCCTTAGATTGTAGGATTAGATTGTCCCTCCTTGTGGGATTGACACTTTAGTTACTACACTAACGAGCCAAGCTCTTGCAGATTATCGAGGGTATTATTAAAACTTATATACATCAAAACTCGATTAAGTTTTTGACCTCGTTATTGGGGAGGTGATTAGTTTAATTCTTTAATCTAAGGAAATTTCACCATCTTTTGTTTTTTTAAGAAAAAGAAGAAGTTTAGGGCGTAAAGTAGATACAAATCAAGGCATCTTAGAGTGAGAATGGGACATCTAAAAAGCTAAATGCCAAGAAGAAATGGAAAGAACAAGGATGGAAGATAGATATTATAAGGAGCAAGGAACTTTTGCGAACTACAATGAGGCATAGTATGTTAGGGAAGTAATGATCTTTATTGGACCATGTACACTCTGAGGTGACAGTACCACCCAAATTTCTATTGGTCCAATAATGTAAGGACTCACTTAGGACATCAAGACCTATTAGGATTTCTGTAAGATGAGTCCAATTCATAGGATTCTAAATTGGATAAGATCCTAGATAAGCTCACGGACATGGAAGAGGGACAGAAGAGACTAGACGAGCAAATTGAGTAAGTAATGGAAAATCATGCCTCATCTATTTATAACTTAGAGATTTAAGTGAGATAGCTTTCTCGTGAATTTTGTAAGAGAAATATGAAAGACTCCCTAAGTAATATGAAAATACATCAAAGAGAGCAATATGAGGCTATTATACCTAAGAATAGGGGAGAGCCAAAAGGATCAATAGAAAACCAAACTAAACCCTACCTTATTGAAGACCAAGAGACAAAGAAAGAGGATGAAGAAAAGAATGTCAACCCTCCCTATTATTCACCAGTTCTTGATATACCATGTGTGAACATCGAAAAATCTTTGGTGGATGTCTATGGAAAGAACCTTGTCCATTGGATTAATGATGACCAAGTGACATTCAACATGAATGATGTATTAAAGGATCTGAGGAGAGTAGCTCATTTAGGATAATTGATGTGTTTAAAACTTCTAAAGAACAAAAGGATGAAGAACAGATGACAACAGACATCAAGTTTGAAGAAGGTATGAAAGTTTCTATTCATGAAGCTAAAGAAGAAGAGGAGATGAGGGCGAATAAGGAAGAACCAAGAAAAGAACAACTACCCTCTTATTGAGCAAATTGCTGGATTCCATGGAAGATTTAGGGAGTCTTGTTATTCCCTATTTTGGTAATAGTTTGCTTTAAAAAAGGACATTACTGAGTTTAATTGGTTTTCATAATTTTATCAATATTATCCTTATGATCATTTAACAATTTTTAGCTTACTTACATTGTTGTGTAGTTAGGTTTGTTATAAATTCTAAATAAGTTTTGAATGATTTGGAATGGTTTGGATTGCTAATTCTTTTACTCTCTTGAATTATAAGATAGGGAAACACTCTCAATGTCGAGTGGATTTAGTCTCAACACTATCTCCATCACCACCTCCATCACCATAAACAATTTCATGTTGTAACCGTTATGTGCTGGTTAATATGCTTAGTAGGGCTAAATATGCTGGTTAATTAGGATACGATATTACTCCATTCACCTTAGGAGCTTTCCATACTTATTTATAATTTTAGGCTAATCAAATAAGTGGCATTATTAGTACATTTTTATGAGAATGACTAGCCAAAGCAATAAGGTAGGCAAAATTTTTTGTTTAAAAAAGTATAAATTTTTACTAAAAAAACTATTTTATTAACCTTTGGGTTATGAATAGAGCTAGTAGCCAGTTAAGAATGTGAAGTAGCTGAGTAACCAGATCGACAAGTATCATAAATGTGTGCCTTCACGTAAAAAAGTGATAATGACATTCCAACCAAACAGCATAATAACCACGTGACTTAGTTGAGTAACCGAATCAACATTCATCACAAATGTTTCGCTCCGTGTGAAAAGACTAGGTTCATGTCCTTAAACAAAAATAAATAAAGAATGTTTCAGAAGAAAAACCTACCAAACTTGTTAGTAGCTTGATTTTTCATGAAAACCTACTTAAGAATAGCTACACTTTTGTTTTGACTGAATGATTATCAATGTGTATGTGAAAGTGAAAAAGGTGAATAGACTCATCATTAAAATTTTGATTAGTTTGTATATTTAGTCCAAGGTACTTATACGTGGATTTCATTTGTTAATAAGTTAGAACGACTTGAAGGATTATGTTTATAGTTAAATTTGTTTCACTAAGTTGAAGCCATTGTCTCATTACTGCATATGTGTGTTTTGTGTTTTTTTGATTTGTTTGAATTTTTTTGTTTGTTTAAGGACAAGAAAACATTTAAATGTTGGAATGTTGAAAAGTGTAAATTGCATTGTATTTTAGGGCATACTTTGATATGTGTTGAGCTATTAATATGATCATTTAATATGTGTTTAAGTTAGAATTGTGATAGTTTTTTCATTATTTTTTTAAGTGTTTTTATGGGTTAGTACAAGTATTTGAGCTTACATGTTATGTTTTTAAAGTACCTTTATGTGTTTGTTAATGTTTCATGGTCAACATCGAAGAATAAAGAAGAGTCAGAGACATTCAGGCTGAAACAATGGCCTACAATCGTGGCAGAAGCACCAAAGTTGGCCTACAATCATGGCCTACATGCCACGATCATGACAAAAGGCTTGAATGTGGCCCACGATCGTGGCCTACATTAGGTAAATGCGTAAACACTTAAAAATGTCAAGTTTTGAGGGATTTTTTAGACCCAAAAAAACCCCAGAGTTGCTCAAAACACAAAGGATATTTAAAGAACAAGACAAAAAGGCAGAGAGAGTTTTTGACATCAAACACCTTAAAGAAACCTTAGAGAGAATTCATCGAAAGATTGAGAAAGAGAAGAAGGAAGAGCAAAGAGGAGAAGAAGCTTACTCGACGTACATCTCAGATAAGGAGTTTCCCGACGTCGATACCTCCATCTTCTGTTTGAATCGTATTTCCTATTTTATGTTCAATTTTATTATTTTATAGAATTGGAATAACAGTTTATGATAGGATTTTTAAATGTTGAGATGTTCTAAACTCACCTTCAGAGTTTTAGCATTGAATTAATGACATCTAAGTTTATATGTGTTTATTGTATTTATTGTGATTTAATTTTGCAAATGCATAATTCGATAATAAACTGAGAGGGTGAATCAAATGAAAAATAATTAAATTGGGCTAACGAGAGTTAGTTGATTTAATAGAATAAAAATTAAATCAAATCAGTAAATTATGCGAAGACAAACTTAACTAGGTTTCTGATAGCTTTTAGAATACTTTAAAACTAATTAAGATTTTGGATAAGTTATTAATTGAGATATTGCAACTTTCATAATCTAACTAGGGATTATAATTAGGGTTAATAGTTATAACTCGATAGAGAGTAAGCAACCTTAGGATCATCAAGAACCAACAATCCAGTAATTCACAATCAGTTAGGTCAGCATTAAGGATAGGCAAAATTCCCTTTCTCTCAATTGGTAATTCTCTTAGGTTGATTCTTGGGTATTTGTTGCAATTGCTGAATTATTAATATTTTTGTGATTGATTCTTGATTTAATTTGATTGATTGTCCTTAGACTTTAGGATTAGATTGTCCCTCCTCATGAGATTGACACCTTAGGTACTACGCTAACGAATTGTGTTCTTGTAGATTATCGAGGGTATTATTAAAACTTACACACATCAAAACTTGATCAAGCGGCATATAAAATATAATGGGTTTAAAGAATTAAGAAAGATTTGAGTTATTTGGTCTTTAATTCTACTCAACACTAAGAAATGAAAGAATTAGATGCTATATAATTTTGAGTGGGAGGAGTTATTTGAAACTTCTCATTGAAGCTTTGGATAAAAAAAATTACTTTATTACCCTAAAAATGTGAATTGTAATAATGGACAAAGTTTGGTATATAGGTCACGTACCAATTCATTTCCTTATTAGTTCCCCTTAAAGAATGTAATATAAACATGTTTAACCATACGATTGTGTATTTAATTATGTCCAACATAAAAGTTTTTATACACACTTTGGTACATAAGTGTGAATAATTTTTGTCGTTTACATTATACTTATAATAATTCAAATAAGAATATGACTGATTACATGATCTTGTAGTTAATCATATCTTATAAAATCTTAAATCAACACAATTTGTTATATGGGTATATAGCAATCAATTTCCTCATATTAAAAATTCTAACAAAATCATGATTGACTATATGAACATATAGTTATCTATATCCAATAAAAATATAAATGTAAATGGTTTGGTACATGGAAATATAGAAATATGTGTCCATCATATTATTATGAAAATAACATAGTTGACTACATGGGCATATAAATCTTAAATAGAAATGCTTTGGTACTCAAGTGTGTAATAATTGGTGTCCTTCACAGTTCACCCTTAGATAAATATAGGTGTTACTTATGGTACTTTCTGTAAATATGGATATTATGTGATGTAAATTGCATTAATGTATGATATTGTTTGTATTCAATTATGATATTCCCACTTTTTTTTTACTAAATGTGTTATAATTTATATATATAGAAGCGGTATAATATATACTAATTTTTTGTATAATTTGATATTATGATATAATATTCTCTGCAGTCAGCCATTTTATTCCCTTTTTAAAGTGTAGGTGTTACTTATATATAATTAATGGTAATATTTTAGTTTATACATATGGTATATAATTTATATAGTTATAATATAGTGTGGATTTATAATGTGTATTATTTGTACTCAGTCATGATATTTTCGTTTTTTTTGAAGGTTTAGTTTAAATGTGTCATAATGAGTTTTATACATAATAGTAGTATTGAATGTAGCAAGTGATGATGTCATTTATATTGAGGCATGATACTCTTTGCACTTAGTCATTTCATTCCAATTTTAAAATTTAGGTGTTACTTGTTATAATAAATGATTGTATTTTTTGTGAATACATATGGTGTGGAATATGTATAGTCATAATATAATGTGTATTAATGCTTGATATTCTTTATACTTAAATGTTGTATTCTATTTGTTTTTCAAAAGATGCTACTTATTTCTAACATGTCATGATAATTTTTGTATATGGGGGTGGTATTAAATATACTAACTCCAAGTATAGTTTGTCTTGAGGCATGTTTTTTTCCACTCAATCATTATATTATCCTTTTAAAGTATTTTTTTTTACTTATCTGCAATAAATGATGGTATTTTTTCATACACAGGTATAGTATTATCTATATAGAGTACCAGTATAGTTTGTATTAATGTAGGGTATTCTTGATACTCATTTATGGTATGCTTATTTAAAGTATATATGGTACTTATTGTTAATAATTGATAATATTTTTTGGTACATATGGTTTGTATTATATGCATTCAGTCTTGATATTCATATTTTAAAGTTAAGATATTCATATATTAAAGTTTGTCACTAATATATAAGGAGTTAAGTCATGATACTTTTCTACATTTTCTTTAAATGAATTTCTTTGTATAGCGGTGGTATTCTTTTTACAGAAGCTTTGTGATTTTTGAAATTTGAATATGTGGTATTTAAACATTAGACACAAGGTTTTTTAATTTGTTGCTTATAATATTTTATTGGTAAAATTACATTAATAGATGTCAATGACAACATTATATAATTTTCAAAACTCATTTTTCCTTGTTAACAAACTCATATACGTGGAAACTTAACTTGTAGGAAATAAAAAATGTGAAAAAATGCCATAACATAATTCTTATGTTGATTATTAATCAATAATCCACAACATAATCCTTATATTTTATCACAACCAACATAAACTATACCACTAGATAATATAATACATATACAGATGGAAAAAAAGGACCTAGAATGTCTAAGCCCAACTTGACTTGAAACTTGATTGTATATAAAAATATGCTTTTTTATTTACTTCTACTCCTTTGTTGCTTCCTCCACTATTCTATCTTTTCTTCTAGTTTATTTTCTCCCTCTTTGTTTATATCTTCATTACTTGTTCCATGTTTTATTCCTCCATCTTTGTTCTCTTTCTTTTAGTTCACTTTCTTCCTCCTCTAATTTACTTTCTCCCTTATTTATTCTATAAGTCATTGTTAGTTCGCTTGCCACCAGGCTCCTTAGTGCTAAAAAATAGCACCTATAAATAGATTGGTTGATTTTATTAAAAAAATTATTGGTATTTAAGATGGAAAGTTTAGATCTTTAGTGATGGAGAGGATTAATGTTGACAATGATAAGGATGGATCAAAGAAGGGTCTAGTTAATTCAGATTTAGTCAAGTTAAGAATTAGGTAATTCAAGTTTAGGTGAGCTTTAGCCTATTTAAAATCCATTCAAACTCTAGCCCGAGCAGTGTGAGTCAGGCTTGATTAGGCTTCAGATTAAGCTCAGGACACCTATAAAGGGGTTTGCTAACCTTAAGATACCAATATATAATTACATATACTAAAGTAAACTACACATAAATTAATCGTAAATTTGAGTGAAATGGATCTTAAGTAAGTTGATATGATTAAAGTGTCAGGATTGTCTATTAGTGGCAAAATGGCCCTCATTTAGGATAGTTTGTTGTTGTTGCTATTAAGATTATCTATTCTTGGAAAAATGGACATCAACAACTTAAAACTTCTTCTTTTTCCTACAATTAATAATACATTGATGAAGTCATGTTTGATGCCATAAAAAGAGAGGAAAAGGAAAAATCATAAATTAGCGACCTTGTTGTACAAAAGTTTGAAAAGTATGCAAGGAGATTGAATAGAAAATTGTCTTTATGTTAAGATTATCTTATAGAGAAATGGAAGATGGAGATGAGGAAGATAATGGTTATCTGACAGAAAGAGAACATTTAAAGCAACCGTCTTTCTACACATCTTAAGAAACATCATTAGCTATCAGTGAACTAGAGATTAAATTGATAAGTCAAAATTATAGTTTATTTTACATCCTTAATTTATATTATTTAAAACTATTTACATAACATATTTAGATTAAATTATTGCATTTTCTTATTAATTATTCAAGTTATTTAACTTTTAAATATATATATAATTTGTTTTGAATATTTTCTTATATGTTTGATGGACTTAAAATAAAGAAACAACTCAAAAACTACCAAAAACTGGCCCACTTAACTAGTAGAAACAAGTTAGATAAAATGCCAAAATAGTAGCAAAAATGTAGCAACCAGAAGAAAAGAAAAAAAAACACACAATATAGTAAGCACTTCAATTCTAAAAAACGCAATAGAAATTGATAGAAAAAGAAATAGAATGTAACATAAAAACACCCAATAAAATGACACAGTAGTGGGAGACATTCCAAAATATGACAGAAGGAACAAAATGCCATATGCAAATCAATAGAAACCTGATGATATATGCATCAAATCTCTTCAAAATGGAACAAATGAGAGAAAATCAGGGAGATTTCAACAACGTGTGTAACTGGGGTGTTTTTTGTGAGCCTATAAAGAGGCAACAGCTTAGGAGGAGAAAGTAATAAGCAGTCAATGTAAAGGTTAGATTTCAAAGAGGAATTTTCATTTATCAAAGGTGATTGAAGCAAGGACCTAGCACGAGGAGGTATGGGAGTGTTCAGAAAGCCACAAACCATTAAGATTGAGTTGCTTCGTGACTACAAGAGGAACCAATTCTAGACCTTTAGGGCTAGTTCGAGGTCTGTGAAGGCAGAAAAAATTGAATGAGTTTTCTAAAACTTCTCCTCTCTTTGTTTATGATTTATTATGCTTAGTTGATTCTAATTGTAAATTTAGTTCAAAGATGCACTTTGAATATTTGGATTATTAATTTTTTGAATTAATTAACTTATTAATGAGTTAATTTAATATTTAGACAATGCATGACTTCTTTGGTTTCTAATTCATGTTTTTTATATGATTGGAGAAGAACTTGATTATGTGAATGTGATACTTAAATCATTAATTCATAACCCGTTGTATGAGTTGGAGTTTATTTGTTCTTTGAATAAATTATCGGTGGTTGGATGCATGTCTTAGTTTATAATATTCTTTGAGTTAGGATTGAGCTAGTTGGATTTTAGAAATTGAAGAGAGACAAGTAGGAGCTAGGTGGTTAGGTTTCTATGCTTAACCTGTTAAATAACACGGATAATCCAAGTATATCAAATTGCATGTAAACTAAAATCAAAACACTATTTGTCCACTTGTACATATTAGATTAAGTTAGAATGAGTTTAATAATTATTTATTTATTTTGAATATATTCAATTCAAAATTTGTAACCCCCTTTTTTTTTATATAAGTGCCTTTATTTTAGAGTAATTCCTAAGTTTTGAACTCGTCGCAAATTACTTGCATTGAAGTTTAAAATGGAACAAAATAATTGATTCACAACAAAATGAAAAATTTAGATAAAGAACGATGACTTTTTTAAATGTTGTCCAAGTTGAAAAGAACATTCTAGATTTTTTTAATGTGTTTCAAGTTTAGGAAAGAAAATATTTAAATACATACTTCTTATTTTACCTATGATTTGACTTGTCCTATAAATTACTTAAGTTGTAAACTATCTAACCAAATTGGATTTAGTTTGGACGTAATTTAGAACATGTAATTTTAGTTTTCATGTTTTTTCTTTATTCTAAGTTTTAAGATTACATGTATGACATAACGAAATTTGCTAGCATTTAAATGGTGAATTAATAATTTAAGTTTTACTTAAATTAGTTGGTAATTTTTTAATTTTAAAGTACAAAAAATTCATAGTTCATGTTTTATGATTAATGCTAGTTGTTTTGAGCTCTACGTTGATTTTTATTTAATTATAAAATAATTTATCAGCTTTTTGACTATTGATTCAATGGCTTTTTTTAAAATGCGCCATATGTTCATTTTGTTAAGTTTTGATGTTGTATCTTACTAATGTGGTTAAAGAGGACATTGCATAAGCATTAATGATATTTATAGTTTATTATGGTATTCCTTTCGTATGAGAGAAATTATTAGGATGTAATTATCCCTTTTAAAAATAGATTAATTCGTTGGAACATTTTTAATTAAAAGTAATATAATAAATAAAGTAAATTAGTAAATTAACCTTTTTCGTCGGATCGACCCCTTATTTTCCATATGCTAATTTGTTTAATAAATTGAAAGTAAAATAAGGATTTAATTTGTATATGCCTAACGACACGAATCATAAATTAATCTTAATCTACATATTAGTGAGCCAACAAATGCCTTGAACTTTTATGAAACATATATGTTATCTCTAGGGTAAAATAACTTTTAAGCGATAGTTTCCAATTTGTTTCTAGTGCCTGACTATAAACTAGATTTAATTAATGAGTTATTATCTATTTTCCAATAAATTGAAAGATTGAACTAAGGAAGCTTTGTTCCTATGAAAGTTTCTTTTGAAGGATTCTTTTATTCCTTTCTATCTATAGCCCATAAATACTGCTACTAAATAATAGCTAGAAGATCAACCAATCTCACCTTTTTGCTCCTCCAGTTTCAATAACACCAGTCAATGAAGTTTGGTCAACTGATTGTGGGAGCAATCCTATTGCATAACTATATAATTGTACTCCAAATGTTTGAAGAGAAAATGCATTTAGGAAAGAGATGTTCAGAAATTTTTAGTTTCAAGTTACAAAGGACAAAAGTTTCATCTAAGTTCATAAATCTCTTAATCTTGTCTAAAGTGCATAAACTCCCTTTAATAGCTATCCATAATATAAAGGAAGCCCTAGGGCATACTTGATAAAACCAAACCAATCTATACAACAATATTTTAGCTGTACAAATTTTCAAAATTCTTACAAGACTCATTAGTGAAGGTTCCTAAATGATTGTATTTGATTTGATAATGTCTTGCTAACCTATAATTAACTAATATTTTAGGTCTAGAGGCAGCAAAATGTTGGAGAAGAAAAATATATTTATAGATAAAGGTTGTTTAACTGTAGCATTATTAGCTATCACACGTAAAAGAGGGGAAAAATCCTTAACTATACTTAAACAGTCTGTCAATGACCAATTATCATACCACAAAGATGTAGAAGTTCTATCACTTAACTTATGAGAGATCTCCAACTTATTCATCTCTTTGAGCTTAAAAATATGGAACATTGTCCATGATGCATTATTATTTAGATTTAAACACTAGAAGTTCTATTTTTTATAGGATGCATATATCCAGTTTATCTAAGGAGAGTTTTATCACAAATTCTCTTAATAATTTGCACCTGGTTACTGATTTTTATAGTCAAGATCTCAGGTCCTCAATCCTTACATAAATATAGATCATTCCATTTAACTTATACCAACAAATTACTTATGGTATTACTAGAACAAATAAATCTCCTAAGGAGTTATTTAATTTTCTTGTTAATGCTCTTTAGGAGCCAATATTAGGATCAGAACGTTATTTAATTTTCTTATTAATGTTCTTTAGGAGCCAATATTAGGATCAGAACATATGGATGATATTTATCACATAATTCACTAATTGCACTCTCCCTGATATGCAAAGACTTTTATTACACCAACTTGTGATTCTTAAGTTGATTATATCAATTACAGGTTTGAATTTATTATTGGTCTCTTAATATATTTGGAATGCTAAGATATATAAAAGAGGGTTTGAAACTCTCAAACCTATAATGCATTGTAACTAATTGGTAGTTGCAATACCTCTAGAGGAAATGAAAAGATGGCTCTTTACCTTGTTGAGTTATTTAGAGCTATCATAAGTGAACTTAATGAGTTAGGATTAGCTTTAAAGAAAAGAATTAGATTATTTATAAAAGATAGAATTGTCATACACATGTTACTACATTTGGAGTGAAATTTGAAGTTCTTTTTTTCTAATAATCACATTTTAAATAATCCTAATTAAGACTTTCATACTCAAGGTAAATAAGTAAAGGGAAAGAGGGTCCCCTTGCTTAAAATCTCTATCTCCTTTGATGAGTTTAATAGTCTCTCCATTAACTAAGATGCCAAAGGAGATAGTGGTGAAACATTAATCTATCCAATCTACAAAAATAGAGGGGAAACCAAAAAATTGCACAGTGTTTAGTAAAAATCTCCAATTAAAGGAATCAAATTCTTCGTGTAATTCCATTTTAATAGCACAATTTTTACTGCAAGTTTCGTATTATGGTTCTTAAAGAGTTCTTGAACTAACAAGATATTATCTCCTATTACTACGTTTTATAAAAGCTCTTTTTAAAAGATTAGCCAAATGATTAAGAATAGTTCTAAATTTAGATGGTATTATTGAAAATATGAAAGGATATAGTTTTGCAAAAATTCTAGCTGGGCCAATTGTTTCTAACACAAGAGAAAATGGAAATGTTAAATGCAAAATTACAAATCAACATCATAAATTTGTTAATGTAGTTTTGCCCACCTTGCTTATGTCTAGGGGGCCTTCACCTAGCATAATACTTTCATTAATGACAATAGTTTTATACAAAGCTTTATTGAGTTGACTCTTTGAACCTTTGACATTATCCCTTGTCCTCACAACCTGTTAAAGTAAATCACACCTTATAGCACAAACACCTCATAAAAACATCAACAAAAGATTTTTCTCAACAGTTTTGATAATAAAGAATGAAAATAAAATAACTTAAGTGATAGAAACAATTATGAACAAACAAAGACAACATTTGAGATAAAAAGGAACACCCCTAAATTTGTTGCTTCATCAACGAAAGAATGGGAAATTGTCCACCAAGAACACCGTTGCAGTGTTTCGATATTATCACCGAAACACTCCACATATAGCAACAAAAAAATCACCAATAAATATAAACGTTTCTTTACCAAAACGTTACAAACATCGGAGATACAAACTCCACAAAGACTTATGGAGTTTTTTGCACACTACCACCACTATTGATAGCCACAAATCAACTATCGATAGCCTAAAAAAAATCACACCATTAACTAAGAACAACAACTGGAATGATCATGAAAACTTCTGAAGTTTTTAAAAACCATAAATCACAAATGAAAAAAATTAACAGTCCATTAACCAAAAACAATAGCAGCAAAGATCATGAAAACTTATGAAGTTTTTGCATATACAAGGTAAACCTTTATTTTTAAGAAAATAGGAGTTGGGTTTTAAGGTTGATAGAAGTGAAATGAAGTCCATTGCTTGATGGGTAAACATGCAAAAAATACCTCTTGAATATTGGTTTTTTGAAGGTTTAAGCCATTTGGTTAGTTATATTGGTACTCCTCTTACTTTGGATGAAAACACAGCCAATAACAAGAGAGTTAGGTATGTGAGAGTATGTGTTGAAGTTGTTCATAAGAAGTTTATGTCTGACTGTATTCCTATTATGAAATTTAATTCTTGTGGTGTGCTAGTGGAGGATAAGATTCTCCTATCTTATGCATCGTATGCTAAGCTGATTACTAAAATGTGGAGACCCAAAATCAATAATGAGGAAGGCAAGGATGGGAAACATATTATGGCAATGACTGACTCTACACAAGATGTAGGTGGAAGTGCTAAATAGAAACATAACTTACCTGTGAAAGAAATTAGGTGTTTAGATAAAACCTCTTCAAGTCAGGTGGAAGATATGGAAACTGGTAACTTGGAAAAGTCATTTATAAGTTAGATAGAACCTGATGAGATTCAAATGAATAAGAAAGTTCATACTCAAGTGGATGTTGCTATGAATGTGCTTAGACAAAATGAAGAAAATGTAAGTAACCTAAAGGTTTCAATTTCTAATTCCCCTTAACTACAGGTGATTTCGTAAAAGCAAGATGTTACCCAAGTGATGCAAAAGACCAATACTAGTGATCATCATTACAATGCTCAAGAAACTATGAACATTGAGAACTTTTCATTTTCCATGAACGAGGAAGCAAATCCAATTAAAGATAATAAACTAGCATCTCCAGAGGATGTTATAATAAAAAATGAAGTACACAGTAATAGTTTTACTCAAATAGAACAAGAATGGCAAGCAACAGGCATCAAAGGTAGAAAATCGAAGAGAAGGGCTAAGTCCTCACACTCCAAATGATTTGTACTACTTGGAATGTTGCATAACTTAATTTTCCCAATAAACAGCTAGCATTGAAAGACTATAGTCAAACTAGTCAATCTTATTTTGTTGGTTTGGTGGAAACCAAGATTATGGGAGAGGATTTTCAAAATTGTTTGAATTTCATTCCAGCAGATTGGATTACATTTAGCAATCATTTGCACCACCCTTATGGAAGGGTTATAGTTGCTATGGATCCTTCCTATTTGTCTATTTCTAAATCGTACTATACTGATCGATTATTCCATTGTGAGATTAATCTAAGATCATGTGACATTCCTATTGCTATAATAGTTGTATATGTGACTAATTGGGAATTTCAAAGAGTCAGATTATGAAATGAATTACAAGTTATTGATTTAAATATATCCATACCTTGGATGATGGCAGGTGATTTCAATTGTCTACTATCTCTTTTTGAATCCTTAAGTGCAAGGAAAGTTTCTCATGTTGATGTTCGAGAATTAACTACATTGGCAGTTTCTTTGGGTTTGGTTGATTTGAGATTTTATGGACCTATTTTCACATGAAGTAATCATTAAAAGGGTGATAAATTAATTTTGAGAAAATTGGACAGATGTTTAGTTAATATACTAGATGGTTATCTTAATTGACTAAGAGTTCTATGAAGATTGAGGAACCTTTATTATTTGA
The DNA here is from genome assembly GCA_025504915.1 of Erythroxylum reticulatum. NCBI lineage: Eukaryota > Viridiplantae > Streptophyta > Magnoliopsida > Malpighiales > Erythroxylaceae > Erythroxylum > Erythroxylum reticulatum. Next base: position 14,093,447 of record JANSVA010000008.1, on the reverse strand, counting down.
TCATACTCCCATGAAGGTGTATGTCTTTGGCAGCTCATTCACAATAAGATCTCCTTTTAGATTCTTCAACTCTTTACTTAAACATACTCAGTTTGACTCACTTATTACATATATTGTTGGTTTGAAGTTGTAGGGATCTAATTCCTTCTAGTGGATTCAAATCTTGAAATTCATTAAATCAGAATGTGTCAAACTCCTCAAAAACAACACTGACCTTCTGAAATTTAATAAATTGCAGGCTCTTGAAAAATTATCTTTGACTTAAAAGCAATTAGTTATGGATCCTACAAATCCTCTCTCTTAATTAAGGAGAAATCTGATCTGAGTAGTTATTTACATTCTATTGAAGAATACAGGGAACATTTTATGGATCCAACATAGAGACAACAATACCAAATATTTCTTCAATATGATTCAAGGAAAAAGAAATAACAACAAGATTGTATGTCTTGAGAATGAAAATAGCATCAACATTAATGATTAGGATGAGTTGAAAAAAATGGCTAGAATTCATTTTTCAGCTATAAATGGAATCTTTACTCACATTACAAGTCTCCTTAATAATCTAGTTAGTCAAATGGTAGGTTCTATCAATCCTATGCAAGCAACTGATCTAATTAAGGATGTAACTAGTGATAAAGGAAGTCTTGTTCTCTTTTCAGTCAAATAAGTCTCCTAGACTAGATGTTTTTAATGCTAGATTCTTTTAAGAAAATGGAATATGTTGCAAGTTCTAGTGGTCAAAGCAATATAGGAATTATTTAGTAGTGGTAGATTACGTAAAAAAGTTAATAAAACTTTCTTTACTTTAGTGCCCAAAGTTTCTAATCTTAAGAAATTGAACGATTACAATCCTATTACCTGTGACAATGTGTTATACAAGATTATCTCTAAGATCCTTCCTAACATATTAAAGATTACTCTACCTGGTATTATCAATCTTAGTCAAGGTGCATATGTTCCTAATAGATGTATGGGAGACAATATAATGCTTGATTAAGAGCTCTTCAGAGGCTATATATAAAAAAGACAGGTTCGAAAATGTGCTCTTAAGATAGATTTTACTAAAGCTTATGATAATGTGGAGTAGGGTTTCATTATTAATTCTTTTTACACTTTTGGTTACCTTAGTAGGTTTGTTAACTAGGTTTATGCTTGTATATCAATAGTTTCTTTCTCAGCATTAATGAATTGGGACCCTTCTCATCATTATCAAACAGTAAGGGACATAAGGTAGGGTGACCCTCTTTCTCTATATCTTTTTCCTATCACTATGGAAGTTCTTTAACAGATGACACATGTGTATAAATGAAAGTTCAGTTTTCATATATCATTCTTGGTGTAGGGAGCTCAATATTACTCAACTTGCTTTTGTTGATGATTTACTTCTGTTATGTGCTAATGAAACTTCTTCAGTTAAGGTTGTTTTATCATCTTTACATATATTTCAAGAAGTTTCTAGACTGAGATTTAATCCTAGAAAAAGCTCAATTTATTTGTCCAAGTTGAGCCTTAATGATTCCTCAAAGGTGATTACTAAAGCAAGATTGTCCATTCACTAGTTACCATTCATTTACTTGTGAATTCCTATCTCCATAAGGAAGCTGAAGGAGGCTAAATATAGACCTCCCATTAAGAAAGTTCATAAAATAATTTCTACTTGGACTAATAGATTCCTATCTTATAGAGGTCGACTTCAGTTAGCTTTTTCAATTCTCAATAATCTACATATCTACTGATTGTCTCACTTAGTTATTCCTAAAGGCATATTGAAGAAGAATGATAGAAGCATTAAACACAAGTGGTAACTCTACTAAATGGAGTATCATTTATCTTCTTAAAGAAAATAGAGGGTTAGGTATTATCTCTGCTAGTAGAATGAACCAAGTACTATTAGCCAAAAGGTTGTAGAGAATAATTTATGATAAGGAAATCCTTTAGGTCAAATGGGTGCATAATTTTTATTTCAAACAAAGAATCATTTAGTCCATATCTCAAAAAAATACTTATTCCTATACTTTTCAAAAAATCTTATGTACTAGGTCAATCTTGCATTCTCATATCAAGCACTATATTAGAGATGGAAGAGGTACTAAATTTTGGTTTAACAATTAGCATTCTCTCGGTCCATTATGTTATACACAGTTTTTCATCACTCTTAGAAGGCTTCTCCCTGAAACACTATGATGTAAGAGTCTATTTAGAATAACAATTGGTATTGGTCATATCACACCGGAAGGGGAATTAGCTTAAGTGTTAACAGTTTGTCGCATTATTTCCTAGATCAGGGGATATAGGATGAAGTCAGATGGGAGTTGCACAATGATAGGTGCTTAATTGATTATGAAATTATTTCATAACACGTAGTGATTATTGACATGAAATTACTTAAGATACTCACTTTGACTCATAAGTGATTATAGACAAAATTTGAAAGAAAAGAAGTTAAAGTGAGTCAGAAGTATGATATTTGGGTCATTTTTTAAAGATTAATATTCACTTGTCTTCATAGAGCAAGAAGAAGAAAATAAAAGCAGGAAGAAAACAAATTCAGTCCAAAAGAAGACAACCAAGAAGATGCCAAATAAAACAACCCAATAACTTGGAAGGAGCAAAATAGTTGTAGAAGAAAAACATCAATACGGTACCACAACATGAAGCAAGACGGCCTACATGCATGATGTGGAGCCAAACACATGTGAGTCACCAGAAAAAGTTTTTTTAATGAAAAGTTTAAGTGAGTTTCGACTGATAGAAAAGAAGAGGTGTTTCAGATGGTCTAAATCATGAGGGACCTTTAAGAGCTTCGGGAGAGCACGAAGAGGGAGGTAAGCTCTCCATTATGAGAAAACAAATAGAGGGGTAGCTTTCTAATGCCAGTTTTGGAGGTGATATCAATAACCCAGTTAAGTATTCCTTCCTTGTATTTATTGTTTCCTTCTTTTTAGAAATTTTTTATGTTATCTGATGTGTATGGATTTGGGTATTCTAAAAAGGTGATTTTAATGCATTCATTGGATCGTTTATTTACAAAACAATTGCTAGAATTTTGATATAATTCATAATTTTTACATTTGAAATTCATATGTAGAGATTAATGATTCGTAATCATTAGGAATAACATAACCTAGGTTAAATAATGCATCGTATATGGTTTTTGTCTTGATTAATTAATTTTCCTAATTCGGAATGTGGTTACCAAATTGAATCTAGAGATCGTATCCTAGGTTATTTGATGGCTAAGTTTAATTAATGATTGTATCTTGATTAAACACTACCTAAGGGAAAACTTTGGTTAATAGATTAACCTATGATTAATAGTTTCTAGGAGAGGTTTGAGAATAACAAATCATCGAAATATGTTTAATTAGGGTGTAGGTTGAGATAGAGCCAAAAGAACTAGATTCCTAACGAATTTACCACTTTCATCACTTTGCATGTTTTCTTTAATTTGTTTTTCTTAGTTTAGTTTCATTTTATTTTCTTATTTTAACAAAAAAAATCCCCTAAACCTAAATACTAATTAGTCCCATTTAAATAACTTTACACGCATTCTCTGTGTGATCGACCTAGACTCACCACTGCTATAGTAGTAGTCTAGTTTATTTTAACTAGCGTTATGACGTGCTATCAATTTTAATGCCATTGCCAACTACTGCAGAGTTTTAGTTTTTGTTTGTAATTTTTAATTAATGTTTTATATATATTTGTTTGTAATTGGTTTCTTTTTAGTTATTTCATGTTCCTTTCATTTTTCTGTTTTATGTTTGTGATTAAAAATAAAAAATCGTGGATGGAAGTAATTTTTTCTTTAACTCTTACTCTCAATCTTATAACCAAGGTTGGACTGATCAATCTAACTTTAGTTATGGATTGGATAATCAACAAAGTTGCTTCTATGATAGTTTGCAGGATGCATAATAATTCTTATACAGACTAAAAGTTTCTTATCACAATTCAGGTACATCTTTAGACTACTATATCAAGACCTTTAATGCTAACAATCTTCAATTTTAATAGGGTATGCAGCAACTTCAAGAGAGTATACAACAGATCTAACAGGATATCCAACAATTCCAACAAGATGAAAGGCAATTTTGATCTAGTTTCCAAAATTAGGAGAGCCAACAAAATTTAGGCACATCTTTGGAAGAATTAGTTAATGTTATCGCTGCTAACACATTACAATTCTAGCAGGATATGCAATTCCAATAGCTTCAACAAGGTATATAATAACTTTGGCAGGATACAAAGTCTAGACTCCACAATATGGCAAGCCAAATGGGTGAGATGGCAACGAGGATCAACTACCCAGAATCACAAATGGAAGAGGAATAACTATATCAACACGAGGAATACCCAGTGGTTGTTAATGCAGAAACCTTACAAAGTGATGAGGAGGTCGAAGCAAGAAAAGCTATATCATTCAGCTTGGAGGTAAATACTGAGTTCCAATTTTTTTTGTTAAGAATGACTCTTAACTTGTACCTAGTAGGTTAGAGGAATTAAAAATGAAGAAAAAAGTGAAGAGACATTTGAGATCTTTCCAGAATGCATAAACTAAGTAGAGATTGAAAGTTAAAGGATAAGGAAGATTCTGAATCAGAATGATTATCAACTAAGGCCCCATCCGGAAGAACCTTATGTGGAGAAACTACATATGCCACCAAAAGATCATAATTTTGTGACTCGAGGAGAAGGAGGAGTCAATCTAGTGACACTAAACAAAGGCACTTCTTAGGAGGCAACCTAAGGGAAGTAAATTTCTTTTCCTTTACTTTTTCACATTATTTTTATATGCATATATGTTTTTGAATTTATTTGTTTTTACTTGTTTTAAGTTTTCAATCAAAATGAGAGAAAGAATAAAACAACAAAACAAGCATTTTCTCTTTTCTAATGACTAGAGAATTTTATAGCAACTTTAGCATGTACTTTTACTCTTATGATTGGTCGATGTGCATTATCTTTAAAAGAGTAGTGACTAGTGGTAGACAAAGTCAGTGAGATTTTGAGCCTTATTCATTAACATGGATATGATTAGGCATTCTTTGCTCTTCTAAACTATATTAGCCAAACAACCTACCCATTATATGATTTTTCCCTTGATAAGCCCGTTTGAGCTTTATACCTTTCTTTTTGTATAAACCACATTGTACACTTTTAAACTTAACGAAATGTCTTACCCAAGCAATAAAGCTAGTGGAACATTTGGTGATTGTTGAGTTTGTGGATGTACAAAAGTTCTAAGTGTGGGGGTATACATATGTGTGGGTTAGTTATAAAGTTAGGATGTTATTTTAGGTCAAATCATTGAAATTCCCATGTTGATGTAGTTTCTTTTAATTTTTGTAAAAGAAAAGAGAAGAAAATAAAAGAAAAAGAAAGAAAGAAAGAAAAAGAAAGAGAAGAAAAAATGTTTAAATATATGCATAAAAAAGGAAGTACATATTTGGTTTGTAAGGTTATTTATACTTATTGCATCCTCCTAAAGTTGTATTGAATGGGTTATTTGTGTATGTTAAATATAAGGTAGAAGTTGTCTTGGATGGGTCACTTTTTGTGGTTTCAATGTATTGTCATCAATTGTATAAGTGATCCCTTCGGATTGGTATATACTTTATATGGTTTGTGTATGAGAGTTCGAGTTTAAGTTGTGAAACTTGCTTTTGCATTCATCATAATTGAAATACACAATTGTAAGGGAATGTTCATTTTTGCAATTACCTTTTCCCACATAACAACCTTGAAAAGTCCTTTAATCCATGATTTTTCATATGAATATTAGTGGTGGAGAAATGAAATGATATGCAAAGTTATGGAATTTCTTGGTTGTAAATGGTATTTGAGTGTACCCATGAACATATCTTCTTTAAACACATTTTCCAAGTCTCCCATTAGATTAATCAATTTTTGAAGATGATGAATGTTTATTGATCATAAGTAAAAGCTTCGAATGTTGATTTTTTGCTATGATTTTTGAAAGTCATTCATTAATGCTTATGATTATATAGTCTAAGAAAATATGGGAATTAAGTAAATGTTTTTAGGTCTTTGAGCTTAATTTTGATGTTTTGCTCGAGGATGACCAAAAGCTAAGTGTGGGGAAAATTGATAGGTACTTAATTGATTATGAAATTATTCCACAACATTTAGTGATTATTGACATGAAATTGCTTAAGAAACTCACTTTGACTCATGTGTGATTTTAGGCATAATTTGGAAGCAAAGAAGTTAAAGTGAGTCGGAAGCATGATATTTGGGCCATTTTTTTAAGATTCATATTCACTTGTCTTTATAGAGTAAGAAGAAGAAAATTAGAGCGAGAAGAAAATAAATTCAGTATAAAGAGAAGACAACTAACAAGCTGCCAACTAAAATAACGCAGTCGCTTGGAAAGAGCAAAATATATATAGAAGACCAACATTAATACGGCAGCACAACATGAAGAAATACAGCCTGCATGCATGGTGTACATGGGCGTGAGTTATTTCTCATGCCCATACAGGTGGTGCTCACGCTTATGAGAGATAACTTACAGGTATGAGAGGGACACCTCACTATTTTAACCCTAGGTTTTTAATAAATGCAAAGAGTGACAGCACAAAAAGTTTTTCTTACGAAAAGTTTAGGTGAGTTTCGGCTAAGAGAAAAGAAAAGAGGCATTTTGGATGAGATGAATCATAAGGGAGCTTCAGGAGAGCACAAATAGGGAGGTAAGCTCTCCGCCATGAGAAGACCCATAGAGGGGTAGCTTCTCGATGCCAGTTTGGAGGCGATTTCGATGCCAATAACCCAGTTAAGCATTCCTTCCTTGTATTTGTTGTTTCTTTCTCTCTTTAAAAATTGTTTCTGTTATCCGATGTGTATGGATTTGGTATTTTGAAAAGATGATTTTAATGCATTCATTGGATCATTTATTTACAAACTCATTGCTAGAATTTTGATATAATCTGAAATTGTTATATTTGAAATTCATATGTAGCGATTAATGATTCATAATTGTTAGGAATAACATAAACTAGGTTAAACGATGCATCGTATGTGGTTTTTGTCTTGATTAATCAGTTTTCCTAATTTGTAATGCGGTTATCCAATTGAATTTAGAGATCGTATCTTAGGTTATTCAGTAGCTAGGTTTAATTAACGATCGTATCTTGATTAAATACTACCAAAGGGAAAACTTGGGTTAATAGAATAACCTACGATTAATAGTTTATTGGAGAGGTTTCAGAACAACAAATCATCAAAATATATTTAATTAGGATATAGGCCGAGAAAGAACCAAAGAACCAAATTTATAATGAATTCACAACTTTCATCACTTTACATGTTTTCTTTAATTTGTTTTTCTTAGTTTAGTTTCATTTTATTTTCTTACTTCGACCCAACCAAACCCCTTAAACCTAAATATCGATTAATTTCATTTCAATAACTTTACACACACTCTCTGTAGGATCGACCTAGACTCACTACTGTTATAGTAGTAGTCTAGTTTATTTTGACTAATGTTACGACACGCTATCCCACAACTCATGTGTGTTTAATGCTCTTTCTATAAAAAAAACTACTTATTGGACCACTCATTAGGTTTCCATTTTTAAATTAATATGGGGCTCTGGTATCAATAAAACTCATTCATTCATTCTCTGGTTAGCAACTACTAAAAAGCTGGGAACCAAAGATAGCATTAAATTTCAAATTCTAGATAAGAATTGTCCTTTATGTACCTATAAGGTAGAATCACTTGATCACATCTTTTTTAAATGTTAGCACACAAGTCAACTTTGGAGACAATTTCTTAGCTTGTTTGATCTGCATGATAGAAGCCTTACCTAGTTGGAATGTCTATCTTGGGTAATAGATTTGAAATGGAAGAGTAAAGAAGATTGTAGGGTGTTTAGAGCTTATTTTTTCCATGCTAGTTCATTATGTTTGGATGATGAGAAACACTAAGTTATTAAGGAAATGAACAATTCAACAAATTCACTTAGATGGGATTTTACCTCAAGTGTAGATTGAATATTGTAACACTCATCTCTACTTAATTAATAGTTTCTCTTAACTTAGCAATGTTTTACACGTGTTATCTTAATATGTAGTTTGTTGTTCTATTATACTCTAGTTGTTGGGGATTAATTTCATTTCTTATTGTGATGACAACCTTTTTGAATGAATAACTTAATTACTTTCTAAAAAAAGAATTACAGAATAATTAGAGAGAAATAATATTTTCTCTCTATACAATAGATATAATTTCATTTTTTATGTATTATTATCACTATCAATTGAATTTTTTGATTAATATTTTAAGGTATTTCTCTTGAGAGTCAATAGTTTATTAAAATTATATTTACACTACAAGAAATGTGTCTATTGGTTACATTCTTTTCTTCCAAAATTAAGTATATCGCTATAGATTTTCTAAATCATTGTCTAATGAAGTAATACCTTAGAAAAAATATTTCATATGCTTTCTTAAAGATTATAAGCTATGTTTATTTTAATTATTTTTATCACCAAAATAATTTCGGTGAATACGCTACATTCATATTTTGTAGCCAAAGATTATTAGATATATTTTTAATTAAGAATTCTTTTAGCCAAAATAATTTTGGTGAATAAGCTACGTTTTTTTGGCTAAAATATATTAGCTACATTTTCACAAACAAAAGTGAAATGTAAGTGATAAATCACTCACCATTTTACAATGTTTTCCCTATTAAAAGAACATAGACACTCTCCATATGACACCTTTTCAAGAATAGAAATACTCTTTGTTGTTTCAAGGACTTCTACACTTTCTGTGTTCCCTATGCTCTATCTCCTCTGTCATCTATCTCCATTATTTTTCCCTCATTCATTTGTTGGTCCCTTTATTGAAACTCATCCATTTTCCCTAATCCCAATATATTAGAGCATTACAAGAGTGAATCTCTCTCACATAAAAAGGTCTATTTCTCTACTTCCAAATGGCTCGACAATAGGTTATAGAAACCCAATATTCTTGATTGTTCTCTTTTTGTTACAATATCTAAAAATATTCATTTTAAGGTTGTGGATTTCATTTGTGTTTTGCTTCATATTTATTTTAAGTTCCCCTAATCTTTTGTTTTTCAACTAACTTATGCGTATTTTGATTCTATGTCATTTCCATGATACTTTACTTCTACTTCATCTATATTGTTTTTCTCTTTGTTCTTTTGATTCATATTGTTATAAAAAAATTTTATGAATTCTTTTGTTTTGATGTCCTTTCAATGGCATCTATTAGCAAGTTTATAGGTTTATAGTATAAGAAGTGCAAGCTCGTAGTAATGTACTACTTGACCTCCCCAAACCCTACTATCACCAAGACTTTTACTAAGTTGTTGTTGTTATTGTTGTTTTTGTATAAAAAGTGCAATTGAGTAGTAGTGCCAGTATAGTGATGGATTCTTGTAGCAGTAACATTCTATAAAAGAGCCACTCTTCCACTTGAAAAAATATCAATATTGCATGTCAACCTAAGCTCAATTATTTGCGGTATTGTCGAGCTTATCTCTCTCAATTTTGAAGCATTCTAATTTCAATTCGAGCACTAGCTTCTCTAAAGCAATTTCACCAATTATAGGTATGAAATATATCACTCTTGCACTTTTTTAAAATGTTTAAGTGTGTGTGTGTGTGTATAAACATTAATTTTTTGTTTATTTGATGGTATTATGAGGTTTTTTGTTTAGGATTTCTTGGTTCATAATTTGTCTACACCAATAAAAAGGAATATAAAGGTTTCTCTAAGCTAACAAGAATTTGATTACTTGTTTAAGTTGATACTAATTGGGGATCTAGTGTTGGTAAGAGTACCATGCTCCTAAGTTTTACTTATAACAATTTCAAGGATATCTCTTCCACTATTAGTGAGCTCATTGATCACTATTTTAATGTTCACATGTTTTTCCTTCTTGCTAGTGTTTAGTTAATTATCCCATTTTAATCAATAGTTGTAAATTGGGTCTGATTAAGAAGTTTTTCTTATTTAATTCACTAGGAAAAATACGACTTGGTTTCAAAATTTTCATCATTTTTGTTTGGTGAATGGCTAAATTTCTCGAGGCTATTTTGTATTTTGTTTCTTCCTTATTCAATGCGAATTGGGTTCACTTAGGTTTTAGATCTTTAATTTTTATATGTATTTTTTCAATGAATAAATGACGATGCACACTAAATTGCTTTGCTAATAAATGAATATTCTTGCTATTATGTGAAAACCTATATTTTATGTGCTCCTTTCTCTTAATTTCATAGGTGAAAGTGTTTAGTCTTTCTTATTTTAGTTAGTAACTTTGGTTTCTTATTGTCAACCAATCATACTTTAGATGTGTTTCATTGATAGGCGTGTAAACGTTAATTATTCTCATTTATTAGGTGTGGACTTCAAAGTAAAGTATGTTAGTATTGGTTAAAAAGAAGGTGAAACTCGCTATTTGGGACATTGATAATACTTTCTTGGTTTATGATTACATTGCTTGTCTTATTCTTAAGGTGGCTTCTCATATCATCTTTCTTTTTTAGTCTAGCTCACTTATTGCTTCTAGTTTTTATGGTGATTGTTCTAAAATACCTAACTGGGTGATCCCTAACTAATCAATTGAAATTAACATTTATTTTTTCTATGACCAAGAAAGGAAGATTTAGATTGAACATCTATGTTTGATTGTGAAATGCATTTGCAACAAACATAAATTTTATTATTTGAGTATAAAATTTTGTCTTTATTTTGAAGTTTTTGTCTTCTTTTCCATATCAACAGTATGATTTCTTAACTACTTCAAAATGATTAAGATTTTTGTTATATCTTTCCCTCCTTTTTTCCCTTATTAAAGATTGAATATAGAGTTTTATATTGATGAACATGATAGACTTAGAACATTAACCAGTTCTTATTATAAAGGAGCACAAGGGGCAATTATGGGTTTGTGTTTTCATTTTCTTTGTTCTCACTTTCATTATAGATTTCTATATGTGAGTTCTAGGAAAAGAATTTTACCACACTGATATTGTTAATACCTTAACGTTTTCTTACACTAATCTTAGCAAATGAATGAACAACTAAAGAATGTTTTTCTTAAATGTAGGAAAACTATAATAAGGCAAGAGTGAGTAGATAAAAAATCGAAAATATCTCATAATCAAAGGTCTAGGCCGTTTGTAATTGTTCAAAAAAGGAATTGGATGGGCAAAATTGTGATAAGATCACACCATATAAACTCACTCACTATAAAGAAGGTAAAGGATGAGTGTCACAAGAAATAGAAAACAATTATGTAAGTACAAAAGTTTACTTAGCACTTTCATTCATTTACTAATGTAATAGAATTATGTTAATTGGATATTGATTTTCTTTTTTTCTTTTAGAATAAGATGTAAGAGATGTTAGAGGAGTCTAAATTTGAGGGTAATAAGCTTAGTGTAAATAAGATTTGTGATATAAAACTTGGCAATTGTTTTGATTTCGTTTTAAAGGCCTTGGGTACAACCCAAAGTTAAATGTTTCAACCTTCATATATGTGTGATATGTTATTTTGATTATGGTGCTAAGTAATGTGTTGTACATGCATTTTATAGAGTATGCTCTATTTATGATATGCTAGAGTAATTTAAGCATTTAAATGCATAATTAAGGTTATAACGTAGATCGCAGATAGACCAGAGATAGTTTTGGACTCGACCAAAAATTTTTGAAAACTGTAAAAAGCTATAGAATGAGTCCGAACGAGCTTTAAAAGCTCTTAATTTTGCTTTAAGGATTTAGGTGACACTTTTGAATGAAATCTGGATGATTTCAATGACATTTAGTGATTTCAATATTTAATTCAAAAATTCTTCTGACTAAACAAAAAAGTTACTGAATAATTTCAAAATACGATGAAACGCTTCGAAATTAGGATTAGAGTCCCTAGGAACTAAAACAAGTCAAAACGAAGGTTGTTTGAATAGAATTCGAGTAAACTAAACTAAAATTATTTGAGTAAAATGTCCTTTTTAGAAAATAATGGATATTAATGATTTAAAACCCATTCAACATTTTTAAAAACATCCAATCAATAAGTATTGACCTTAATTAGAGAATTTCACGGTCAATTTGATGATAAGACAGTTGTGAAATATTTTCAAGATTTAATTTGGTTAGTTGGTGAACTAAATACATTGAAGGGCAATTTGGTCTTTTTTCATGAAGTTAGTGGGTTGATGAGTCATTAGAGATGACCAATAAGAAAATGACATGTGTGTGATGAGTCATTTGTGATTACAAATACGAAGGTGGCATGTGTAATCTATTAAATGAGTATAAAAAGCAAAACATAAGACATTTTGCTTCATTTTGTTGTGAACATGAGATTGAATTTGAGAGTGTTGTGAGAGTGACATTAAAAAGCCCAAAAACTAAAAGAAAATTAGAGAGAAGCAGGAGTGGGTTTTGTCCATTGATGAGAGAAAGGAAGGAAGAGAGAGAAAAAAAAAGAAAAGAGAAGAGAGAGTTACGGTTAAGCCTTGGAGGAGTGATCCAAACCATTTTTCATGCTCTTCTACCTCCAATAAAACATCTAGCTAGATTTCATGGTTATCTAAGTGAAGAGGAAGAAGAAAAATGGATAGGTAAGCTTACTAATCTTGTTGAAAATTTGGATTTGTTGGATTATAGGTGAGATTTGGTTTTGCTGGTGTAAATTGCACCCTTTTGATGTAATATCAAGGTTTGATTGCATCGAAAGGAATTGGGAGAAGAAAAAGCAAGAAAACTAATATATGGAACTTTGGTCAAAGGTGAGAAATATTGCCTAAAGCGTTTTATTTTTTCATTTGATGATTTAAGGTTAATGAATGACATTAGGAATTTAGTTTAATGATGAAAGAATGAAAGAAAACCATGAGAATGTTTAGATAAGTTTTCACCCAAGGTTAGGGTTTTTAATGTGTTATGATCCAAAATTTTATTTTGATGTTTTATGATGTTTATAGTATGATTTTGATGCTAATGAAATAAAGAAATGAAAAATAACTAGTTTAGAATTGGTTTTGGTTGAAATTTGACCTAGTGTGCTTTATTTTGTAAAAAATTTGTTAATGAAATTATATTTCTTAAATGTGTATATTAAAATGTCATGGTAAGTGAATTTGTATTGGTTTTAAGTGTTAGAAATCAAATGGAATTGAATTGGAAGAGTTTAATGTATAATATGTTAAGTTTAACCTTAAAGGCATTTTTGGTACAAAAGCTTGAGATGTAATGACCATGTGAATGTGATTAAAGATGGTCATTAAATGTATTTATGGTATTAGAATTATTAAATGAAGTGTTATTGTAATTTGTAGAAAAATTAGCATATGGAGTGTATATGGAAAGTAATGAAGTTGATATGGTTTATAGTGCATTTCATTAGAAAATGTGTTAAAGAGTTTAATGTATTCATATTAAGTTTTCGGATCGAAAAATGAAACCAAATGAAGGATTTCAAAGTGGTGAAAAGGAAACTAGCAAGATGTGAGTGTATTTTAAATTGATTTTGTGAAAATGATTTATATTCTGGCGTGAAGTGAATATTGATCATGAGTTTTATGCTAATGATATTTTACAAGTAAATATTGCTAGCATAAGTGTATGCTTTAACAATATATGAGTTTTAATTTGAAAGTTAAATTTTGTATGATTGGAAGTTAATTGAAATTAAGCATTAAATTGAATGCATATGAATCCTCTCGTACTTGATTTAGAAAATAAGATGAGTCGTAAATGTAAGAGTGCTTTTGCTTATGGTACACCGCTAGGCTTTATACATGTTACTATACCGATATACTTATAGCAGTTAACTTATTACAGATAAGCAATGTAGAACCAACTTTATAAATAGTGGTTAACCATTCACGGGTAAGCAATGTAAAACCAACTCTATAACCAATGGTTAACGTGGGTAAGCAATGCAGAATCAGCTCCATGACTTTATGCCTGGTGTACCACATGGTAAGAAAAAAAATGGTGGGCTATGTTGAAAAACATTTTGGAATAGTATTTTGGAAATTTAGAAATTGTGTTTTACAAAATGTTATGTTATTACCATATTTGTTGGTGCACAAATAAATTGTTATGGCAAATGCCTTACTATGAGCTTTATGATTATATGGAATATTGTTGTTATGTTGTTATGAAAAGTTCAATTTTCTTGTAAATTGATTACACTCACTGAGTTCGTTTAGCTCACCCTCTTTTTATGTTTTAAAACAAATTACCCCAGGTATGTGTATAGGTGCTACAGTAATTAGGACTCCGCTATAGGTTTAGTCGTGTCGTTGAGTGTTGTTGTGCTTATGTCATTTTAATATGTACATTTGTGTAAAGAATTGATGTTTATAATGGCTTTTAAATGAAATGTATCAATATGAGTTAGCCTTTTAAAGTTTATTGTAGTGATGTTGAGAATCATTTGTTTGGGGTTGCTTATGAGTGAAATTGAAGTCCAAAATTTGTAGTTGAGAAATTGGTATAAGAATAGAAGTATTTTGAAGTTTTATAAGGCTTTTGAAATTTTTGGGAATGTCAAAATACAGTCGTTGTGCTGCCAAAATTTTTAATAAAATGATTTTAAAAAATTCCCACTATTTTTCACAATTTTAACTTTTAAAATATAACAAGTTTTTAACAGCGAAACAGTATGGATTTATGGGAACCCTTAGATTGAGTTAGATATTGGTTGGAGGGCTACCATGGGGTCACCGGGAGGGCTCCACTTGGGTTCCCGAAGGGAATTTTCGGGATGGGTCCTTTCAGGTGGTATTAAAGCCTATTTTTAAATAGGGTTGTCTCTATATGTGATTTGATTTCATAATGTGATTTTACGTGATTTTTATGAACCGAGCAACCCATAAATTTTTGTTATTTTCAATGCATCTAAGTTTATTAAAACATTTCTAGTGTTTTACAGTTTATCTTTGAGTTCACAACATAGTGCCCTGACGAAACCTTAAGGGTCCCAAAGCTACACTAGAGGCTAGCACTTGAAGTACCTTCAGCTCGTGAGGCTGAGCATAAGGATGATTTAGTAAATTTTTTTCTTTATGAATCAATCATATTTAGAACAACTAAGACTGGAAAAACTACTGGTGAAATTTTGTTTTTACATTGAGTGAACAATGCAGCTACAGGTACCAATGATGTGCCAGTCGTGGGAGACCCTAGTAGTGTCAGGGAGTTTAATCAAGTGTACTTATAAGTTAGGCACAAAATTGTTCGTTAAGAGTAGAGATATCCAAAGTGTCCTAACTTAGTTGGATCGGGATAAGAATAATAAATTTAAATGGCTTGTGTGTGTTAAAAGATTGTGTTAGATAGTTTAATATAAAGTTGGATTTTTTAGAGTGTCATTTGATAATGACTATTTTCACTAAAACTACACTAGTAATGTAAAGCGTTCATAAAGGTATTTACATAGTAGTTAGACTTATAAGCTCTCTAATGAGCTGATCTTATTAGATATCCATGACTATGAAGTTATATTAGGAAGGAAATTAACTACTAGTACATTATGTCAATGTGGCTTGCTTCTAAAGGAAGTTAGGATTTGTACATAAGGGAAGTGAGATATAGTATTCCACTAGAAACATA
>JANSVA010000008.1:14066108-14077707 GCA_025504915.1 Erythroxylum reticulatum | reverse complement strand
GCTTTGAAATTAGGATTGGAGTCCCATAGGAACTGAAATGGGTCAAAACAAAGGTTGTTTGAATAGAATGCGGGTAAACTAAAATTATTGGACTAAAATGCCCTTTTTGGAAAATAATGGGTATCAATGATTTTAAACCCATTTAAAATTTTTAAAAGCATCTAATCAATAAATATTGACCCTAATTAGAGTATTTCATTGTCAATTTGATGATAAGACGGTTATGAATTATTTTTCGGGATTTAATTTGGTTAGTTGGTCAATTAAGTACATTAAAGGGCAATTTGGTCCTTTTGTTTTCATTAAGGGCAATTTGATCTTTTTGCGTCATGCTAGTGGGTTTTTGAGTCATTTGAGATGACTAATAAGGAAATGACACATGTGTTGAGTCATTAGTGATGAAAAATAGGAAGGTGACATTAAAAAGCCCAAAAACGAAAAGAAAATAATCGAGAAGCAGAAGTGGGTTTCGGCCATTAATGAGAGAAGGGAAGGAAGAGGGAAAAAAACAAAAGAGAACAGAAAGTTACAGTTAAGCCTTGGAGGAGTGATCCCAAACCATTTTTCATGCTCTTCTACCTCTAATCAAACATCTAACCATATTTCATAGTTATCTAAGTGAGGAGGAAGAGGAAAATGGATAGGTAAGCTTACCAATCTTGTTAAAAAATTGGATTTGTTGGGTTATAGGTTAGATTTTGTTCTGCTGGTGTAAATTGCATCCTTTTGATGTAATATCAAGGTTCGATTGCATTGGAAGGAATTAGGAGAAGAAAAGACAAGAAAACTAATATTTGGAACTTTGGTCAAACTTGGTCAAAGGTTAGAACTATTGCCTAAAGTGTTTTATTTTTTCATTTGATGATTTAAGGTTAATGAATGACTTTAGGAATTTAGTTTAATGATGATGAATGAAAGAAAAACCATGAGAATGTTTAGATGATTTTCTAGCTAAGGTTAGGGTTTTTAATACGTCATGGTCTAAAAATTTGTTTTAATGTTCTATGATGTTTATAGCATGATTTTGATGCCAATGAAATAACAAAATGAAAAACAGTTGGTTCAGAATTGGTTTTGGTTAAACTTCGACCTAATGTGCTTGATTTTGTAAAGAATTTGCTAATGAAATTTTATGGCTTAAATGTGTGTGTTAAAATTTCATTGAAGTGAACTTGTATTTGCTTTAAGTGTTAGAAATCAAATGGAATTGAATTGGAAAAGTTTAATGTATAATATGTTAAGTTTAGCCTTAAAGGCATTTTTGGCACAAAAGCATGGTGATGATGTAATGACCATGTAAATGTGATTTAGTATGGTCATTAAATGTATTTGTGGTATTGCAATTATTAAATGAAGTGTTATGCTATTATTTAAAGAAAAATTAGCATATGCAGTTTATATGGAAAGTAATGAAGTTGATATGGTTTATGGTGTATTACATTGGAAACTATGTTAAGAAGTTGAATGTCTTTGTGTTAGGTTTTCGAATTTAAAAATGAAACCAACTAAAGGATTTCGAAGTGGTGAAAAGGAAACTAGCAAGATGTTGGTGTATTTTAAATTGATTTTATGAAAATGATTTCTATTCTATCATGAAGTGAATATTGATCATGAGTTTTATACGAATGATATTTTACAAGTAAATATTGCTAACATAAGTGTATCCTTTGGCAATATATGACTTTTAATTTGAAAGTTAAATTTTGTATGATTGGAAGTTACATTGAAATTATGTATTAAATTGAATGATTATGAATCCTCCCATAGTTAATTTAGAAAATAAGATGAGTCGTAAATGTAAGAGTTGTTTTTGCTTATGGTATACTGCTAGGTCTTATACATGTTACTATACCGATATATTTATAGTGGTTAACTTATTATAGATAAATGATGTAGAGCTAGCCTTGTAAATAGTGGTTAACCATTCACGGGTAAGAGATGTTAAACAAGCTCCATGACTTATTACGGCTAAGTGATGTAGAATTAACTCCATGACTTATTACGGGTAAGCAATGAAGAACCAGCTTTGTAACTAATGATTAACTAGTTACGGGTAAGCGATTTAGAATCAGATCCATGACTTTATACCTAGTGTACCATATGGTAAAGGAAATAGTGGTGGGCTATTTTGAGTAATAAAAGTCATGCAATAATAATGTCATCACTTTTTATTTTTAGAACTAATTTGAAAGGTACTGTATGGTTACCAATTTTAATAGTTGACTTATTTTCAACATAAAAGTTTTTAGAAAACTTATTTCCACCACTACTTATTGTTTAAGGAAAAAGGAAAATGAAATGGAAACTTGTATATTACGAAAGCATTTTGTAATAGTATTTTAGAAATTTTGAAATTGTGTTTTACAAAATGTTATGTTATTACAATATTTGATGGTGCTAGAATAAATTGTTATGGAAAATGCCTTATTATGAGCTTTATGATTATATGAACTATTGTAGTTATGTTGTTATGAAATGTTCAATTTTCTTGTAAATTGATTACACTCCCTAAGCTCGTTTAGCTCACCCTTATTTTTATGTTTTTAAACAAACCACCCTAGGTATGTGTACAGGTGCTATAGTAATTGGGAATTTGCTGCAGGATTAGTTGTATCGTTGAGTGCTGTTGTGTTTACATTATTTTCATATGTACATTTGTGTAAAGAATTGATATTTACAAAGGCTTCTAAATGAAATGCATGAATATGAGTTAGCTCTTTAAAGTTTAGTGTAGTGATTATTAAGAATCATTTACTTGGGGTTGATTATGAGTGAAATTAAAGTCCAAAATTTATAGTTGAGAAATTGGTGTGAGTATAGAAGTGTTTTTAAATTTTGTAGGGCTTTTGATAATTTTGGAAATGTCAAAATGCAATCATTATGCTGCTAAAATTTTTAATAAAATGACTTGAAAAAATTCCCACTATTTTTCACATTGTAAGTTAAGCACAAAATCATTCATTGAGAATAGAGATATCCAAAGTGTCCTAACTCGGTTAGATCGAGATAAGAATAATAAATTTAAATAGCTTGGTGACAAAAGGATCAGACGCCGAATATCGTCTAGTCAAAGGTTAGTCAGACCACCTACAATGTCCAAAGACTCCCAAAACACTAGGAGCTCAGTACCAAGGTGTAACTAATATGGAAGGAAACCACTTGCATAGGCTTAGGTGATTGCAATAACCAACAAGATGGTGAGGACACATCCAATATGGTGATAGGTATGACTACAATTTTGGTAGTGATGACTATATTTTATATCGACCCTAGAACTATGCACTTGTATGTGCTAAAAGATTGTGTTAGCTAGTTTAATGTGAGGTTGGTGCTTTTAAAGTGCCATTTGATAATGACTACTTTCACTAAAACTACATTAGTAGTGCAGAGCATTCATAAAGGTAGTTATATAGTAGTTAGACTTATAAGCTCTCTAATGAGTTGATCTTATTATATATCCATGACTATGAAGTCATACCAAGAAGGAAATTAACTAATAGTACATTCTATCGATGTGGATTACTTCTAAAGGAAGTTAGGATTGTACACAAGGAACTAAGATGTAGTATTTCACTAGAAACATAGGATGCTTCCATCTCTTAGTATATCAAAATTGCTAAGAGTTTAGTATACAAGTTATTTAGTTCCTATGGCTTGATAATTACAAAATTGTATAAGGTTTTTAGCATTTTAATATTGGAAAAGTAATTTGTGAATATATCTGGAGGATGAAATTGCTTATTACAATTGAATTAGTTGAGGATAATCATTGATACTAGTAATTGGTGACTCACTTTTGATATGTTTAAATGTTATGACCTTATGGAGTGATTAATTAGAATAAATATCAATTTTAGCATAAAATTTTGTGTTAAAGGTCAAGCCTATTTTTGATTGTAACATGATTTGTGGATTTATACAAAGTAATGTTATGAATGACATGGTGATGGAATCTTTAATCAAGACTGATGATTGAACAATGCTTTTGGGAGCAATGATCAGTTTGATGTAAGCTTTCAATTGTTTGTATAGAGAGTATATAGATTGTAAGTATTGAACATTCATTATTTAAAATTTTTTTATATAAGTCAATTGTTATATTTCTTGAGAATCAGATAAGTGAAAATGGTGGAAAAATTTTCAAGGAAATGTAGTGATAAGTTTTGATCCATAATGGAGAATTGTCTCATTAGAATTTAGAGCTATTATTTTACAAATAATTGTAATTAACGATTGGGAGTGATAAGAATTATTTATGAAACTTTTGAACAAATATAACATGGAGATTTTAGATAATTAAAAAAATTGTTATTAACTAATGAAGTTCTAGATCGCGTTTTGAGGTACCTAAAATCACATAAGTGTTTTATAGTATTAGAAATGGACAAATAAAGATATTATTATTAAACATCAGAGTTGTACAGTGGAAGTCTAAGGTATACTTTTTTTAAGAGATTAAGGTTGGTAAGCTCAAAATTATATTATGAGATAGTAACTTTTGAACTCTGAGGAAATTGAATGGTTTTTATATGAATAGGATATTATGTTAATGTCTTACAATATGATCTTAAATGATTGATTTACTTCCAAAGAATATAATGGGAAATGACAAAGGTACAATAAATAGTTCACTAGTGGTTATGGATTTGAAATTTGAAAGTTAAGGAGTCCATATGAGGCAGAAGAAATATAAGAAAAAAAGATGATTTTGTTTTGTTTATAATTAGATACAATTAGAAAGGCAATGTTTATTATTTAGAAGTATACGAGAACAATTGCTTTGTGGAGAATCCCAATTAAGGTTTCATTGGTAGTAATCTAAGTAAATATGAACCTTGATAGTGTTAAATGGATGGTTTGATGTATGGTTAAGTTAGCAAAGTTGTGAATAAACTGATTATTAGTGAGAAAGTGAAAGCAATGATTTAGAAAAAGGAATTTCATGTGAAGATAAGTTGCAAATTCCAACAACATTTATTGAGAGGTAACATTATATTGATGCTAGGTCAGGAATTG
This sequence comes from Erythroxylum reticulatum, assembly GCA_025504915.1. Classification (NCBI taxonomy): domain Eukaryota; kingdom Viridiplantae; phylum Streptophyta; class Magnoliopsida; order Malpighiales; family Erythroxylaceae; genus Erythroxylum; species Erythroxylum reticulatum. Next base: position 14,072,691 of record JANSVA010000008.1, on the reverse strand, counting down.
TGTGTACTAGTCATGGTTGCACTTAAAAAAGAAATTCTAGATTAAGTCACTCTCCAGTGTGTGTTATGCATATGAGGATGACAAAAAGGGATTATACCTTGAAAGTGCATTATGTTTGACAAGGTATGAAGAGGGTGATAACAAAGTATATGTTCAAATGCTTATGAAATCAACAAGTCAAGGATGAGAGCCAAAGAACCAAAAAAAATTACTTAGCCACTCCCTATCCAAGAATGGAAATTGAAGCATATTATGAAGGATTTGATGGTAGATATAGGAGATAAAGGATCAAATTACAAAATTTGCCCATTTCCTAACCATCCAAAATAGGTATTCTCTTGATAGATTAATCAAGCTATAAGTGATTAGAAGTATATAGTTACATAGAGTGCTGGTATATAAGGATGAGATATGTGAAAGAAAATTAGTTGGATTGAACTAGTTTAGAGAACTGTAAATAAGATAAAAAGTATGTGGGTCAAAGTGATAGTTCCTAAAATTGACAATAGAGCTAGATGTGGAAATGGGGAAGGATTTGGAGTTTAAAGCTGAAAAAAATAATAAAGGAAAATTTTCCAAATATCATAATGGAAAGGATTAGTTTGTCTTAAACAATGTGACAAGTTAAGCACATGATATGTTGGTCCCTATGAAATGATTCATAAAGTAGAAGCACGAAGAGTCGATTGGAAGTCAATATTCATAATTTTTAGATGACTAAGATTATTTAAAGTTTTGAGAACAAAATTTCTATGAGGGGAGAATTTGTAATATGTTATTTCGACTGTGGTGTTGAGTAATATGTTATGCATGCATTTTATAAAGTATGCTTTATTTATGGTATACTAAAGTAATTTAGGCGTTTAAATGCATAATTGAGGTTATAATGAAAATAACGAATAGACTAGAGATTGTTCTAGACTTGTATGGAAATTTTTGAAAAAAAAAATCAGAAACTTCCAAAAAGCTACAAAATGAGTCTGAACGAGCTTTAAAAGCCCTAAAATGTGCTTTAAAGATTTAGGTAACACTTTTGAATGAAATTCGAACGATTTTGATGACATTCAGTGATTTTCATATTCAATTAGAAAATTCTTCTAGGTAACTGAAAAAGTTACCGAATAATTTCAAAATATGATGAAAAGCTCCAAAATTAGGATTGGAGTCCCTATGAACTGAAACGGGTCAAAATGAAGGTTGTTTGAATAGAATTTGGGTAATCTAAATTATTAGTGGGTAATGATGATTTTAAACCCATTCAGAATTTTTAAAAGCATCTAATCAATAAGTATTGACCCTAATTAGATTATTTTATGGTCAATTTGATGATAAGACAGTTATGAAATATTTTTGGGATTTAATTCAGTTGGATGGTGAATTAAATACATTAAAGGGCAATTTGATTTTTGTACATGATGTTAGTGTGTTGATGAGTCATTAGAGATGACTAATAAGAAAATAACATATGCGTGATGAGTCATTAATGATGACAAATAAGAAGGTGACATATGTAATCCATTAAATGAGTATACAAAGCAAAAGTTAAGACATTTGCTTCATTTTGTTGTTAACGTAAGAGTAAATGTGAGAGTGTCATGAGAGTGACATTAAAGAGCCTAAAAAATAAAAGAAAATAAGAGAGAAGCAATTGTGGGTTTTAATGACTGATGAGAGAAAGGAATGAAGAGAGAGAGAAAAAAGAAAAGATAAGAGAGAGTTATGAATAAGCCTTGGAGGAGTGATCCAAACTATTTTTCATGTTCTTCTATCTCCAATCAAACATCTAACAAGATTTCATGGCTATCCAATTGAAGAGGAAGAAGAAAATGGGTAGGTAAGCTTACTAATCTTGTCAAAAAGTTGGATTTGTTGGGTTAAAGGTTAGATTTGGTTTTGATGGAGTAAATTGATTGTTAATGTAATATCAAGGTTTGATTGCATTGGAAGGAATTGTGAGAAGAAAAGGCAAGAAAACTTTGATGATTTAAGGTTAATGGATGAAATTAGGAATTTAATTTAATGATGAAAGAATGAAAGAAAAACCATGGAAATTATTATATGAGTTTTCGGCCAAGGTTAGGGTTTGATTTCAGCCAAGGTTAGGGTTTTTAATGTGTTATGATCCAAAATTTTTTTATGTTTATAGCATGATTTTGATGCTAATAAAGTACAGAAATGAAAAAGAATTGAATTGGAATTATTTTTGGTTGAAATTTAGCCTAGAGTACTTAATTTTATAAAAATTTTGTTAATGAAAATTTATGACTTAAATGTGTGTATTAGAATGTCATGGAAGTGAAATTGTATTGGTTTTAAGTGTTAGAAATCAAATGGAATTGAATTGGAAAAGTTTAATGTATAATATGTTAAGTTTAGCCTTAAAGGGATTTTTGGCACAAAAGCATGGTGATGATGTAATGACCATGTAAATGTGATTTAGGATGGTGATTAAATGTATTTGTGGTATTGGAATTATCAAATGAAGTGTTATGCTATTATTTGGAGAAAATTGGCATATATATTGTATACAAAAAGTCATAAAATTGGCATGGTTCATGGTGTATTTGATTGGAAAATGTGTTAAGGAGTTGAATGCATTCATATTAGGTTTTTGGATTAAATGAAACCAACAGAAGGATTTTAAAGTGGTGAAAAGGAAACTAGCAAGATGAGAGTGTATTTTAAATTGATTTTATGAAAATCATTTCTATTATATCATAAAGTGAATATTGCTCATGAGTTTTATGCAAATGATATTTTACAAGTAAATCTTGCAAGCATAAGTGTATGCTTTGGCAATATATGAGTTTTAATTTGAAAGTTAAAATTTGTATAATTGGAAGTTACATTGAAATTATGCATTAAATTGAATGATTATGAATCCTCCCATATTTGATTTAGAAAATAAGATAAGTCGTAAATGTAATAGATGCTTATTGCTCATGAGTTTTAAGCGAATGATATTTTACAAGTAAATATTGCTAGCATAAGTGTATGCTTTGGCAATATATGAGTTTTAATTTGAAAGTTAAGATTTGTATAATTGGAAGTTACCTTGAAATTATGCATTAACTTGAATGATTATGAATCCTCCTATACTTGATTTAGAAAATAAGATGAGTCGTAAATGTAAGAGTTGCTTTTGCTTATAGTACACCGTTAGGCTTTATACATGCTACTATATCAGTAGATTTATATCGATTAACCTATTACAAGTAAGCGATATAGAACCATCTCTATAAATAGTGATTAACTAGTCACGCATAAGTGATATAGAACTAGCTCCGTGAGTTGTTACGGGTAAGTGATTTATAACTAACTCCATAACTACTAGTTTATAGCGGTTAACATATTACGAGTAAGCGATGTAAAACAAACTCCATTACAAGTGGTTAACCAGTCACGAGTAAGTGATACAAAACTAGCCCCGTGACTTTACCCCTAGTGTACTGTATGTAAGGAACTAGTGGTGGGCTATGTTGAGTAAGAAAAGTCATGTAATAATAATGTCGTCACTATTTATTTTTAAAATTGATTCGAAAGGTATCGTATAGTACCAATTCTAGTAGTTGGCTTATTTTTAGTATAAAAGTTTTTAAAAAACTTATTGTCACTACTGTTTATTGTTTAAGGAAAAAGAAAAATAGAAAATGGAAACTTTTATATTGTGAGTTTAATGTCGAAAAGCATTTTGGAATAGTATTTTAGAAAATTTGAAATTGAGTTTTACAAAATATTATGTTATTACCAAATTTGATAACGTACGAATAAATTGTTATGACAAATGCTTCACCACGAGCTTTATAATTCTATGGAATATTGCAGTTATGCTGTTATGAAAAGTTTAATTTTCTTGTAAATTGATTACACTCATTGAATTCATTTAGCTCACCCTTATTTTTGCGTTTTTAAACAAATCATCGCAGGTATGTGTACAAATGCTGCAGCAATTGGGACTTTGCCGTAGGATTAGTTATATCAATGGATGCTACTGTCCTTATGTCATTTTGATATGTACATGTGTGCAAAGAATGAATGTTTATAAAAGCTTTTAAATGAAATGCATGAATATGTGTTAGCTTTTTACAGTTTATTGTAGTGTTTGTTGAAAATGATTTGTCTAGGGTTGCTTGTGAGTAGACTTGAAGTCTAAAATTTGTAGTTCAAAAATTGTATAGAAATGTTTTGAAATTTTACAGGGCTTTTAAAATTTTTTAGAATGTTAAAATGTAATCGTTATGTTGCCGAAACCTTTAATAAAATGATTTGAAAAAAAGTCCCACTATTTTCCATAGTTTTAATTTTTAAAATATAAAAATATTTTAACTGTTAAACGACTTGGCTTGATGGAAACTCTTTGGTTGAGTTAGATATCGATTGGAGGGCTACTATGGGATCATCAAGAGGCTCCACTTGGGTTCCAGAATGGGAACTCTGGTATGAGTCCTTTCAATAATACACTTATTGAACAACTTCAAGATGAAAACAACAAGTCTAAGGCTATTTATTAAAGGGTAAAGTAATTATGGGAAAATAAACTTGAGCTTAATTAATATGATATGTTATTCAAAAGGTTAATTGGCTTTAATTACGATGGAATTGAAGAGAAAGTGAAGGGTATCAATTCTAAGTCATAGCCTTGCTCTACCACTCCCTATATATGCTATAAATTAACTTTAATACTTTTTTAATGAATTACAGAATGGATGAATATGCAATTGATGAGTGACCATGCCCTTAATGGTAAATTTATATAGTGTTTGCTTTAATTTGAACCAAATAATTAGTGTATCAATTTTTTCATAATAATTTTAGTTCACCTTAACCAAACTTGTTATTTCTTGCAACTGTGTAGACTTGGACAATACTTTTAGCTAATCTTTGATATTATATCCACACATATTCTAATTTATGATTTCTTTTCTCCGTATCTTTTTGTTTACAAATTATAAGGAGTGCTCATACCATTATTAATATTTTGGTAGGAGCAAAGAATTACCCATTAATGTTATATTAGTTTTGTTGTTACAATTTGATGATACTTATATAATGTTACTTATCAAAAGAATGCTCAACATTTTGAATTAATATTATTTATCTACATCTCAATTTAATAATAATAAGCAAATAATTCACAATAGAAAATATGTTTTTTCTATTGGACATCATATAGAAAATATCACAAACTTACTTATTACTTGGAATTATGAAAATAGCTTCGAAAGCCGTTGGAAATGTTTTAACATGCTTGTAGTTAAAAGACTTTATTTACAATATTTAGAAAACGTAGTTAAAAGACTATACTTAAGAGAATGCAAAAAATGTAGCAAAAACATATATAACTACATTATTATAAGACATAGCCAAAAAAATATTGACTGCATTTTTTGTTCTCTGTCATATGGCGCCAAATTATTTTTTTAGCAACATTGACTTCTTGATATTTGGATACAAATTTATAATGTTTTAGGTACGAAAAATTTTGTAACTAATATTTAAGTCTACAATTCTTGAAAATTTCACCTAAAATTTTATGCAATAAGGAATTGGAGACATTTTTTATGGGAAATTTAAAACGTGAAAAATAATGATGTGCGACTTTTTTGATAAATTGCCTACGTTTTTTATCACAATACAATTATAAATATAATAACATAGGGAAGATAATCCTTTTTTCATTTGTCTATTAAATTTCACCTTAAATTTTCATTTTTAGATTAAATTTAAGGATAATTTTTATATTTTAAATATTATTTATGATCATAAAATGATAAATATCAAATTTAATTAGCTCATGGAATATTTTTAATTATATGCCACTCAAGTTCATACATTATTTCATAAAGTGATATATTTGAATAAATTTACAGAAATATATGTCCGTTTGATGCGTATTAATTGCATATATATTACCAAAAGAGTGTAATGTAAATTTAGTTTGAGTAAATTATGTCAATGAAAACAAGTCGTTATAATTAATTGTTACACTTTACGTAAATTTTAATTTAGTAAAATTTTCTGCGATTTATATAATCATTTGGAAATTTTTGATGATTGTTAGAAAAATTCAATAAATCTTCTACATTTGGTAGTTTGGATTTTCAATTAGGCAAATCAATTTGTACTGCAATCTATTCATAATAAATTTTTTTCATCCTTGCAATAAATCAAGTATAAATTTAGTGCTTTACAATTATATAAACTATATTTGATATAGACTATGCGTAACCGCATGCTTTCGCTGTGACAAAAAAGATTACTAGAATAAAATTCAAAGTTTCAAAGGGTGTTTCGAGGTAAGATGAGAACTTTTGTCTAAAACAAAAGCTACCTGGGAAATGAGAGAGTAAAATTATAACCAAAGTTTTAAAAACCGGACCGGACCGTCCGGTTCGACCGAAAAAGGTTTGAATCGGTTAGTGGTCCGGTTCGGTTTTACCTACTAACCTCTTTGCATAAAACCGGACGGTTCAACTTTTTTTGGTCGGACCGAACGGTCCAGTCCTGTCGGGTTCGGTTTGGTCTGATTTTTTAAACTTTGCAAAATCTCCTTCTTTTCTTTCATCAAAACTTTCACATTTAT
>JANSVA010000008.1:14031209-14042352 GCA_025504915.1 Erythroxylum reticulatum | reverse complement strand
ATTTGATAATATTTTTGGATTTTTATTTGATTCAAAGAAGTTGAGGTCATTAGATGATAACGAATTAAGAGAATGTTATACTAATTTTACGATGACTTTTTCTCATAATAATGTGTCTGATGTGGATTTAGATGATCTTCTTTCTGAATTAAAAGTATTGCAAATGACTTTATCAAATGAGTTAATGTCATCAGTTGAAATATTAAAATTTCTTCAAGCTGCAGATTGATATCCAAATGTTTCAATTGCTTATCGAATTCTATTGACTATACCTGTGACTGTAGCATCATCTGAGAGAAGTTTTTGAAAGTTAAAATTATTGAAAACCTACTTGAGGTCATCAATGTCACAAAAAAGGATGAATGGTTTAGCTATGTTATATATTGAGAAGGATATGTTGGACAATATTGATCTTGATAATATTATTAATGATTTTGCATCTAGAAATGCATGGAGAAATTGTTTTTCATAAATCATGATCCTATATGTATTTGTTAGTGTTATGATCATTTAATATTATAAATTGAGTCATTTATGTTTCATACAAATATGTAAACTTAAGTATATTGTCGATTTATTGGGGCCCTTTTTTTAAATTTCTCCCAGGGCCTATAAAACTATAGGAACGGCCCTGGATGGGAATATAATGATTTGACAAGGCTTCTTTCGGTGTTTCTTAATGCGTCAAAGATCCAATTACAGTGAGAATTCAATTGGTTGGTCGTTAAGATTATATGTGTTGATACGGACAAAAAAACGTGTTTAGACGAGCAAGTGTGATTTCTTGATTAGATGAGAGCAACTGTGAAGTCATTCGCATTTCTTTCATTCTCTCCAGCCCCTCCCCCATCTTTCCCCAATGCTAAATGAAGGACACACATCTAGTGTTGTACATGCTCTCTGAAGCTTATTTTCTTCCTATTTACAGTCCAATGACAAAATTAGAGTCTACCAATTTACTAAGTCTTTGATAAATTACTCGATGGAAGTACTACGTGATCACAGCTAATTAAGACATGTAAAGACTAGATTCTTCTATTGTTAATGAAATTTATTTTTATAAAAAAAAACTCAATGGTAGTATTTATAATTATACACGTTAAGCATTAGATGGAAATATGTGGATATTATAAAGATAACTTTTAATACTGAAATTCATTAATAAATTCGACTATTGTACAAGTTTTTTCCAATGCATGCATGTAACAATTATTTGGGTTTACAATGATCACTATAATAGAAGGCTCTTTTGGCAACGAATATTTTCATTGTTAAAAGCCAAAAATTCATCGTTAATACTTTTTAACAATGACAAAAATTCGTCGCAAAATCACGATAGCAAAATATTATTGACAATGTTTTTAGAATATCGCCGCAAATCATATCTTGCTATGACCTCAAATACGTTACCAAAAATGATAGGCTAAGAAAAGATAAATCATCGTCAAAGATACTTATGGACACTTTGTTTTCATGGATAAACATTATTAGCCGCGTTACTGTATATGGATAATAAAATTATGCGATGTTCTAAGTTTCGTAGCAAATGATATTTGGCAACTATGTTCAAAACACCACTAAAGGCTATTCATGACAAAATGATAATTGTTTTTTCTTTAATTTTTAAAATTTTTTGATATAATTTTTAATTATTTTTAAAAATTATTGTTGACAATTTTAGGAACGTAGTTAAAAAATTTGGTGACGATTTTTCATTTTTGACTAAACAATTCTACTAATGATGTTTTCATTTAATTGTAATTAATGGTAAGATTTTTAATCCATCTTATTATTTCTAATATTTAGAATTTTTTATTTGTAATTAATTAAAAAAAATAAATTTAAAAATAATTAAAATTAGAAGCATTTTTATAAAAATAAAATGTTATTTACAAATGTTAACAAAAATGTTAAGTACAAACTAAGACTCGCACTCATCGTTAGTACTACTTGCATAATTTTAGCTAAGTATTTGTTTGACCATATTTTCAAGCTTGGCCAACTTTCATTCAGTACGGTTTAACTTTTTCTTATTACATTGTAACTGAGCCTTAAGCGATTGGTTGTCCACTTGAAGCATCGTTACATATGCTGGTTGTGACAATGATGAACCAATTGTCTTAAGGTCATGCCCAAGACCTTTGATGTACCATGATCTTATAACAAAGACATTGCAAATCTCATCTATGTTTGGCTCATTTCTACCAAACAATGATCTCTACAAAAATTCTTGCATCTTATTCTAAAATTTAAAATATTATTTGTTAGTACTACATAAATAAATAAGTATAAAAATAAAATAGTAAATAAATAAGTATGTACCTACATAATTATTCTACGCTTCTTCAGAAGTCCAACGTTCACCTTCCTTGCATATGTGAGTTTTTAGAGAGTGATCATAACAAACTCTTCTGTATGTAGTTCCTTTCAACTTTGTTTTATGAAAAAAAATTTTGAAACGCAATTAAACTATTGGATATACTAATATAATTATATATTCTAAACAAAGAACTTACAAATTCATTTCATACGACCATAAATGATTTAGCCTTGGTTATGAGGAGTTTTCATTTTGCCTTTATTAACCTTGGCTTTCACACACTTTTCCTAAATAAAGAAAAGAAATTGTCATTAACTTGTGAAATAAGATTAATTGAAGCAAATGTGAAGAGAAAGAATACGAACCTTAACATTGGCATAGGACCAATAATCACAAATTTGGATCCAAATTTCTGAAGTCACCGGCTCGAGAGCATGTCTCCTTGCCTCCTTATCCGAAGGAAAAGAATTATAGTATTTATGTAGTCGATTAAGATGATCCTCAGCCCTTTTTTTCAATAGTAAACTCACATAACTTGACACTTCATGCTTCTCGATATCAACGATATTGAGCTTCATCTAACAAGTAAAAGTGAATTAATCTTTAAATAAGTAAAAAATGCATATAATTAAATAAATTGAGAAGTTAATAAAAACTTTGTCCAGAGCATTCTAGAGCAAGTTGTCTTCCTTCAAATGCTTGGCATGTTGAAGTTAAGACAATTTAATCTTGACAATAACCCCCTAACTTACTGGACAATTTTGTTGATTGGATCTTGTTAATAGGATGACCTTGCGAGGTGTCAATATAAACAGATAACTTGCTATTTGTTGCAACATTTATGCGTTGCAACTCAGAACTTTTAGTGATACCTCTACCTCTTTTTTCTGATGCTAGTATTGGAACCTGGAAAAAATTATAACAAAAACACATTAAACATGTAAAGATATATTTAAGGATAAGTGCAATTATAGGTGGCAAAAATTCGCAAACCTGAAGATTCCGTAGCATTGGATAGAATTCATCCTTAATATAGTCTTCATCTCTTTTGGTGAGTATCAAATCAACCAAAAATAATTAACCTATTTAGAATATTAACGTAACATAGTGAAGTAAGGTCGTCTCCTTAGGAAATGATAGTTTTTCTCTTTTAAACAATTAAGTAAAAAAAAGGGTTTGAAAATTATGTTAAAATACAATAACAAAAATAACAAAAATGAATTGATTTGAAATTCAGTTAAATAGATTTCTAGTTAAAGGAATTTATTTCCACCTTGATTCATGCAATTGATCATTGATGCAAAAGTAATTCAACACATTTATGAATAAATTGGTTCTAATTATTAAGAACATATGAAAAATAAAATTTTCCTTATCTTGTATGATAATCACGAATAGATCGAATAATTACTCCCTAATCGAAAGATAACCCTAATGACAAGTCATAGGATTTAGTGTTTTGACAGCCTTAAGATTTTGAAAGATTCAATTCTAACCAACAAACCCAACATATGGTTTATTGCAATCCGATTAATTAATTCCACAATATATATTAAACTTCTTAACGAGGAAATAAAATTATGTCAATTGTCACTTATTAAAACCAACAAACAATTACAGATTTGCCATTTTAATTAGCATTAGATTATTTCAGGACTATTAAATATATGCATCTATTCAATAAAACCCACAAACATCATAAAATTGGTGAATTCAAGAAATAATTAAATCACATGCATGATTGAATTCAATACATTCTATTCGATCTCATAATCGATTTAGAATCAAGGGTTCAATATAATCCTCTAACTATAATAAATAAATCAGTTACAAGCCATAAAAAAGAAAGAACCTTTGAATATTATCGACAAGTAAATTATCTCACTAAAGAAGTTTAGAGGAAGAAAAATGTTAAGGAGTTCCCCAGTGAAAAAACCTCCAAAGCACTATGCCTACCTTCTCTTCCTTGACACCAAAAGGTGGAAACTGGCAGCTACTATCTACCTCTTGTTGCCTTTCCAACCACCTCCTCTACATCCCCAAAAACACGTCCCTTTCTTTTCCAAAATGTAAAAACTTACCTACGTTCACTTTTAAAACAAAAACCCTTCTACGTTAAAAACGTCAGCAGTCTTCAAAACATCTACATTCCTTGTGTTTTGTCTTTCTTTTTTTTCTTTTTGCTGATACATTTTGGATCTTTTTCTGCTTATGTTTAGGACTGCTTCTCTGCTGCAGCATTTTTTATTTCTCCAGCGTACTCTACGTTTTGGACCTCCTAGCTGCTACTGTGCATTTTATTTTCTAGTTTTGTGCATTATTGTTTTTGCTTTTTTCTCTACGTTTTGCTCTTGTTCTGCTGACGTTTTGTTCTTTTCTATCCACCCGCCAAATTGCTTTCCTCTACTCTGCGTTGTCATTTACTTCTTCTGGACTCTGCTGACAATTTGTTTATTTTCTGGTGTCGTTTACTCTTCTGTTGGGCCCCTCTGTGATGCTGTTGTTTTATCTTCCATTTGTTGCGTTGTGAATTCCTTTTGGATGCTACTGGATGTGTTATTCTCCTCCAATTTAGCCAATTTTAGCTTCTTTTTTTCCATAATAACTCCACACCTCCTAACCTTCAAAAACAATGTAAAAATAACATAATCAGAATAATATTCATCCAATATGCTCAAAACATGCCCCAAATTAGTATGTAAATTATTAACTTGTTATCATTCTATGACAAGATTAACTTGTACTATATTGAGATCAACATCTCTCATATGAAATGATGATATATTTGCATATTCTATTTGAATGGCTTCAGTATCTTGATCTACTTCATCACCATCCTCACTCATTAGACCATTATCCCTTTCACAAAAATCAAAGAGATTTCAATGTTGAAACTTTTGAACAACTTTCCAATATTGTTGAGGTAGAAAACTTGTTTCACTTGACCTGCAAAGATAAAAAGGTCATTATCATACCATGTTTTACTAACATTTGTCCTAGTCATATTCCCATTCACCTTCATGTCAACAAGATTAAACCATTTGCACTTAAATAGAATAACCTTTGTTATCCTTAATGTAATGCAACTTTATTATTTTAAAGATGTCACCCTAAAAGTCAATTAAATCATCATCAGACATCTCTCAACAACAACCCCATAATTTTGGCTTCTAAGTCGATTGTCTCGATCTTCTATTTGAAATGTAACCTATTAACAATGCAACCTGTATATTTTTCCCACATATATGAGGCCTACATGCCAAAGAATATAATGCAATTATCGCCTCTTGCATGTTACAGTTATGTAACCGTATCATCTGTACAATAGTTCATCTGACATACAAATTCTTGTAAGTTCATAATATTCCATCAATATATAACTTACTCGAGTCTTAAACCATGATAAGAACTTAAGCTAATGTTTTTCTCCAACATTAACAATCCCTTTGCTTCAAGTCAACTCCTTGTGCTCTCTATTTAAAAAAGTAAATTGAGATTAGGAAATATAGATTGAATGACAACATTGACATATGAAAATTTGATTCAAAAGTAATATACATACTCCATATATATGTCGACTTCCTCGTAATTGTTCAAAACATACTAATGGGCAAGTTTGAACTCGCGTTTAGTTAACTTGATATATTTTCTGACACCAAATGGCCTAACTTTTTGGGAGAAAACTAACAAGCCACCATCTTGATCAAAATCAAAGTTATGTTCTCGTCTATTAAATCTTATCTCGATGTCATATAAGTACATGGAACAAAATGTCAAGCATTTATTTGCTATATAAGCCTCTGCAATAGACCCTTCAGGTCGAGCTCTATTCTGTACATAACGTTTAAGAGAGTATAAAAACCTAAACAAAATATACAATTGCTTTATCCCTTTCTACATTATTGAAAAAAGATATTGATTTTCACTTTGATGATAAATGTAGACTTGCCTTCAACACTTTGAAATCCTTGCTTTTTTCACCTCCTATTCTAACTACACCTAAATGGGATTTTTCCTTTGAGCTATCTTGTGATGCTTGTAATTTTGCAGTTGGTCCTATGCTTGGATAGAGGGAGGAAAAGCTATCTAGAGTGATAGCTTATGCCTCCAAGAAACTTGACTCTGCTTAAGTGAACTATACCACTACCGAGAAGGAACTTTTTGCTATAATTTTTGCTTTAGATAAGTTTAGACAGTATCTAATAAACTCTTGAGTGGTCGTTTTTATAGATTATGCAGCGGTTCAGTACTTGCTCAAGAAGGCCCAGTCTAAACCAAGACTACTAATATAGGCTTTGTTGCTGCAGGAGTTTGATATTGAAATTAGAGACAAAGCTAGAGCAGAGAATCATGTGGCTAACCATCTTAGTCGGTTACCTTAAGGCACTTAATGAGTTGACTCCTCTGATCTCACTATTGATTCTTTTCTTGATTCTGCACCTTTTGCCTTAGTAGTTTAGGAGCGTTGGTACTCTAATATTGTTAATTACATTGTCGCTGATCTTGTGCCCCCTTCTATGTCTAAGTTTTAGGTTAATAAGCTAAAGAGGGAAGCAAGATACTATATCTGGGATGCTCTAATTCTTTGGAGTAATGCAGTGACCAAATCATCAGACGATGTGTTCCTAATAATGAGATCCACTCTATCCTTACCTTTGCACATTCTTTATCTTATGGGGGCATTTTAGTGCTAATAAGATTGCTATGAAGGTTTTTAAGTGAGGGTTTTACTAGCCTACCTTATTTAAAGATGCTTATGCTTATTGCAAGTCTTGTGATAAGTGCCAGAGGTTTGGGAGCCTGGGTACAAAGCATAAAATGCCTCTAAGACCTATGAATTTTTGTGAAATTTTTTATATATGAGGCATGGATTTTATAGGCCCCTTTCCTCAGTTATTTGGGTTTTCATATATATTACTTGCAGTAGATTATGTGTCTAGGTGGGTAGAGGTAGTGCCAGCTAGGAAAGATAATGCTTCTACTGTTGCCAAGTTTTTAGGTGCTTATATCTTTTGTAGGTACAGCATTCCAAAAGCAATCATCAGTGACCAAGGAACACATTTTTGTAATAGGACTATCAAGTCTCTACTTGCTAAATATGGAGTTAATCACAAGCTGGTCACTCCTTACCACCCTCAGAAAAATGGGTTAGTTGAAGTCTCCAATCAAGAAGTGAAGCGTATACTAGAAAAGATTGTGAGACCATCCCTAAAAGACTAGAGTGAAAGGCTCGAGGAGGCATTGTGGGCTTATAGGACTGCCTATAAGACCCCTATAAGCATGTCTCCTTTCTGGTTGCTCTATAGTAAGTCTTGCCGTCTACTTATAGAGATCAAGCACAAATCTTATTAGGAGATCAAGGCATATAATGCAGACCTTGAATCTTCACTTGAAAATCGGATAATGTAACTCCAAAAACTTGAAGAGATGAGACTTAAGTCTTATGATAACACCAGAATCTATAAAGACAAGCTGTAAATGATTCTTGACAAATAGATTTTTAGGAAATAATTCCATAAAGATGGCAAAGTTCTTAAGTTCAATGCTTGGTTAAAGTTGATGCTCGAGAAGTTCATTACCAAGTGGAAGAGCCCTTTCAAAGTTACCAAAGTGCATTCGTTTGGTATGGTAGAGCTGGTGGATAAAGAAACTGGTCATGTTTCACAAGCCAATGGTCATCTACTTAAGCATTACCATGAGGATTAGAGACCCCCTTAATCCCACGACTGTTCCCTTCCACCTTTCACCTTTATTTTCTATTATATTGATGGTGATATCTGTCTATTGAGATAGTTCGAAACAAGTGTAGGGGAGGGAACCTTTCTGGTAGGAAGTAGTTATAATTGACTATTTCATTTAGTTTTTGTTAGTTAGTTTCCCCTTGCTCTTGCCATTTTTCCTACACTTGTTTTTCTTACATTGAGGCCAATGTATTGACTAAGCGTGGGGGAGGGACTGCTTTTGTTGAATTGTTTGTCACTGCTTGGATTGCCATTTTAATGACTTTTCATTAGGCACTGTTTGTTTAATTGAGCTAAATTGACTGGGTTTTTTTCTCTTGAGAACAATTTGTTGTTGTGATTCCCACCTTCTAACTTGACTTTTGCAATCCTTGGATTTTTTTTTTTTCAAATCCTAGTTGCTTAAGCATGTGAACATTGACATGTCAAGCTTTGAATGCATTTTGATTTGAGTAATTTTTATTCTTACTTGATTAGCATAGTGGACTGCCTTTGGTGCAGTGTTACTAACCTTGTTATATAGCTTGATTTTAGGGAGGAAATATCTTAGAGAAAGCCTTATTGGAAGGATTTTTTAGCCTTATTTTTCTTTCTCATCTTGTGTGATTTTTATCTAGCTTGGTTGGCCTCCAGAACTTGTATAGATTCTTTTTCAAAGCTCCGTTAATACCTAGATTTGTAAGCATGATAGGGGCATTCATTTCTAATCCCCTTTACCTAAATACAAGCCTATTCAATTAACCTTCTCTTACCCTTTCAAACCCTTCACTTTCATTCATTCCATTATTTTTGAACAAGTGTTTTACATGAGTTACATTATGTTCTTCATGATTAAATGTGCATAATTGATGTTGCTATTTTTATCTTGTTGGGTGGGTTAAAAAAATTAATCAAAGTGAGGCTTTTGAGTTGTTGAATCTTGAAGAAGATCTGTCTTAAAAACAGTAAGTTGGAATTTTTAGGACCCTCCTCCCAGATCTTGTTTAGGAAGAAGAGGAAGGTGAAGGTCCACTTTCAAGTATTTAACTATACAAAAATCTTATGTGTTTGGTTGATTTATGGCTTCAAGTTTTTTCCATTAGCTATTGGATCGATTGCCTGATTTCTGCACACACAAAAAAAGAAAAAAAAGAAAGAGAAAAAAGAAAATAAAGAAAGAAGTAAAAAGAAAGAGAAAAAAAGAAAAAGAAAAAAGAGAGAATAATTTGACCCAAAAGAATAAAGTTTGAAATAAGGCAAACCTTCGTGGATTAAAGATTAAAGATCATCTTTAAAGTTGATAATTGCACATTGGTGTTCATTTGAAGGTTGCACTTTAGCTCATTTTGAGTTGCTTCTTAACGATCATGCATTGCATTTGTCATTATTTCCATTTCATCCCTTTATTAGCCTTTCATTAACATTACAACCCTACAAAGTCCCCTTGATCATAAATCTATGGTATGTTAGTTATGGAGATAGTAGAATCTTTACAAGCTTATGGTAGGTGCTAATCTAGGTGGATTGAGTGAAAAATTCCTATTTGAGAGATGAGTGAGACACTTGTACCTTTGAGAGATTTATTATGTTTCTTTTCCTTCTATCTTGTTATGTCTTTTATGTTAGTTTCTTTTCACCGAAGCATTCCATGACTGTTGGCTGATTAGGGATAGAGGTTGTTTAAGTTTATTGCATATTGTTGCCTTATTGGTTTTATGTTTGCTTGCATTGAGTTTAACTGTTAGATTTCTCTTTACTGATAGTTTACCAAGGAGTGCAAAAGGCTAAGTGTGGGGGAGTTGACAAACTCATTTATTTATATATTTTTTTATATCAATTGGATGGGTTTTGTCACTATAATTGGTTTTATGGAATTATTTGATTATTATTTGAATTAATGTGATAAAATGATTTTGGAAAATTAATACTACTTTATTTGTAATTTTTATTGTAGGGTACTTGGAGAAATTAGAGTTCAAAAAGATTAAGAAGAGTGATCCACAAAGCCAAAAAAGAAACACCCAACATAAGACAATAGTAGCAACCAAAAGAAGCAGAAATCTTTAAAGGACAATCCAAAACGCAGGCAAAGAAGAAGAAAATGCAATAGAGAAAAAGAAAAGAGCAGTCCAAAATGCAGTGGATGGGGAGGACCAAAACGACAATATGGAAAGGGGATGACAGAAGCATGCATGGTCTGGGACAAACAGGAGAGAAACGATAGCGTGGTTGAAAAGGCGTGCGTGGTCCAAACGACAGTGTGAAGACGAGGTTTTTGCAAGGGATTGGAGTGTACAGGAATGGTGGATCAAAAATTATGAAGAAAATAGTGACATCAAACTAAAACAAAAGAGAGGCAGGCATGGTTTATGGCATGCGTGGTCGTGAGAAAGAAAAAAAATGCCATCGTGAGAAGAAAAAGATTGATAAAGGTGTTTTAGAAAAAGTGGGGATCTGATTTCATTCTTCATCCTTATCTCTCCCAATAAAATCCAAAACCATTATTCTCACCTTCTATGGCTGACATCGAAGCTCACCTTCCACAGCACCTCCCATAATTTTTCTTTGCTAGTTCATCCTAATCCTCTGATTCAGTGTCAACAACAGGAGCTTGAGTTTTCATAGGGGAGTTTAAGCTGCATTTATCTTCTACCCATTTCATTATTTAGTGATTCCCAAGTCTTAGGATAACTATTTAAGTAGTTGGTGATTATTCAAAGTGGCTTGAATGATTAGATTGTTATATCAGTTACTGGTATTAATTATGGTTTCCTAATTGTTGAGTAAAAATTGAGCATTGGGTTTTAGTATCCTTAGTTCTATTTAACTACTCTGATGGCAATTAGTAGATTGAAATTTTGGAAAATATTTTTTGAAAAATTGAGGTAGCTCAGTTGTTGGATTAAAAGCTTGATTATAACTTTTGATTTATTTGTTTTAACTCCAATATTTGTTGAGTGATGATTACCTGCACTATTGAACTTGAGGGTTCCGTATGTTATTATTAATTTCTTGTGCTTTTCTTCTTTTTACATTCACTCACTACCATTTCATATCACTCATTTTAAATTTAAAATACCAAAAACAAGTCCTTTACGTTTAT
>JANSVA010000008.1:14018640-14029734 GCA_025504915.1 Erythroxylum reticulatum | reverse complement strand
ATAGGAAATTACTACTTAGTAGATGCTGGCTATACCAATGGTCCTGGTTTTCTTGCACCTTTTAGAGGGACAAGATACCATATTCAAGAATGGGCAAGAGATGGAAAGGAACCTAGGAATGCAACAGAGCTTTTTAATAAGAGACACTCGTGTGCCAGAAATGTGATTGAACGTGCATTTGGTTTACTGAAAAAGGATGGAAAATCCTAAGAAATCCATCTTTTTATGCTACAGCCACTCATGTCCACATCATTCTTGCATGCTGCCTTCTGCACAATTTTATTAGGTTGCATATGAGTGTTGATCCAACAGAGCTTAGTTCTCTTGAAGATGAGGATATGTCAATTAGGGAAGATACACCGTTATCAGAATTTGTTGATCGTGTTGAGACAAGTAATGAATGGAGTCAATGGATAAAGGATTTAGCTAACAACATGTTTGATGACTGGAGAATAAACCATTAAATTGTGAACTTTATATTATTCCATAACAGTTGTTATTACATTTGTTTGGTTTTCATTGTAACTGAATTGAGGCATTGATTAAATTTTTCTTCATATTGTTGACTCTCATTGTATTTAATTACATGTTTCATTTAATTCAATGTTGTCTTCTTTATTTTCAAACAAATTTCAAATAACATGTTAATTATTCATTGATGGAAATGATTTGGAATGGTTTAGGGTATGACATTGCATGGTTTAGGTGCAATGTCACGGGTTTGGACAGATGATGAAACAGAAGCATTTGTTACCTTCTTAGAGGAGGCGGTTGTTGCTGGATATATAACCGATAATGGGCAATTGAAGCCTGGGACTTTCCAACTTCTTGCTAGAATGATGGTTGACAAGTTTCTTGGGTGTGGCATTGAGAAGAGGCATATACAAAATAAACACAAGAGGTTGAAGGAAAAATATCAGACAACTTATGACATGTTGAACTGCAATGGGTTTGGGTGGAATGAAAGCAAGCAATGCATCGAGGTTGACAGCAAGCAAGTGCTAGACGAATGGATGAGGGTAAGTTGTTTATACACGCATCATGATAATAGTAATAGTTTATCATGCTAACAACATGTTTCAAATTTTTACAGAAGCACGCTAATAAGTTCTGCACTCCTGGGAAGTCGTTTCCAATGTACCCTAGACTTGAGTTTATCTTTGGGAAAGACAGAGCCATAGGGACCGCAGCTCAAGATGCGGCCAATGCTGCTGCACAGTTTGAAGCTGATGAAAATGAAGCTGAAGCAGCAATAGCTTGACCTAGTCATGCTTCCCCGTTGACTGAACCAGGTTTAGCAGACACTCCTGCGACCACTGCAACCGTCCATATAGCTGGTTCTGTCGCCTCTTCTTCCAACACAGACGCAAACCAACCAAGTAAAGGGAAAAGGAAGATGAGGGAAAGTGAAGTGTTAGAAAGCTTTGCTGCCACACTTGCCCGTGCAACGGAAGGCAATGTTAGGAGTGCACAGATCATTGCAGATGCTATGGAGGGGTGGGGATAGCAAATTCCCCATCTAGGTGATGAGCTTGGGAGTTTGGGTTTCTCCACCGAAGACGTTGTTAGGACTACAATGATCTTCTTGAGCAATCCTCATGCTGGGAATCTTTTCTGGGGTTTAAATGCATAACAAAAGCAGGCTTAAGTGTGGAGGCTCTTACATGAAGATGTCTGACCTTATGTTAGGTTCCTTAATTTTTCTGTTAATCTCAACTATTATATGGTCATGTATGATGGTAACCATGTGTGTAACTTAAGTTATTTGTGCTCCTACCATGTGATGTTAACTGATGATTTGATATACTTTTGACTGTGTTTGTCCACATGTTTATCAATGATGAATGGTTGGTTTATTAAATATTTCATGTATTTAATTTCTTCACGTTTATGAATGATTAGGGTATGATTCATTTACAAGTACATCACTATGGGCAGATACAACTTCTATAAGGTATTCATTGGATGTCAAATAGGAATTTTCACAAATTGGGATGAAGTGAAATTGGTAACTGAGGGCTTTCCTAATGTTAGATTCAAGAGATTTCGGACATTGGTTGAAGTAGAAAATGCTTTTGCCATGGATCAAAATAGGCACAGTCGTCCAAATGAAGACATTGTTCCTATCGCCAATGACCCCTCATCAATCCCGCATCAATCTCCACTACCAACAACTGAAGAACTAAATGAAGTTGCTACTTTAAAGCAAAAAATGGCTTTGAGTCAAGCATTTTTACTAATTGCCATCGGAGTAATTTTGGGAATTATTATTAAGGATGTTCTTAATAAATTTTAAGACTTAAATGTAATTAATGTTTATGAATTCTTAGATGTTTAATTAAATTATTATGTATTAGGATTTTTTGGTTGTCAGAATTATTTGAACCTATTATGTAATTAATTGTATGAATGCTTATATGTTTTATTAAATTATTTTGCCCTAAATAATGTTAATAATAATAATAATAATAATAATAATACTGATCAAAATAATAACAGTAAATTAATAATAATAATACTAATAATAATCATAAAATTATTGTGATAACAATGATGATGATGATGATAATAATAATAATAATAATAATAATAATAAGATAAAGACTTACCTATAACATTAACAATTATGATTATAATAATTATAATAATAACTACATTTGCTTATCATGATAATTAATAATAACAACAATGACAATAATTAATATTCATATTAATTTTACTTATTGTGATTACACAAATTATAATAATAACATAATTAATATTATTAGAGTTGCAAATAAACTTCAAATAAATATTGATACAATTATAAAATAACCAATGAATTATAATAACAACAATTACAAAAATTAATATTAATTATATCAATAATAATTGTTATTACAAAAATTATAATTAATAAGATAATTAATATTATTAGAGTTGCAAATACACTTCATATAAATATTGACACAATTATGAAATAACCAATGAATTACATCTTTCCAATACATTATACTGCAGGGGCATTTTTGTCATTAAATACTGTTTTTTGTTCTGTCCACTGCAACCAAACACATTTCTATCCTGAGGACGGGGACAATTTCCTCTGTTCTGTCCACCACAACCAAACACTTCACTGTCTCAAATTTTTGTTTTGTTCCGTCTTTAGTGTCCTATCTCGTCCCGTCTCTGCATCTTGAAGACGCTAACCAAACTGACTGCAAATATTTGACAATAGGCGACGATTTTGCATAATTGTCACCAATAATAATTTTTTTTCAATTTTTACAGTTTTGATATTTTTTGAAATTAACATTTTTATAAAATTGTAAACAATTTATACATAATAAATAGAGTTTTGTTAGATCACATCAAATTTCCATATCATATTTATTAAAATTTTAAAACAAAAGGTATAAATAAATATAATATGCATTCATATATAAAATGTTGTTTTGTTTTATAAATATCTTAAATTACATTGTTCTTAAATGAATTTAGTTTTATACTTACAATCATAAAATTAAACTGGTAGTCATCTATTTGGCTTCCAAATTAGAAATCGTTGCCAATAATAAATTTTTTTATAGATCTTTACATTTTGTTAAATTTTTAAATATAGCATAAACATAAATTAATATAGAAATTATATATAGTAAATACAAATTTATGATACCACATTAAATTATGAAATCATATATAATAAATAAATTGATAAAAATATATGACATTTGTTTACTAAATTTATTTGTACACTTATACAATCATTTTATTATCGTTAATAAATATTAATGATTAAGAAAAATAGTTAACTTAAATTTATGATATTTTGATCTTATTAACATTAAAATTGTGATTCTTTAGCAATATAATGAAAAGGTAGCCAAAACTCCCATCTATTATTTTTAATTAAATTGTTATAATTATTATTATCATATATGGTAATTAATATAATGTTATATGAATGTGTAGATAATAATTGTAACTAATTTAATGATTTATGAATTGTTGCATAATTTATAAACTTTCTCATATCTTACATATGTAATATATATTACTCTATTTATATTAGCAAAAAGTGAAACCAAATGGTAATGGCAAAGCATTTGGAGACGGGTTTTTGAATCCTCAACAAAGGGCTTATTTCTTCGGACTTAATTAAAAACACGTTGTTTACCTTAACAACAAACGATGTTATTTTCTACTAGGTTATTAACACAAAAGCAAAGCTTTCTTTGTTTTCGTGTTAGCCGTCATATATTCTCTTCATAATTGGTTGAAGAAGCGTCATCTCATCTTTTGTGGTCGTCTCTTATCTTATGGTCCTCATCATTGATGAAGCATTGTGTGTTGTGTTGGTATGTATTGTTCTTCTTTTTTGTTGCCAAGAACCCTCCTTATTGTGTTTTTTTTTTTGCTACGTCGCAAAGTTAATGTGGGCTTTGTATTCTACAATTAGTTTATAAGTTTCCCTTTTTGTTTATGTTTGGAAAAGATGAATTGTGTTTCTGTATTGGATGACGATGGGTAGATGTTTTTTTTCCCAACCTCTGGTTATTGTTTGAGGAAACCCTCCTAACTGTTTGATGGAAGGTCTGCTAGAGATTCAAGGCATAATTTGCAACAGATGTTTATGTAAAACATTTACAATATGATTCCTTTTACACCAAATCTATACCACAAATAAAATGTAGTACTTTGGCTTATCATCGACAAACTAGCATTAACTTTCCACATTGACATGGAATGCAGAAAGTATCATATGCATCTGTTCTTTCCATCGATAATTCATTTATAGGATTTGATTACCAAATAAATTTTATTTAACATAGTAAAATTATGATATATTGAATTTTTAGAATTAAACTATTAACATCAATTCATCGAGGAATGTCGATGTCATGACTAATTTTTGATGGCATAAATGAGC
This sequence comes from Erythroxylum reticulatum, assembly GCA_025504915.1. Lineage (NCBI taxonomy): Eukaryota > Viridiplantae > Streptophyta > Magnoliopsida > Malpighiales > Erythroxylaceae > Erythroxylum > Erythroxylum reticulatum. The sequence goes on along the minus strand of JANSVA010000008.1, from coordinate 14,024,825 downwards.
TCCGATGGGAGGAATATGGTAAAATTTTACCTAGTGTAGAAAAAATCGATGCAAATATTTCGTCATTATACACTAATCACTGCTTGCCTTCCATGACCAATCTTTTTCTTCAAGATTATTAATATCATCTTAATTACCTATCTTAATTATTTGTATCTTGTTTGCATTATAGTAAGCTATTAGATGGACGTTTGATTGTATATATTATGTCTTGTGCAAAGCTGTATATATTATGTCTTGTGCAAAGCTCACTCTAATCTTCAAGAGAACATAGATGAAAATCGAAATGATTGCAATATCCCTAGGGTTGGTATAGGATTAGGGCAATCGATTGTTTTTTATCAATCGTCGATTCCAATTACTATGTCTGCTCAATCAGGTATAAATATGTTCGAATTTGGCTTCGTAATACAGTTTCACTTAATTAACTATTTAAGTTCCATACTAATTGTGTCTTAGGTGAAACACATCACACTAGCAATTCACCTAATTCAGTGATCTATATTACATCTGGGGATTCGTTCACTGTATCCTCTATAAGTTTTGTTATAGCCAACAAATTGTTGGAAGAAAGTGATAATAACCTAACACCTGAGGGAAGATCCTTGATGTTTTCAATTGATGCCTTCGAACGTTCAAAGACCCTTCTTAGGAATCCAAACATGGCGAACTCATTTAGCTCTACCGACCCTCATGTTACTTGGAATAAAAAAAATAATTATTTCATTTCCTTTTCGATGGAATAAGAGTGAAACTTTATTTATTGTTATGTTTGTAAAAATTTTGGAAACAACCTCTCTACTAGTTTGCAATAAGGTTACGTACTATTAGATCTCCCTAGACCTCGCATATTAGTGAGATTTATACTCAGTGTTGATCTTCTTCTTGATGTTCTTATTGTTCTACGTCTATAAGAATTGTTAAACTTCTTATTACAATCTTTTACTACTTAGCTGCATATATCATTATATTATATTGCTTACAATTTTCAATTTTTATCTATTATTATTTTATTGTTAATAAATATTAATGATTAAGAATAATAGTCAACTTAAATTTATTAAAATTTAATCTTATTAATATGTTGAATTGTAGGTATGTTTATCTTTTAATATCCAAAAAGAAAATTTATAGAGTTTTTATGCATTAACTATATATTTAAACAATTTTAAAAAGAAAACATAAGTCAAAAAATGAAAAATCATATATAAATGTCAATATAATTAACCTTAGAATTATTAAGCACATTTACAATTAAAAAATTAACAAATTAACATTATAAATACATAATTCTTTAATCTACACTTTTTGTGACGATTTAAGGTTTAGTTGTCAAAAGTCCACATTTGGTGACGAATTATATATTTCGTCGCAAAAAGTTTGAATACTTACCAACATTTTATGTTGTTGTCACTAAGGCAGGTTGATCTTTGGCAATGATATTATTAAATCGTCAAAAAGTTGGCCACTTTTAGTGACAACTCTTGAAAATCGTCACCAAATAATCTGCTTTTGTGACGATTTACTATAATGTAGCTATTTAAAAAAATGTAGCTAATAGTCTCTTATGTTGTAATGGACGTGGAGATAGATTTGATTAGATAATTATTTCTTATTTAATCTTTATGCATGACATTCAATAGTTAATAGAAAGATGGATCCAACTGATGGACTTCTTGCATTATGGATTTCTTGCTTTATCCTTTTGTTAATTATTCTTTCCTTATATTAGACATGGATACGATTTCATTCATGTATCATCTGTAAGCTTTATCAGGACAATCGTATGTTTCTTTTACTCTTTCACGAGTATGTAGGATTTTTCGGCAAATGACGGCATTGGCTTCGCATTATCTGGGTTTCTTAGACAATGATTTTCTGATGTTTTTAAACTCATTTAACATTATTATAAAAATTAAGATTCGATTAAATCAAATTTCAAATTGAGTTTAATTTTAAAGATTTAACTCAAAATTCAAATATCTTTCTCTCAATCGCAAAACAATATTATTTAAATTGAATTTAAGAAATAAATTATTTAAAATAATATCAATTTAAAAAATATTTTCCAAAACAAGATTGTTTTGATCAGATTTTCACTTTTTAATCATCACTTTTAATTTCTTTTATTACTTCTGTATTGTTACAAGTACTTTTGCCTTCTTTAGTAAATGGTAAAATTCCCCCACCCAAAATATGACTAGCTATATAATTGCAAAACATGGAGGTTTACTGAAAATCTTTAAGCCCGTCAACGAACAGAGACGCAAAAGTTTCCATTTCATGTCTTGGCATGGCCAAACCAATCTCAACCCCTCCCCTTTCATCTCTACTTTGATTCAATGCAACAGCTCCAGTCCTGTCTATCGATATAATTTCCACCTTCTTTGGTCTTCCCCACCCAAAATCAAACTCATAAACTTCAAAACGAGGCGATCCAGCCACACCAATAAGTTGAATTCCTTGTTCTGAAATTTTCATAGATGGTATCATGGTCTCTGCTCCTTCAAACAGTCTCTTCTCCAATCCCTTTATAACGCCACTGATTTTCTCTCCAATTACTGCAACCCCATTTTCCTCCATAAAATCTCTTGCTTTGGAAACAATTTCACAAGGGAACACACAGTTCCCGAAGTAATTGCCTGGAACAGGAGGTTCTAGACGGCTCCTGTAGTCAACTACAAACAAGACATGAACCTTTCTGTTGTCGTCTCCTCCTCGTGCTTTCACCATACAAACCAATACGTATGCGTACGTGACTACGAAAGAGGACAAATGAATCTGGTTGCTCACTTGGGATGTTACCCTTTCTTTCAGCTTGTTTAGGTCTTCCCGGCTCAGTTGAAATGTTGATCTAACGATGTTGGGCAAAGTACTCAAGCTGGACATCAACTTCAAGTTTGATGCTGACCCAGTCAGGGCTGCCCATTGGTTAATAAACAGAGCTTCTAGTCCACTTGGATCTTCAAAAAATGCGCGTTCGAATGATGGAACCAGCTCTGAAGGTAACTGGAACTGAGGTGAATTTTCGTCTCCATCGAAGTGCTTACATATATAACTCCAGGCTCTGAGGAACATGGTTATGCTTGTGCCATCAAGAACTGCATGGTGAATGGAATACGCAATCGAAAACCCTTTATTTGGGAAGAAGGTAATTTGAATTGCAATTATTGAGGCATCGGTGTCAGATACTGACAGCATGGGTACAAAGGGATGCGACTCCGACGCATCACGTACTTGATGACTTGATAGATGGTGAAAGTCGGCGTCGGACTCGGCAACCACAAGAGATACCCCACTGGAGTGGGGAGTATACACGAGGAGGGGTTTGGATGAGTGTGGAGGCCACTTGATGTGACCAGCAAGAGGAAGGAAATGACAGAGAGCGAGAGACAGGGAGTGTTTGAGTCTGGGAAGGATCGCAGAGTAGAAAAGATGAGGTGTTAAATCGGTGATTTCATAAAAGAACATGCGCTCTACTGGTGGGAATTTCAGCCAAAACATGTCAAAAAAGGTGAGAGAAAGAGAGAATTGAGTGTCCGACTGACGATGAAATGGTGAGATTTGGCAGGTTTCCCTAATTCTGACTGAGTTCCTACATCCGCCTGCCATGATCTACAGAGACACGTCAAGGTTTGATGATGGCAGTAGCTATATAAGGTTTGGTTACTAGGCGGGTGATGATAGTAGCTGTACGATGTGAATAAATTTAACTCTCTTTATTTATAGGCGGGTGATGATAGTAGCTTGTATGATTGTGAATAAATTAACTCTCTTTATTTCTACAAGAAGTATATTTAAAATAATTTATGTCTCTTTATTTCTACAAGTTGTATATTTAAAATAATTTATGTCTAAGTTAACTTTAAGCTCCGTACTATATAATATTGGAAATTAGAGTTTAGGTGGGCTCTTCTTTTGTTGGAATATTGGAAATTAGAGTTTAGGTGGACTATTCTTTTGTTGGAACATGAGTTTGGTCAAGCTTTTCATGCTAGATGGAGCAGGTGTGTGGTGGAATTTGGATTTCTTATGTTAGAAACTACATTATAACTTTCCTTAACTGACGCTGAGTGCTGACATCGGGGTCTGGAATCTCGTGCAGGAGTGAGAACTGATGTAGGTTTGATAAGTTTAGTAAGCCACGTGTCCCATCTTAAGGGGTTAAGCCACCCCACCCCCGTGAATACAAGGGATGTATTAGAACAGCAGAAGATTTCATGTGAGCCTAAGGACAGAAATTGATGTTAAGTTACATATATTCTAGGATCCCATCAGATCCTCTGTCCCATTTTTTTTTTTACCAATCTTGTCCCTTTTAATCTCAACCTTCTATTTTTATAGGTCCCACATAAATAGAAGGTTGAGATTAAAAAGGACAGGATTGGTACACAAAAAATGGGGCAGAGGATCAAGTCCCTTCTAAGATCACCTAAATTTATTTTTGAACAAAAGAGTATCTATTCCAAAGATGCTGCACCCTTTCCAATACAAACTAAATACTTACACAATTACATGATAAAAATATTAAGCAATCCGTGCATTATTGGTTGAGGAATCATCAATATTTTACTGAAAGTATTAGATAATTGAAAACAAAACTTGTTTTTTATATCTTCTCTTTTTAAATAAGACTTAAACTAGTTATAAGATTTTATTTTAAAAAATTGAAACCCCTTGGTTTTCTTTTCAACTAATTTTATTTTACAAATCAAATTAGCATAACTCTAAATCTTTTAATCCATAAAATAGTCAAATAACAGACTATCTATTTCAAATTCTAGTGATATCTCGAACTTTGTAGTGATTTTGTGTATGAAAATTGAAGTTGTACCGATTTGATCTATGAAAACAAAGACTAAAAAACATAAATAATTGAACTTTAAAGTTGGTTGTCATTACCCTTTCTGTTTTGTGGCTTGCTTTTATACACAGCCAAGCTGTGGAGGGTGGGAAACTTGAGCCACCTAGCTAATGCCCATTTATGTATATTTTATTGAAAGATCAAATTAGTCTGTAATTCTTAGGAAGTACTTTTATGTGCTTAAAATGGTTTTATTTTTAATTTTCTAGAAGAAATTTTATTTCCTATAAGACTTTTTGTATTTTTAGAAGATCTTCTGTATTTTTAAAAAATCTCTTTATATTTTTAATATCTTGTATTCAGTTTCCACTTCTCCAGAAGATTCATTTAACTATTATAAATATACTTGATGTACTAATGAGGTTTTTATTTTGAAAATCAAAATAATATATTATTGGATAATCTCCATAGAAGTTCCAAGGCCAAGGCCATTACAAGAAGCATGTTTAAACCAAACATCATAGACTTTTGTTGATTCACAATCTATTAAAAATTATATTTATATATTGTCAATCCTCTTGTCAAGTGCTAACTCTTACCTTGTCAAGTATGATATTTCCAGCCTTTGAATCGAGAGCATTGTAGAGAATCTCCATTTGTTCTCCTCAAGTGCGCACTTCCCCTCTGCGGTAATTAATGACCGCGATTTGACTATTATCTGAGCCTCCATTCGTGAGCGGTCCTTGCTGATGCTTTTGTATATACCTTTTTATTGTAGCCTATTCACTTCAGTTGAGATACATTAATATTAGATAGTAACATTTTTTACAATATGATATAAAATACTTATCTATGGTAACATCATATCTTAAAATGTTATGATTCTTAATTTGATAAGTAACGCTTTATAATTTTATAACATATAATTTATCATTGATAACAATATTTTGAAGTGTTACTAAATATTATAAAAGGTTACTATTTTAAGATGTTACAAAAGTGATCTAAAATAATGACACTTTATATGAGTTACTTTAATAATAAATTTATAATACTTTATATGAGTTATTTTAATATCATAAAATAATAACAATTGATTTGAGTTACCTTTGTAAAACAATAACATTACATATAAGTTGCCCTAGTAAATGTAAAATAATAACACTTTAGAAAAGTTACTTTATAATAACATTATGTATGAGTTACTTTATTAATAAAATAATAACAATTTGTATGAGTTATCTTAGTTATGTAAATTAATAACATTTTATATAAGTTACGTTAGCAATGTAAATCAATAACACTTTATATGAGTTATTTTAGTAAATGTAAAATAATAACACTTTAGAAAAGTTATCATAATAGTGTATTATAATAACAT
>JANSVA010000008.1:13987135-14013393 GCA_025504915.1 Erythroxylum reticulatum | reverse complement strand
CAGAAAAGCCATTTCTATGAAAAAAGTGCTTTTGGACTTTACAGCCAAACACTCAGTTTTCTTAAAAACAGCTTTTGCGGTGAAAAAAAGTGCTTATTCACTTTCCAAAAGTTGAACCAAACAGGCACTTAAGCATATAATGAATGCAATATTGATTTCCTTCGATTTACCTGATTTTATATAGGGGAAGCTATTCTTTTAACTTGTTATGTTCTAAATAGAGTCCCTCATAAGAAACTAGATCAAACCCTTTATGAAATTTGGAAAGGTTATCCACCTAACTTGCATTTTTTGAAATTGTGGGGGTGTTTTGCTAAGGTTTCTCTACCTGAATATAAGAGGAAGAAAATTGAGCCTAAGACCATTGATTCAATTTTTGTGGAATATGCCTCTAATAGTGCTGCCTATAGATTTATAGTTAAGGAAGAGGGGTCTAACACTTCTAGATTAATTATGGAGTCAAGAGATGCAGTGTTTTTTAAGGATGCATTTCCTATGAAAGTGAGTGTGTAAGTCCCTAGTTCTTCTACCAATGATGACATAGAGGAAGAAGAGATTGTTGAATTAAAGAGAAGCAAAAGAGCTAGATTACCCACTAGTTTTGGTTCTGACTTTAGTACTTCCTTTATGGTGACAAAACTTCAGGAGATAGATGATGTTTTTATGGTGATTTATATTATTGAGGAAGATCTTAAAACTTATGAGGAAGCAATGAGATCTATGGATGCTATGTTTTGGAAGGAAGCCATAGATAGTGAATTAGAGTCAATCATGTCTAATAAAACTTGCATTTTAGTTTATCTACCATGAGGGTGTATGCCTTTGGAATGTAAGTGGATTTTTAAAAAGAAATTAAGACCTGAAGGAACCACTGAGAGATTCAAGGCAGGATTTGTGATTAAAGGCTTTAAAAAAAGGAAGGATTAGACTTTTTTAATACTTTCTCTCCTATTACTAAAATTGCATCTATAAGGATGTTGTTTGTTATTACCTCGATATTTAAGCTTCATGTGCACCAAATTGATGTTAAGAAAACTTTATTGAATGGTGATCTAAATGAGGAAATTTATATGGTCTAGCCTGAGGGGTTTAAAGTGCTTGGTCAAGATCAAAAGGTGTGTAAGTTAGTTAAGTCTTTGTATGGACTTAAACAAGCTCCAAAATAGTGGCATGAAAAATTTGAAAGTGAGATTTTTAAACATGGTTTCACCTCTTATGATGTTGATTCTTGCATTTATGTGAAATCTGATGCCAATGGTTATGTAATTATAACTCTTTAAGTGGATGATATGCTTTTTTTGTAATAGTTTATTTGTCATTGATATTACCAAGAGTTTGCTAAAGTCTTCTTTTGATATGAAAGATCTTGGACCTGTGGACTTTATTTTGGGAAACAAAGTTGATAGGAATGACTCTAGTTTTAGGTTGAATCAAACTCATTATATTAAGAAAATTTTGAAGAAGTTTGATTACTATAATGTTGTTCCAGCCAAAACTCCCTATGAAGCTAGTGTTGCTTTAAAGAAAAATCTTGGTGACATTGTAAACCAAGCTAAGTGTGTTAAAATTCTTGGTAGTATGATGTTCTTGATGAATTATTTTCATCCTAATATTGCATACTACGTTATTAGACTTAGTAGATATACTCATAATCCTATTCAAGAGCATTAGAATGCATCGTTTAGTTTGTTGAGGTTTTTGAAAGGTACTATGTTTTAAGGATTATCTTTTGCTGGTCATCTCCCTGTATTGGAGGGGTATGTTAAGTCAAGAGGACTTCACTTCTATTAATTTTAATGACAAGCAAATAATAATAATCTTAGAAAATGTATGACCTGTTTTGATAAGTTTGTTAAGTGTGGAAAAAAATGTAAGTAACACTTAGTCAACTCAGAAGACGTGCGGTCAACAACAGATGATACATCAACAACAGACAAAGCGCAACAACAGACGAAACGCGACACCAGACGAAGCGGGACACCAGACGAAAGTGTGACGGTAGACGAAATTGCAATACTAGACGAAAGCACTATATCACATGAAACATGATAACAGAAGAAGTATTATTCCAGGCGATACAAGAGGAAGATATTCTAGAATGTTAGACAGTTAGTTAGTTGGAGTTAGTTACAGTACTTAACAATTAACGGTTTCTAGAAGATTCAAGAAGCAGTTTCTCAATAAGACAGTTCTTAGGCTATAAATACTAGTTCGAGTCTAAGACTAATGTAACATTTTTACAAAAGAGAAATTTTTTATTGTACAATACTTAGCAAAATTTTGTACTCAAAGTGTGAAAGAAGTGAGTGAATAGATTTGTAACGTGAAGCTCAAAAATATCTTTCCTAGAGAGAGAAAGAAAGGTTAGAGCCTAGAGAGGCTAATATGGCAGATAAAGAATACTTTGTGAGAAAGACCTGAAAAGGCTCTGTAAGTGTAGAAAGAATACTTGTAAAGTTAAAGAGTATAATGAAATCTCAGATAAACTCTGAGGACGAGACATAGCCCAAGCTTTGGCGTGAACCAGTATAAAATCGCAACGTCTATTCTCTAACCCTTATCCTTTAATTTTCTTATTGTTAGACGAGTAAATAATATTACTTACGATTGCATTACTTATCAATTTTAGCAAAGTGTTTTTATGATCATTTGAATTTTTGTAAAGAAATTCAAGAAGTCTCAAAAGATTAATATTTTTGAAAAGATTACACAATTCAACCCCTCTTCTTGTGTATTTTACATATCATACCTGATTTCTATATTAATAAGTGATTTACTTCATTTTGTATTAGAGCAAAGTTTCTAAGAAACACTGTCATAAAGTGAAGACAAAGATCAATGGCTGAATCCAATTTTTTAATAGCTAAAGGTGCCACGGTCACAAGACCTTCTGCATTCAATGGTGAGGATTATCATTATTAGAAGGATAGGATGTGGCTCTTCATAGAATCCACACATATTGATATATGAGATATCATCAAGAATGGTCTATATACACCAACAGATGATGAAGTTAATATCATCCCTTATGACAAATAATCAGCCGATCAAAAAGCTCGATTTTAGTTAAACTCTAAGGCCAATTTCTTTCTAAGTTATGCGCTAAGCAGAAGTGAATATGATAAGGTTCACGGATGCATATCTGCAAAGAAAATGTGGGACACATTAGCCATTGCACATGAAGGCATAAATCAAGTGAAAGAGTCCAAGATTAATATTCTTATTCATCAGTATGAGCTGTTCAAGATGAAAGATGAGGAGACTATCGATCAAATGTTTGAACGATTTCAAATGATTGTTAACAAAATTAAATCTTTTGGGAGAATTAATGATAATCAAGATCATGTCAGAAAGATTCTCAGAAGTCTTCTTAAAAGATGGAGACCTAAGGTTATAGCAATACAAGAGGCCAAGGACTTAAGTAAGTTGAAGCTATATGAATTGCTTAGTTCATTAAAGATACATGAAGTAGAGTTTGATGCAAAATATAAACCTAGAAGAGATAAATCTATCACATTAAAGGCTAGTCAGAAGAATCAAAAGAACCAGAAAAATCGAAGCACATCTTCAAAAGCATTAAAGATTGAAGAAATCAAGAATGATGATGCCAGTGAATCTAATCAAGATTCAAGTGAAGATAATGATGAACTATCCTTCATTTCAAGAAAGATTAGGAGGATGTGGAAAAAGAAAGTTAAGGGAAATAAATACTTTTCTTTTAAGAAGAATAGAAAAGATGGAGCTCAGAATAAGAAAACTTCTATCGTCTGCTATGACTACAACAAACTAGGACATTATAAGTTTGAATGTCCGTTGCTCAAAAGAAATCAAAAGAAAAGTAAAGAAAACAAAAAGAGCATGATGGAAACATGGGAAGATTTGGATTTGTCAGAATCTGACTCTGATTCAGAAGCATCAGAACAAGCAAATATATGCTTGGTAGCTGAAAAGTAATGCGAGGATGAGGTAACTTCTAACTTTAATGAACTTCAAAAGGCATATTTAGAATTATTAGAAGATTCACATTCTATATTAAAACAATATAGGATTTTGAAAAAGAAATTTATTTAAAGCTTGAAGAACACGGCAGTGTTAGAAAAAGAAAAAGTTTACCTTAAGAAATAAGTAGACAATATGAAAAAGAAAGTAACTGTAGATAGATTTGAGGAAATTAATCAACTGAAACAAATGATTAATAGTCTTTCAATAGATTTATCGACATTTATTGAAAATACAAAAAGGATTAATGATATGATTGGAAAATATTGACATCTAAATGATAAGAGTGGTTTAGGGTTTAGTAATAGTAATGTTCATCATAATAAGAGTTTTGTTCCTAACAGAAAGAAAAAGAAACAATATTATTATTATTCTAGGAATAATTGTAAGACTAACCCCAAAGGATCCAATAAAATATGGGTACCTAAAAAAACATAATATATACTGCAGATCTCCCTTCTTGGAAAAAGCAACCAACACCAATGGTACTTGGACAGTGGATGCTCGTGACACATGATAAGAAGAAGGTCTAAGTTCCTAGACCTCAAAAATAAGCAAGGAGGATCAATAACTTTTGGAGACAACCAGTAGGGAAAAATAGTTAGAATCAACAAAATTGGTAAAGATTCATTTGCGTCTAATGATAATGTTCTGCTAGTTGAAGGATTAAAGAAATTAGTGTAAGTCAATTCTGTGATTCTAGCTTTGAAGTATCCTTTAATCAAAATTCTTGTGTAGTTAAAAACAAGTACTATTCCGTATTCTTTTCTGCTAAGAGACGAAACAATCTCTATAAAGTTCATTTAGATGATTTGAAAAGTCAAAATATTTCATGTTTTATATCAACAGATGAGGAAAAACTGATTTGGCATAAAAATCTAGGTCATGTTAGTTTTAAACATATTTCTAAGTTAGTTAGACATGATTTGGTAAGAGGATTACCACAAATAAGTTTTAACAAAGATTTCTTTTGTGAGAGTTGTCAAAAAAGAAAAAAAGTTAAAACATCGCTTTATTCTAAAAATTTTGTAACTTCATCTAGACCTTTAGAGTTGTTACATATAGATTTGTTTGGTCTAACCAAAACACTAAGACTTGGCAGAAAGAAGTATGATCTCGTAATTATTAATGAATTCACTAGATCAATTCTAAATTTGTTGAAGAATCTATGCAAGATAAGTTTGATGATGATTCTCATCCAGATAGAAGAGATGATTTTGATAATGAAACTCATTCTACAAAATCTATGCATGATAAGTTTGATGATGATTCTCATCCAGATAGAAGAGATGATTTTGATGATGAAACTCAATCTACTACCTTAGTTGATAAATTAGACATGTCACCACTAGATGTTCCACCAGATAAGGTAGAAGATATTCCTAAAAACTTTAGTCTTAGAAAATACTATTAGTATAAATCCTCTCACCTAGAAAACCTGATTATTGGTGAAACTTCAGAAGGAGTGAGAACTAGGTCTAAATTTAGAAGAGAGGTAAATGTAGCGTTTGTTTCTGAATTAGAACCTAAGAAAATTAATAAAGCTCTTCAAGATGAAGATTGAATTTTTAGCAATGCAAAAGGAGTTAAATCAATTTATAAGGAACAAAGTTTCGTCTTTAGTTCCTAGGCCACCTAATAAGTCTATCATATGAACCAAAAGGGTATTCAAAAATGAAGTAGATGAATCAGGAAGAGTAAACCATAACAAGGCTAGATTAGGAGCTTAAGGCTATAATCAACAAGAAGGAAAAGTCTATAATGAAACCTATGTTCCTGTAGCTAGATTAGAATCTATTAGGATTTTGCTTACATATGCTATTTTTCATGATATAAAACTATTTCAAATGGATGTGAAAAGTTACTTTTTGAATGGTTTTATAGATGAAGAAGTTTATGTAAAGCAACCTCCTAGTTTTGAAGATATTGATAAACTAGATTATATCTATAGACTTCATAAAGCTTTGAATAGATTAAAACAAGCACCTCGTGCTTGGTATGATTGTCTAAGTTCATTTTTATTAGAAATGACTTTGTTAGAGGACAAGTAGATAAGACTCTGTTTAGAAAATGTATCATAAATGAAATCATTTATGATATTAGATATATGTAGATGATTTTTTTTCCAACTTCTAAGAAGATATGTTTCAGTTTTGAAAATCTTATAAAAAGTGAATTTGAAATGAGTATGATGGGTGAATTGAAATTCTTTCTTGGTTTACAAATTAAGAAAATCGAAGAAAAAATTTTTAGTCATCAACAGAAATATATCAACTCCTATGCATCCTTTAATCCTTTTATCTAAGGATGAAGCAATAAGAAGGTTGATCAAACCCTTTTCAGAGGAATTACTGGTTCTTTACTTTATCTAACTACAAGCAGACCTGATATACTGCTTAGTGTTTGTTTGTGTGCAAGATTTCAAGCAGATCCTAAAGAATCTCATTATATTGCCATTAAAAGAATATTGAGATATTTGACAGGTTCTACAGATCTCTATTTAATGTATGAGAAAGGTAAAGATTTTAAGATAATTGGCTACTGTGATGCTGATTAGGATGGAGATAGAATTGATAGGAAGAGTATAAGTGGCGGTTGTCACTTTCTTGGTCATAATCTAATTTCTTGGTCAAGCAAGAGGCAAAGTTCAATTGCTCTATCTATGGCAAAAGCTGAATGCATGTCAATTGCAAGTTGTTGTTCACAGACATTATAGATTAAGTATCAGTTAGAAGATTACTCCATACAAGAAGATAAAATTCCAATCTTCTGTGACAACACAAATGCTATCAATTTCTCAAAGAATCCAATACAACACTCAAGGGAAAAGCATATTGAAGTTAGACATCATTTTATACGAGACTATGTACAGAGAGGAATCATCAGTCTACAATTTATTGAGACGAATCAACAATGGGCGGATATCTTCACTAAACCTTTTAATGAAGATAGATTTAAGAAAATTAGACGGAACTTGAATATTGTAATGCGGAGTGACCATTCGTCTGACACGTCATGACCTAGATGATTCATACTAAAAGAAGACAAAAAGTCATAAGTTTTCAAGTAAATAGTAACGATAAGTTATGAACGGTAACTTTTCAAGAGTAAGTATAAGAAGAAAATTTTCTCAAGATTCTAAAATACCTTTTACTCTAGAATTTTCTTGAAATACTTTGAAACCGACTTGTTTAGTGCTCTCAACTAAGACGACTCAATGCTTTATTCTAAGCTTCAAGTTCTTTTTGTTTCATATTCTCACTTTTAGATACTAACATCGCTACTTTGAGCAAAATACATTTGTGTGTTTAGTTGTTATCTGTTATAGATCATAAATCGAGCAATCTCTTATCTATGGGTGACACGTTGATTTCATCTCATTAAAGGAAAATTAGATGGACATTGAACCAGAAATTGAAGTAGTTGGCTGGAAAAACTTCTTCAAGGTTCGTGAAAAGGTCTATTTGAATGAGATATATTAGTTTTGGAAGAATACAAAGGTGGTAGACGACACCTTAGTATCAATGATAGATGGATTGTCAATTATCGTGACATAAGATACTATCGAGAGGGTCAGTGGATGTCCTAGTATTGGAGTAAAGCTATTTAACAACACAAAATGGATTACTCAAGGTCGTGTAGATATAATGCACATTAACCAACAACTCTATGGAAGTAGTGATCCAGAAGTTTCGTCAACCCTTGTTTTGAAGGCTAGAGTTCTACACTCACTACTTCTTCACTGTGTTCTACCAAGATTAGGCTCAAAGGATGTTGTGACAATGAACAATGAACATTGTTTGTTTTACCTATTGACTCACCAACTTATTAATCTTCCGTACTTGATTTTGAAGTATATGATGAAGTCAAAAGGAGATTCTAGCTCTTTACCGTTTGGTATGCTATTGACAAGGATTTTTAGAGAATCTAGAATCCTTCTCGACAAAGGTAACAGGGTAAAGATGGATGTGAAGAGTGCTATTAATGCCATTACTATCCACAGAATGGGGATAAAGTTTGAAGATAAAGATATAGGTTCTACATCGAAAGTAAGGTCTAAGGGGGAGATTATAGTAAGATGAGGCAGGACTGAACGTGGTACGTCTGCAAGAAGAACAAAACCTTGATCAACAGGAAGAACATCCGTAGAAGAAAAGACTGAGATATCATCTAATGTATCAATAAAAGCTAAGACGACTTTACAGAAAGAGGAAAGTCAGGATCAACAATCATCACAACAAATGTCATTGAACAGAAAGGCAGAGACACTTCAATCAGAAAAATCCAAACAATCAATAAGGTCACCAAGACTATTAACCTTACGACAATAAGAATAGAAGGAGCGGAAATCTTTAATTCTTGATGGAGAGTTTGAAAAGCAAGAGAAAAGACAACAGTCTGCTAGATCAATTGTCTCTATTTTGCAAATTCAATCAGCAAAATCAACTGGAGAGACAGAGATAAAAAGGAAGTTAGTATTTGAGAGGAAGAAGCCTCAACAACAACTTTCTTCTAAACCGGCCAAAGAATAAAAGAAGGTAAAGCACAGTCAGAAAGAGGTTTCTTCATCTGATGTTCAACAGAAGGCGAAGACAGATGAACACCAATTGGAACCTTATCATCCTTCTCAACCAATCAATAAAAAGTATTTAAAAATGAAGATTATAGAAAAATCAGTATCTATTCGAAGTAGAAGATCAATTATTATTAGAGAACCTTTGAAAAAGTCAGTAAAGGTAAAAGTCAAACCTATATCGATTAATGATCAGACAATACATCTTCTAAGTCATGAAGAATGAAGACTATATGGTATTCTGCGAGATGAGAAGGGAGAACCATATCCAATAAAGATTTCAAAGGATCAGTATACAATCTATCCAATCACAAGTGGAACATCGATAAAAATTGTGCCAGATATACAACCAAGATGTTTCAAACCTTATGTTTCCTGAAGGAAATAAAGATGATCTTACAGAAGAGCATATTCAAGTAGTTGTGAAGAACGTAGATGATATATGTAATGCAACTCAATCTGTAGGTATTTATGTTTCACATCACGTTTCAAAAGCATCAGGAAGTCAATTTGGAGTTTTTAATCAAGATGCAAACTTCAAGGTATTTGGCAAAGTGAAAGAAGGACAGTACAGAAGCATCACGATTGAAGGTATCAATTTTCACTTAGAAACCTTTGTGCATTTGATCATGCATTTCAAACCTTTTGTTTTCATACCCTCAGTCAAAGATGTGTTACACCTTCTTGTGCAACCAATTCTAAAACTACCTAAACCTGATGATTTTGATCTCCTAGAAGGAAAAAAACTTTAATCTACCCTCAATCAAAATTATAGAGTTAGACGTTTTACCTTTAGAACCATCTATTGTTGAAAACCTTCATCCATTTAGTGAAATACAACAAGATCCTACCATTAATTCGGAGTTCTTGAAGCATTTCATAACTTAGATGGAAGCAAGTTACAAAAAAAAGGAAGCTTAGGAAGCCTTAGCAAAAGAAATTGAGGAAATTCATACTAAGGTTGATGAAGTAGCTGACTCAATGGGTGATCTTCATGAGGAAGTAGCACTACTAAGGGTTACTATTGAACAAGACCTCAAGATGATCCGCACTAACATGCAACATATGTTTCCTGAGATTCTGAAGCAATTATAGGCAATCTTTTTTATTAATAACAAATAGGGGAGAGAAAGAGGAGAATGAGAAGAGAAGATAGAAAGCATTGTATATATCTTATATGCAATTCTTATGTTTTTGCTTTGTTTATTATTCTTTGAAATACTATTCATCTATTCGTCTATAAATATCATTCTATCTTCTAAAATTATGATTATTTGTTATCATCAAAAAGGGGGTGATTGTTAAGTCAAGAGGCCTTCACTTCTATTAATTTTGATGATAATCAAATAATAATAATCTTAGAAATGTATGAACTATTTTGATAAGTTTGTTAAGTGTGCAAAAAAAATGTAAGTAACACTTAGTCAACTCAGAAGATGCGCAGTCAATGACAGACAATATATCAACAACAAACGAAGTGCAACAATAGACGAAGTGCAACCCCAGACGAAGCATGACACCAGATAAAGCGTGATATCATACCAAAGCATGACATCAGATGAAAGTGTTATATCAAATGAAACTTTATAACAGAAGAAGTATTATTCCAAACGATACAAGAGGAAGATATTCTAGAACGTCAGATAGTTAGTTAGTTGGAGTTAGTTACAGGACTCAACTAATAATGGTTTCTAGAATATTCAAGAAGCAGTTTCTCAAGAAGACAGTTGGAGACTTAGGCTATAAATACTAGTTTAAGTCGAAGACTAAGATAACATTTTTATAAGAGTGAAAATTTTGATTGTACAATACTTAGCAAAATTCTGTATTTAAAGTGCAAAAGAAGTGAGGGAATACATATGTAATGTGAAGCCCAAAAATATCTTTCCTAGAGAGAGAAAGAAAGGCTAGAGTCTGGAGAGGCTAATACTGTAGATAAAGAATACTTTGTGAGAGAGACCTAAAGAGGCTCTGCAAGTGTAGAAAGAATACTTGTAAAGTTAAAGAGTATAGTGAAATCTTAGACAAACTCTAAGGACTAGACGTAGCCCAAGCTTTGGGGTGAACTAGTATAAAATTACAACGTCTATTCTTTAACCCTTATCTTTTAATTTTCTTATTGTTAGATGAGTAGATAATATTACTTGCAATTACATTACTTATCAACTTTAACAAAGTGTTTTTGTTATCATTTGAATTTTTGTAAAGAAATTCAAGAAGTCTCCAAAGACTAATATTTTAAAAAAGATTATACAATTCAACCCCCTTCTTGTGTATTTTACATATCATACCTAATTTCTATATTTACAAGTGATTTACTTTAGGGTATGCTAACTTGGTTATGGAGAGTGATGATATACACTTTACTAGTGGTTATATTTTTACCTTAGCAAGAGTTACTGTATCTTAGAAATCATCCAAGCAAACGTGTGTTGCGAGACCAACAATAGAGACTGAGTTTATGGCTTTGGAATTGACAGGATGGGAAGCTGAGTGGCTAAGGAATCTCTTAGCAGATATCCCACTTTAGGAAAAATAAACTCATTTTGTGTTCTTTCATTATGATTCTTAGGTTGCCATTCATGTTGTCAATAACAAGGCATATAATGGCAAAAGTAGACATATCAGATTGAGACATAAAATTGTCTGTATTTTAATTAAAAATGGTGTAATTTCTCTATACTATGTCAAGTTAGAGAGAAACTTAATGGATCTGTTTACAAAGGCTTTGAGTATAAAAGTAGTTTCAGAGCATGCTAAAAGGATAGGGTTGAGCCCAATTGTGTAGTAACCTCGTGATGGACCCCGACTTGGGAAACCAAGTTCAATGGGTCAAACGAAGTTATATGCTGACTACTTACTTATACATTGTTCGTGGAATAATATTGAGATATTTACTTATTGAATAACATCGTTTAGCATGACTTTATTGTGTTTATTGAGATTGGATTATTTAATCTTTAATGAGTTCCATAGCCCAAGTTTGGGTGGTGTAAGCAGTACATACTTGATGGACTCACCTACAAGATTGTTGGGGTTTAGCCACCCTCCTATAAGAGTATTTGGTCTATCTCTCTAGAGCGATCATAAGACTAGGGAACTTTGAGCCTGTTTATATCTCTAGCAAGTTCTGTCTCTGAAATTTCTTGGACATTAGGTTCAAGATTTAGTTCACCTAGTTGTTCGCCTATTTTTTCTTCTAATTTGTCTACAGTTTATTTCTCAAGTTTTGGACCAAATGGAGGATTGTTGGTATTATTATTCTTTAATTCACCCAAACGGTCATTTGTTTTTTCTATATAAATAGCTTGTCCATCTTGTTTACGACTCACACTTTGTTTTTTCCTCTCTCCCACGGTCACGATTCTACTCCTTTTTTTCTATATAAGACACATATGTTCCACATAAAAACACCTTTTATACACATATCTTCTTGTCTTTTCTATTCTGCTTTTGTGTGCTTTTATTAATTTTCAGAGACAGTTCCTACTCTGCCCTTTTGAGTGCACCGAAGCTGGTGGAGAAGGCGTTAACCCTGGGGTCGAAACCTGTTGTCCTACTAAACCGTAGAGGGGGAATTTTCGACTTAGGGAAGTAATTTTCACGACGCCTTGCATTTCAAACAAGTCATTCCAATTGAATTATTATTGTTATTTTCGCTAACATGGTGGACTCATTGGAACATTTGTTTTTAGATATACCTATTTTTATATCTTTTCTTTTTAAATAAGATCTGAGCTAGTTCTCATATTTTATTTAAAAATTGAAGTCCCTCAGTTTTCTTTTCAACTAATTTGACCTATAATTTTATTTTATGAGTCAAATTAGCATAACTTTATTATCACTAATCGTAAAATAGTCAAATAACAGTCTATGTATTTCAGATTCTAGTGATATCTCAACTTTGTAGTGATTTTGTGTACGAAAATTAAAGTTGTATTGATTTGATCTGTGAAATCAAAGGTTAAAGCAAACATATAATTGAACTTTAAAGTTGATTGTCATTAGCCTTTCCATTTTGTGGATTACTTTGATACAAAGCCAAGTTTGTTGAGGGTAGGGAACTTAAACCACCTAGCTCATGCCCATTTAAAATATTTTATTGAAAGATTAATCTATAATTTTTAGGAATTACTTTTATCTTCTTAAAATACTTTTTAATATGTTTTCAAGAATATTTTTACAAAATGATTAAAAAAAATATTTCTATGGATATCCTGAACAAGAAGGGCTTGAAGGCTATACTTGAGTCAAACAGTGTAATCTTCTCTAAGAATGGTATTTTTGTAGTAAAATGATATTCTTGTAATGGCATGTTCAGGTTTACTCTTAATAAAATGAATGATGTTTCTCTTTATTTGGTTGATGCTTCTTATTCTTTATGGTGTAGTAGATTAGGACATATTAGTCATAAAGTGATTCATTATATGTTTAAAAATGGACTAATCTCTTATAATGGCCAAGTGAATAAGAAATGTGAAACATGCATACAAGTAAAGATAACCAAACTTCCTTTCCTAAAATTGAAAGACATATCAAATTTCTTGATTTAGTGTATTTAGATATATATGAATTTAATGGTTTTTTAACAAGAGGTGGTGACAAATAATTCATTACTTTAATTAATGATTACTCTAGATTTGTGCATGTTTATTTGATAAAAACCAAGGATGAAGCATTTAATATATTTAAGACATATAAGTCTCTTGTTGAAAATGATTTGGCTGAAAGGAAAAATAAAACTCTGCAAGACATAGTTAATTATATATTGTTGAGTTCTGGTTTGCCAAAAAACTTATGGGGTAAGGCTTTGTTGGCTACAGACCATTTGCATAATCAAATTCCATCCTTAAAGACTAAAGTGTCTTCATATGAAGTATGGAAATGAAGGAAGCCAAAATTGTCATATTTGAAATTTGGGGCTATATAGCTTACTATAGAGTCCTTGGCAACAAAAGAACAAAGTTAGGACCAAGAGCACTTAAAAGTGTCTTTCTAGGCTATGGAGAAAATTCTAAAGCTTATAGGCTACTATAATTTGCCTCTAATGTGATTGTAGAATCAAGGGATGTTGAGCTATTTGAGGATCTGTTTCCTAAAGGCTCAATGGTAAATATGGATCCATTAAATGGACCTACCCCTTCTCCAAGTGTTAAACTCTTAAGTGCATTAAAAAGACCAAGTGTAGACCCTCCAAGTGAACCTAGGAGGAGTCAACGTCAAAGGAAGGTAAATATCTACCTTCATGTTTTATTTCTTCACAAGCTATTGTTTTCTTAGTTGAAGGCAATAGGGATACTCTACTAAATAAAACTCCGATTTTATTAAGTTTAAAGGAAGATCCTGAAACCTTTAGTCAAACAATAAAATCAAGGGATATGGCATTTTGGAGTGAAGTGGTAAATGATGAAATGGACTTAATATTGTCTAATAATACTTGGGTTCTAGTTGATTTACCTCACGGGTCCAAACCAATTGGTTGTAAATGGGTATTTCAAAGGAAATATGCCACAAATGGTAATATTCTAACTTATAAACAAGGCTAATAGCTAAAGGTTTTAGGCAAGTAGAAGGAATCGATTACTTTGACACATATGCATCGGTTGCTAGAATTACATCGATAAGAGTATTTTTGGCTTTAACTTCGATTTATAACCTTTATATACATCAAATGGATGTAAAGACAAAATTTTTAAATGGTAATCTAGATGAAAAAGTGTATATGGAACAACCAGAAGGCTTTGTGCTACCAGGAAATGAAAAGAAAGTATGTAAGCTAATCAAGTCATTATATGGTTTGAAACAGGCACCTAAATAATGGCATAAGAAATTTGAATATGTTTTACTCTCATATGGATTTAGATATAATAATTTTGATAAGTGAATTTATCCTAAATTCAATAAAGGGTATGGAGTGATCATTTTTCTCTATATAAATGACATGCTCATTATTAGTCCAACATATAAAGGTGTGGTTGAAACTAAGAACTATCTTTCTTCTAAATCCAAGATGAAGGATCTCAACAAAGTAGGTACTATCTTAGGCATTAAAGTTAAGAAACATAGTGGGGGTTTTACACTCTCTCAATCATATTATGTTGAGGAAATCTTGAAGAAATATCAACATTTGAATGTGAAAAAGGTAAGTACTCTTTTTTATCCTAACTTTAAGTTGCATAAGAATGAAGGTACTCCAATTGCACAACTTGAATATGTTATTATAATTGGAAGTTTAATGTATGCAATGGGTTGCACTAGATGGAATATCTCATATTTAGTGTGTAGACTAGCTAGATACACAAAAATTCCTAGTTAAGAAAATTGACAAGCTATTAAAAGAGTGTTGGGATATCTTAAGAAGACAAAAGATTTTGGACTCTTTTATAATAGATTTCCAAATGTTCTTGAAGGATTTTCAGATGCTAGTTGGATTACTAGCATTAGTGAACAAAAACCTATAAGTGATTGGGTATTCTTGCTTGGTGTTGGAGCTATTTCTTGGGCTTCGAAGAAACAAATGGTGATTACTCACTCTACTATGGAAGCTAAATTTATAGCTCTATGTTCTACTTGTAAGGAGGCTGAGTGGCTAAGGGATTTGTTGTTGGACATAAATCTTTAGCCTCATTCCATGCCTATGTTAACTTTACATTGTGATAGTGAGTCTACTATATCTAGAGCATTGAACAAAGTGTACAATTTTAAATCTAGACATATAAGCTTAAGACATGCATTTATTAGAGAAATGTTAAATAAAGATGTTGTCTCAATTGTTTATATAAGGATATATAACAATTTAGCAGATCCATTTCCTAAACCCTTTTAAGAGATTTAGTTAGTTTGACAACATCTGGAATAAGATTAAAACCTTTTAATCAAAACTCACTAGCAATAGTAACCAAACCTTCTTCTAGTACTACTCCTAATTGTAAGGTTTAAAGGGTAATAACAAGTTGTTTAGTGGTTGTGAGCATTAAGATTGTGTAAACCATTCCAAATAACTAATGCTACAATTTGTTACTCTTAATTGAGAAGGTTGAGAGAAATATCTTAATGAAATTATTCTTGAGTGCTTATTTATGGTTATGTAAAGATAACTAGAATACTTTTCACCTATATGATCATTAGAAGTGGTGCCACTTCTAGTCAGAGTTTAAGATAATCTCTAGTATATGATCATGAACTAGATGAGCACATGGCAGGTAATAGTGCTAAAATTTTAATGTGAATTAATTGAATGCTAAGAAGGTTCATGTGTGCAACACGTCTGAACCTTTGTGAATGACGGTTTAAGCAATGAGCCACCAATCATTTCCTTTGGATTTTGTGATATGTTTGTACTTTAGGATGGTTTAAGGTAAAAGCTACCTTCCTTTAGGTGTGATTTCTTATTATGTTGTGTTTTTTCTTATGTCACAAACTAAGTAGGGGATTGTTGGAAATTAGTTTGTGATATAAGTAGTTAAATTCAAACTAGGAAATGAAGAGTTTCTTCCTTTCTAATAGTTGTGACTTGTAGTGAACACAGGTGACTGCCTGAATCTGAAAGGTTGCTTCTCTTCTAAGAGTTGTGCCTTATAGTAAACAGATGTGACTGTTATGAAGGGTTGCTTCCTTACTAAGAGTTATGACTTGTAGTAAATAGATATGACTGTTCTGAAGGGTTACTTCCTTTCCAAAATTTGTGACTGGTAGTGAATAGATATGACTGCTCTAAAAACTCTATATATACATGAGTTTTAGTCAAGATTAAAATGTTTTTTTAATAACTTTTACCAACACAATCTCTGCATTCATAATTCTTGAAGAACATTCATACTCTTACAACTTGAATGTTCTTATGTTTTTTGTATCCTAGAAGTAATTTGCATTTAACCCGATTTGTAAAGAAGGAATTTGCCTTTAAACTGATTTGTAAGTATAATGGGGGCAAATAACACTTTAAGGAAAGTGTCCAACATGCCTAGAACACTTTAAACTTTTTGTTTTAATCTCAAGTTCTCTCAATTCTCTACAACACCATTTACTTCATTGTTCATCCTTTGTTTTGTGGACTTCCAACCCCCATTATATTATACATATTGCAAAGAAATAGGATTTTGGACTAAGTAAGGGTTGAGAAGTAGCATTTAAAAGAATAAATGGTAAGCTAATTAAGTCTCTTGATCATAATTTACACCTCTTGCTAATTAAATAAATCGTTATCCTATCTAGAGTTTTAAGCCTTTTCTTAATAACTAATCATATAATAAATGAGGCTTAGGTGTGTTTAAATTGCAATAGTTAGTTTATGTCATTTTACTAAAGAGACAGATGCTTTAAATTTATACAAGTAGGAATGCTTGTTAAATTTTCTAGAATTATTAATCTATAATCTATATGTAATTATATAGAATCAATTATATCAAGTTACTAAAATTACAGTACATTGAAGTATTGATCCCGTTAGGACTATATTACTAAGTTTATTAATCCTAGTCCAATAAAGAAATTAAATAAAATAAGAACTTGTGAAGGAAAAATTAAATTACTAAACTAACAAAAACAATGTTATTAAACTATTGAAAAGAAATCAATAATAAGAATGCTAGGATTTAAAAGTTCACTTATATGTATTTCTGATTATCATGCAAGATTGGGCATCTACGTTGAAATAATAATTAACCTAAAGTATTTATACCCTCTCTTGAGGCACACAGGTTTATCTATTTAGGTAACTATCACCTCCTCATTCGTAATTCAACCTAATCAATCTCATCAAGCTTATTTAATCTTTTCATCATCACAATGATCTAAGATACTTCATTTCTAAATTTAAGGGGATTGCTCTCTTTGTGCACAAATAATACTTCACCTTTCGATTCTTTATAAAAAAAAGATCAAATATATGATGATGATGAATAAATCTAATAATTAAGAATAAGAGAATATATTTAACCTAAAAAATAGTCAAATCATGTACCAAGATCCATCATAATCTCCTCCAATCTTAAAAGAGGTTATCTTTGGCATCCAAAATCCCTTAGGTTAAACCTAATGATAATATTTATAATTAAGGTTACAAATTAAGGTCCTAATTATTTGAACTTGTAATTTTTTGCATCTTTGGAAATTATGAATGATTTTTTGTGTCATTGGAAATTATGAATGAAATTGAAGTTAGACTAGTATCAACATCGATGTTGGTTTTGTTCTAAAACTTTTATGTATCATAGGGTAATATATAACTGGCACTTAACACTAAATTGTAATCATCATCTATTTTGTTATGTAACTTTCTACATAAAATAATGATTACTCTAATGTTTATCCATGTACCACTCTAACATTGGCCCATCTACCACTTTAATGTTGGTCTTATTATGCTTCTTAACTTCTTCTATCCAATGTACAATTGATGCCTATCTCTTTTATCATATATAGCGCTTATTATGTTTTATCCAACAACTTCTCTATATTTTTTGGCATCTTCAAGCTTGAATTAACCTTCAATGTTTGCTATAAATTTGTTTCCCTTTGAGTGAACTTTCGATTGACTCCAATATCTCCTTAATTAGACAAATACAGAGAAAGTTTCACTCAAATTTGTGTTTTCTCTTTAAACTCTCAACTTACAAGACAATAAACTAAACATAGGAAAACATCTTATAATTTATATAAAATATATTTAAAGATGTCAAATTTTAACTAATTTAACCCCTAGTAACATGTAAAATATAAGCCTATCAACTGTTTCCTATCCATATTGTGAGATCCTCCATATTTTAATAGGGGTTATAAAGGAGGAGAATAGTTCTAAAAAATTTTAGACCTGTTATGTTCCATTGCCATTAGTTTCCTAGGATTATATCCTTGACCTTTACCTATTTTAAAAATAAGTGTCTTAGCCTTTAGAGATCTGGGATCAAATGATAAGCCCCAAAAAGCACCAATTTTCATACCAGAATCATCTATGTATCCAATTTCCCACAATGTTCTTTATCTGCTAGTTCCCTTTATCTCTAAAGCCTATTTGATTTATTGTCCATAAGTAGGATGTGTTGCTCCAATTTGGTGTGCATCCATTGGACCTATAAAATTTGTTTTTCTTTAAAGAATCTCCATAACCTTTTAGTTAGGACCATATTGTTCATTGCCTTTATCAGATAGATTCCAAGCCCTCCTTACACTTTTGGGATACATATTTATGACCATTTGACTTTTGTATATGTAGTATTTGATGCTCTATCTAACTATAGGAATTACTTAAGTATTTTCTTCAATTAATTTAATGAGATTTATAGTAGCTGTAAGGTGTCTTCCTGTATAAGAAAGGGGTTGGCAATCTTTACAAGAGAGCCTCTTTATGATGATGGGATCTATAGGTATGTAAAGAAAGGCTCCTTATCATGTAAACCAGAGCTTTAATAAAACTATCAGGTCTATTATGAGATCTTGCTAAAATGAATATATGACTCTTTCTTGTGTTAATTGTAAAGACTTAAATTCTCCTAAACATAATTAAGGAATTCATAAGTAACTTGACTGATTGGTGATTAATACCATATGAAAGGAGTAGATCTCTTACGGAAGAAACCCTAAAGAGCTTTATTCTTTCATTTATAATGATATGTGAAGTTGCTACCTTGATTGACCCTATGTTCAACAAAACTAGTAAAAATCTTCTTGCATATAGTAAATAGGTAAGAAGAAAAAGGATCCCCTTGGCTTAAGCATTTATAACCCTTAAACACTAAGGTTGGCTCTCTTTTAATTATGACACTAAATGAGGTTGTTATGATTCGCTGCCTAATCTATATAATAAAGTCTTGAGGAAAATCAAACTTTATGACTTATCAAATAAAAACTCTTAATTTTCATAGACAAATACTTTATCTAATTCAATTCAAGGCACAACGCTTGTCAATTGATTTATTGGTGTAGTTACTGAAGAGGTTTTATGCAATGAGAATATTATCCCCTATAGATTTGCCTTATATAAAAGCTCCTTGGCTTTGATTAATCAAGATACCTATAGCTGATTTTAGTCTTATGGCTAGTAATTTTGAAATGATTTTGTAGATGGTATTGTTGTATGAAATAGGTTTGTACTCATAAAGAGATGAGGAATTTGGCATTTTAGGAATCAAATTTATAAGGGTTTTGTTCAGCTCCTTCAACATCATACGTCCATTGAAAAATACAAGGGTAGTAGTAGTGGCATGATCACCCATAAAGTTCTAGGATTTCCAGAAAAATATGGAGTCTATTATGATTTATCATGAAGAGTACCGCTTTAATATTTTATATATTAAAAGGAATGCATAAGTTTTTAGCTATCTCATTAAATATTGGGCTATGTATAAATTCCTTTAGCAACTACACTAATGAATAAACATCATTAGCTTTATTGACGGTATTTAAAATTATCTTGAACTTTTTGATTAATCTCCTCTTACTTCCAAATTATGCTCCAATTTTGATATAACAGTGAGTAGATCTTGGTTAGGTTCCTTATAACAAGAATTATGTATAGGAGTAGGTGGTGTTCTTATCCCCATATCATAGCCATTGGATCATTAAAAAAATTTTAACGAGAGAGTTATATGGCTCTAGTTCTTATGAGTACTCAAGTAAAGCTTGTTTCTTTTAAGGGATTCATTTATTTTTTTGAGGTAAAGATCATCGTGTATTTTATCCAGTTGTTTTAGAGTTTGGATTGCCGGTATTGTATTATTAAAGTGATTTTTATTGAGGACTTTAAGCTCCTTTCACTGATCGTAATTTCCTTAAGCATTTTTTAGCTTCAAATCCCTAAACTTAGAAAGACATGCCTTTGGCAATTATTTCCTCAAATCCTACTAGACTAATCAAATATTTATTAAATCTAAATGAAGAGTTTAAGATCTTGTGAATGCCTAGGTTATGGATTTCAATTAGAGAGTGATCAAAAGAAATATTGTTTCCAAAGTAAGCATCATTAAAAGGAAATTTAATCATCCATTAGGTATTGATTAATGCTCTATATAGTTTCATTCTAATTAGCCATTTTCCACTCTGCTTGTTGGACCATATATAGTGATTTGAACTACAATTAAGGTTAATGCACTTTATTTGTGACATATAGTCCTTAAACTTAAAACTTAAGTGCTTGTATCCCATTCCTCAAAATATTGTGAGTATATAGTATATTGAAATCACCTAGGATCATCAAAGATGAAATCAAATAAGAATTAATTTCTATTAGGTATTTCCAAAGTGTGGTTCTTTAAAAGGCATGATTTACTATATATACAAATATGAAGTTAATAGTGGTTGAAAAATGAGTGAAGTTTAAGGTTATATGTATAAGTTGGTCAGTGGATGTGGTTTGAAGAATTCTAACATTATTAGGGTTATAAACTATCGTAGTTAACCCATAAACATGGTCTTGATGGTGGTTCAATGTTAATCTCCAATTCTTCCTAAAAGATCATAATCCTTTATTATAAGGATTGACTTTTATTTTTTCAAAGAGACCTACAAGGCAAAGCTTTTTGCTACTAATAAAATCTTATATTAGCTATTGATTTTTAGTACAGTTAAGCCCTCTCACATTCCATATGATCAATGACATTAAGATCTTGAAATGGTGGCTCTAGAAGCCTTTTCATTTTTAATTTTAGATCTTTTTTTGGTCCTTAAGTCAACCTTTAGTTTTGGTTCAAAGATGTTAGCTGCTACAGCATTGATTATTTACTAGTAGCACTTTCTATCTTATCAGCATCTAGATGATATGCATCACAATTTAAGTCATTTATCCTTAAAAATTAGCCTATTGAGAGTTGTTTTCTTAATTATCCAACATTAATTCTAAATAGTGCTAGCACTATATTTTTAGCACGCTTTTGAGAGAACTTTGCTTATGTTTTAATGATTTCTATATAGTTTATACACAATGTCACTTATTTTCTATTTATAGCCTTGTTTTAGCTTCATAATAAAGAAGGAATGAATTTAGGCAAGATATAGCTAAGTTGGGAAAGTTTTAAAGTGATTTTTGATGAATATAGGATGAATATGGTCCATGTTTGCTATAACGACATAAATATAGTACTGTGTTCAACCTTGCATGGGCTCACTACAATAAAAACATAGCTTTCGAGATGTTTTTTTAAAAAACGTTGCAAATTGTTTGAGGCTTTAGTGACGTTTTTTCAAACGTCACAAAAAGAGCCAATATTCTGCAACGTTGTAAGAAAACATCGCGGATTTGTGAAGTGTTTCGCATCTTTTTCTCAATAAAACATCCCAAAATAGTGACCGCGACATTTTGTTGAATAAAACATCACGAAAGGCTAACTCCCCCATTCCCCTCACCCCTACCAGAACAATGTCATGTTCCCCGCCTGAAACGGTGTTGTTTTCATTTGCTTAAAAGTTAAACCACCCCCACCAGAACGACACCGTGTTGTCACCCCAACATGATGTCATTTTTGTATTCTTGAAACTTACCCCCTGCCCTCCCACCAAATGAGACGACGTCGTGACCGCGCCCCCCAAAATGACGTCATCTCATCTTTTGTGTAAATGAAAAACAAAAGTTTTTCGTGAGTCCCACGTACGCAGCTTTTCACCTTCCCTCTCTCTCTCGAGCCACATTCTGCCAGAGTGCTTCAAATCTGTCGATCCATTTTGTCATTCCTTTACCAGTTTACGTCCCTCTGTCGTCTACAATCGTAGTGCATCTACGTGTGGATGGAGGTAAGTCATTCAACTATTTTGCTTGTGATGAATGTCGGATTAAATGTGTTGGTTTTTTACTTGGTTAAAGTGGACGATTTAATTGGGGTTTTAAAGTGTTTATTTATTTGTTTTGATTATTTGTAACACAATGCATTTGGCTTTGCATTGTGTGACAGTATGTTAAGGAAGAAGAGATTATATGTTTAGGTGATTTGGGATAATATGGTCACAACTTTGAAATGTTCGACGAAATTTCAAAGTGGGATTATGGATAGTTTTCGTAATTTTTAGATTGATTATGATTTTTTTAATTCAATGTCTATATATACTTGATATAACATCGAAAATTAGGACATCATTTTGCTATTGTACTTCAACATATTGGTTGTATTTATAATAAATCAGATGGTTTAGAAAATTTTTATGGTATATGTCATCTTATTAAGCAGTGTTGATTACCTTTTCCTTTTCGTTAAATACAGAAGATATATATTTTTCAATTGGTGCATATAGATATATAGAGACCATATAGCAAAGATCTTTATGTAGTGGGCATTATTTCATTACTTCAGTGGATGATTTTAGCAGAGCAATATGAATTTGATGCATCATAAAAGTTAAGTAGTTCATGCATTATAGTTTTGTTAGAATGATATTAAATCATTTTGAGAAGTTGACTAAGACTATAAGGTCAGATTATAGAGCTGAATTTTTAAGCAATGGTTTTTAAAGGTTATTTAGTGAGCTAAGAATTACATAAAAATTCTTGTGTATATATTGTACAACAAAATGCTGCTGTAGAGAGAAAACATAAGAATTGTTACAGATGGTTATAACTTTGATGTTTTAAACTTCATTACCTATGAAATTATAGGGAGAATCAATTCTTAGAGCCATACACATAATTGATAGACTTCCTACTTGAGTCCTAAAGTGGATATCACCTTATGAAATCTTGTATACACATACACCAAACTATGAACCCTTTAAAACCTTTGTACGTCTTTATTTTGCAACTAGTACCATCCTACATAAAGATAAATTTGACAAAATAACCTACAAATATATTTTTTTTGGATACAATCAAGGTTAGAAAGCTTTGAAATTATTTGATCTTGACTCTTAAATTGTTCTTTATATCTAGATATATGGTTTTTCATTAAACTTAGTTTCCATACATGTTTATCTGAAGAATATACCTGATTGTTCTTCACTTAATGAATTTGATCACTTTCTACTTACACATGAAACTACTTTAACAAATTCATACAATTCCTCTAATATTTCTTAATTAAAAAGAAGCAATATAGTTATTTATAAACATTCTTAAATGATTTTTTGTATGGTCTCTAATGATTGTCGTTATATAATATTCATTTAAAGGGACTGTATTATCTTATCATACACCTGTCACTTACCTTTACATTCAACCTACATACTTCACATCCACATATATGTCTTTTGTAGTAAAGTTATCAAATATCCAAGAGCCATTATATTATAAATAGGAATAAACTAGTGCAAATTGGATGAAAGCTATACACGAAAGTTAAATGCTCTTAATGCTAATCAAAAATGGGAATTGTTCAAATTACCAAAAAGAAAAAAAGCCATTAGTTGAAAATGGGTATATAAACTGATATTGAGCTTGATGGAAGCATCGATAGATTTAAATCCATTTAATAGCCAAAGGGTACAATAAAGTTGAAGGAATAGATTATGTAGACAATTTTTCTTTTGTGGGTAAGATTCTTACTGCTAGACTTTTGTTGGATATGACATCTTCATATTCTTAGCCTTTACATCAACTTGTCATAAATAATGCTTGTTTTACATATATTTATAGATGAAGTGTACATGATTCCACTTGAGGGATATTCAAAGGCCAAGGAAGGTAAAGTTTGTAAACTTAAAGGACTTTTGTATAAGCTTAAGCAAGCTTCCAGATATTGAAATTATAAATTTACCACTTTGTTGAATTCATTTGGTTCCATTCAATCCATCCATGTTCATTATCTCTTCGTAAACTCTTTAGATACTCCTTTTATAACTGTCATTGTATATCTTGTTAATGTTTATCTTACTGACACTTCAAAAGTTGAGTTACTTGAAGTTAAAAATTCTCTCTGTGAGTAATTCACCATTTAAGATCTTGGAAATGCTAATTACTTCCTTGGGATGGAGATAGCTAGATCCACATCTGGAACTTTAGTGAATCAAAGAAAGTATATATTAGATATTATTAAGGATGCATGACTTATTAATATTAGACTTAATTTATGCTATTTACATTTCCACCAACCATTGCACATATGTTCATAACAAGTATGGAATACTGATTAAAACAAAATATATATTTTTGAGTAGGAATTGTAAGAGAGTTTTTAAAATTATCAGAAACCAACACATAGGCCAAAATATGTATGTGGTCTTCTCCTTATGTTTTAGTTTTAACTTTTAACGACACCAAATAATGAAATGAGCTTATCGTAACTTGTAAATATGCAACTGATAACTACATGTATATCATACAAATGTAGAAAAATGGTGCAGTAAGTTGATTGAGATAAGGGTCGGCTTAACATATTACTTACAACGTAGTTCATTTGATATAGGGTGATAAGGTAATGACAAATATGATGAGTTTGGAGTGGGATATTTACAATTAATATCATGAAATTATTTATAAATATAAGATAATGAACAATTAAATAAACTATAATTATCATATAATTAAAAACACAACAAAAAGAATAACTTATGCGGGAAAATTTTCTTATAATCTTAAATTCAAGTAAATGTCATGATTGATTAATGATGCATATAATTAAAAAGATTATGTGTTTATCTAAATGTTTGCATTTCTACTGTAAGAGCAAGGTTTGGATATGCATCATAATCATCAATAAAAATTGCATTTTTGTTTGAGTGTTTATTTTTAAATTATGATAATAACTAATTTTAAATAAAGTTAAGAATTGAAAATGTATTATATGTATCAATTCTTCTTCATATTTCTTATTTATTCATAAATCCCTTATTTATTCCATCATTTTCTTATTTTCTGTCTAAGCTAGGCTTGTTTGACCTTCAGTAAGCTCCATTTTGAGAGTAGGCGGATGTAGAATGTATTAGTTTAATTTTTTGTAACGTGTAAATTGCAAACTTGGTTGTGTTTTTATTTTTGAAAACTAAAAGGTGAATAATTTTCTTGCTATGGAATAGATTTATATGAGCAGATGCCAGTGCTAATTGATATACAATATTCTTACCTTTAAATTCCTTGAACTTACCAACCGTATACTCATTAATAGCATCAACCATGTATAGGACTTCGTAACCTTTATTCTTCAACTTCTCACAGAACTTATCTGTAGTGTGCAATGTATAGGTCTTCTTTATCTGCTTCCTATATCATATAATTGGACTATCCCCTTAATTCCATTTATAGATAAAAGTTAAATGCAACCAATATTTATTTAGCTCTCTTCACTTCATATAGCTTCACTTTATGTTTATGAATTTTGTTCCTATAGCCATTTATCTGTAACTATTGATAAATTAACCATGCAAATTACTGTTACATTTTAGGTAGTTTTGCCTAATGGTTCAAAAGATCCTTCAGTTGTGGTGTCATTTCCAATGGAGCAATATCTAGAGGTAATTTTGTAGCTTTAAAATTATTAAGTTATTTGCACATTATCTAGTGTTCTGGATGCTTTTAGGTCAAAAATTCATACGTGGATGTTGTTAGGAGGACTGTGCTAGTATTGGAAAAGTATTTTGGTCATTAGAACATAGGGTCATCTCCTTAAATTTGTTTTAGAATTGTTTTTTTTTTCAATTTTGAGTAAGGTTGTTGATCATAGTTTTGTATCATAGGCTGTTAGTAGCTGTAAATATACAGATCAACTAACAACATAAGATTAAATAATTATGATTCCCACATAATATACGAAAGACACAATCAATTAGGAATTAT
>JANSVA010000008.1:13898980-13915077 GCA_025504915.1 Erythroxylum reticulatum | reverse complement strand
TTGGCCTTGACCCCTATTTGGGCCTTCTTTTTCATTGGACCCTTCTTCTTCTGCTTGCCCTTACCCTTGGGCTTAGAGGAAGAAGCTACATTAGCTTCGGGCCTATGAGCCTTGATATTCAATATCTCCTCTGTGTTATGGAGGGTATTCATGAACTCATTCAAGATGTAGTCCTTACTGTTGAGCTCATAGTCTAACTTAAACTACTGAAAGGAAGAGTTTAAGCTATTGATGATCATAACCATCTGCGTGTCTGCGTCCATATTCACCCCAAACATCTCCGCCTCAGTGACCGTAGAGATTACGTTCATCATGTAATCTCACACCGGTTCACCAGGTTTCTATCTAAGAATATGAAAGGTTTGGATAGCTTTCATTCTTGTAGACCTAGTCCTCACACCAAACATCTTATGTAGGTGATGGACCATTGAACTCGCAGTTTTCATACAAGTAATTTTCTTTTGCAACATACCATTGATAGAAGCTAGAATATAACACTTAGTAGTCTTATCATCATTCTGCCAACGCTCATGTTGTTGGACATGTTTAGGAGTTGAATCTCCACCCAGAGTTGTAGGCTCATTTTCAGTTGAGACCCAAGAAGGAGTAATCAACCCTACAACTGTCAAAAATTAATACCCCATAAACACATAAAGGGCTAAATTAACATGAATTATAGGTAAAATCCCCCCTTTCATAACTTGATTAACTCTCTTGATGGATTTCCATTGTGACCTGTGTAACTACTTAGTTTAATTTTGTTTTGCTGAAATTTCCATTTTATAATTCTTAAATCAATTTCTTGTATTTACTTTCCATGTTCACTTACATGGTTTTTATTTCTTTTTATTCTTTTCTCTAATCTTTAGATGACCTAGGATTAAGCTAGTACCCTCCTTGTAGGATCAACTCTTCGATACTACAAAGCACAACCTGAATTAAGTGGCGCCAAAGCACAATCTCCATGAGACGATATCTAATTTTTACTATAATCTCTGTGGGAGCAATAAAGCATGCAGAATTGGCCTTAAAATGTACAATGTTTGAATATGTATAATGTAAAGCGGCACAACCCTTATGCATATGGATGGAATGGCTATGCTTCAACAGAATATGTGTAACAACAAAAATAAATAGAAGAAAATATTACAAATAAAATAATGGAATAACTTGCCACGAGTGAAGCTAGTTGACGTGAATTCGAGGAGAGATTTTCTTCACTTGAGTATATTGAGCATAGTACCCTATACTATCTAAGCTTACTAACATCTCAAAGTGAAGAAGAGATAAAGGTTGATTTCATAAATGAAGTTGCATTTTAGAAAGCTGAGGAGGTAACTACCATTGTAGGAGACGATGATGAACATATGACAAAGCTAGCAAAGGAAGAAGAAGACAAAGAAGCCTTTGTCTAAGAAGAAGAGGAAGTAAAAAAGTGTCTAAAGATGATTGAAGAAGAAAAGGAGAAAGAATCTTTTTCCTAAGAAGAGAAAGTGAAGAGTGGATAGAGGAGATTAAGGAAGAACTAATAGAGGAACAAAATAAGGAAACTATTTATAAGTCATTGGTATCCACCTTAAGTACAGAGGGTTCCCAATTTCTATAGACAAACTACTTATGTCAACCAAAGATTTAGAGAGTTTTGTTATCTCTTATTTTATTAATAGATTATCATTAAAAATAAAATTAATGTAGTTAATTGAGTTTATTAATTTTATAAATTATGTCCTTATGATTACCTAACAACATTTGGCTTACTTATAATCTACAAAACTCCTATATTGAGCAATAGGTGGAAGTAAGCAACTAATCCTATATCGTGGATGATGGTAAGTGTGAAAGGTACATCGAGTTAATGACATTAAACAAGTATATTTCATTTTATTTTTAGGTCTGAAACTTGAGCATCCTAATGAGATTGTTTATAATTATGGTATTAGGTATGTGTATTAAGGCATAATGACTATAAAGTGCAACATTTTTAAGTTTTTTCATCTTATTTTCAAATTCCACACATTTATAGAGAGCTACATGTTGATCTAGGCTTACATAGATAGATACATGCCCGTGTAACATATCATAAGTGTGCAAAAAGCTACAGTTTAATGACCTACATAACTATAAGGTGTAGTCGTTTAGTAGACCTTATAAGTCTAGAATGCTCTTCAAAAGTGCCTTAATCCATCATTCCTTCCCATTTTCTCTCTTTCTTCTCACTCTCCAGCATTACCCCTCCGATCTCTTGTCCCAAATTTTTTGTTTTTCTACCAAATAAGTGACAATCAAATAAGTTTTCTTATTATTTTAACTTGTCTATACATGATTCAATAGGTGGTCTGCTTCATTTAGGGATTCTTCACCCAAAAATTGTAAATTTTACGAATTTCATATTCTGTGAGAATTTGTGTGATTTTGTGTTTAATAGTTGAATATTATCCTTACCCAATTCATTTAACAATTCAACTTGATTAATTGCATATGAATTAATTCAAATAGAATTACAAAATTGTACGATATTGTTCAGTAATTTTTAAATTGTGATAATTTTGAGTGGAATTAGGGTTAATTAGTTATTTTTATAGTTAATCAAAATTAGGTTTGTATTTAATTACATGTTAATTTTGATTTTTACATAAATTGGTTGCTTGATTTCATCCATTTTACGCAGTTGCTTGATTAGGTTTTTTAATTTCAAATTTAGGTTTAATTTTTAATTAAACAATTAGGTTAGTTTAATTTGTTAATTACAATATTTTTATATTCATTCTGTGATTTATTATAATTTTAGTTAATTTTCCCACTTATTTAAATTTTATTTTATTTTATTTTCTTGTCTTAAATTATTTATTTAGTTATTTTTAAATTATTTTTT
Source organism: Erythroxylum reticulatum (assembly GCA_025504915.1). Taxonomy (NCBI): domain Eukaryota; kingdom Viridiplantae; phylum Streptophyta; class Magnoliopsida; order Malpighiales; family Erythroxylaceae; genus Erythroxylum; species Erythroxylum reticulatum. The sequence goes on along the minus strand of JANSVA010000008.1, from coordinate 13,912,205 downwards.
CAGAATTTTGTGTTTAATTTTTCTTTGTATAGTTCCTTTTCACGTTTAATAACTTAGTGAGCATAATACATTTTAAGTTTGGGGAAGAGGGTATTCCTATAATTTATCTATAATTTTCTCTCACTTAGTTAAAGTTTCAAGCATAATGACAAGACCATGACATGATAAGGTTCTGCACAAATGACAGTGAGGAGAGGGGTCGTCTTGAGACCTAAGAAGAAAATGTAATGCAATTCTTATCTTTATCTTTTTTAGAAGAAAACGTGTTTCATTTGATTGGTCCTATTTTTGAAGTTATTAGCCTAGTTATCCTTTAAGCAAGGTGAAGCAAGGTGGGAGAGTTTGTCCATAGCAAAACATTGAATTCCCTTCTCTTACACCTTCATCACCTCAATCTCTATAAGCTTTCTTACCCTTCGCTTTTTATATTGTTTTATTTACTTTATTAGTTATGTTACTTGTTTACAAGATTGATGTTTTGATTACATTTTGTGGTTGCTTTGTCACATTGAGGACAATATGCTATCCAAGTATGGGGATGTGACAGTTTCCTTGTGAATTGCATTATTTAAATTTGGTTTATTTACTGTTTGCATTTTGCTAATTAGGATGCATGTTTTTAGGCATATTAGGTTATTGTTTGATGTTGAAGTTGTTTTGTGTTAAGCTATGGAGCTACACTTGAATCATATTGACTTGTTTTACTATAAGATTCTGTCTTGCTAGTTGGATTAAGATTGAAACCATGCTTGAATTTGAATTAGGCTACTTAAGTAGAGAGTGAATCATGTTGAGAGAAGAAAAGTAGTTGGTTCCATAAGCTTACTCAAAATGTGACACTTGAGCAATGTGTAGAGATGCATAATGAATTTTCATTTGAGCCAATGTGAGGTTTGAGCTTCTATGACTCAATCTATAGTCATCTTCTTTCTTTGAGTGTGGATGCCCCTTTAGGTTACTACCTTCAGAAATTGCTTTGAATCAGTTTGAGTCTACTGGATGCATTCTTAATAGAAATGATGAAGGCCCTTTTTTGTGATAACCTTTAACTTAAATGACCTACCCTTTGTGATACACCTTAGCTTACATGACCTATCCTTGTTATTATCCTTTGTTAGCCCGGTTAAACCTTAATCCTTACAACATTACAACTCGAAACAAGTCCTTTTGATCTATTTATGTATGTGATCACTACAGAGGAGAATTGGTGTATTAGCAAGCCAATGGTAGTGTAGTTTCCTATAGTGAGCTTGAGCGAAACACTAACAATCAAACACTTGAGAGTAATGAGTGAAACTGTGGGGAAGATTCATTTTGCATTTATACTTATCTTTAAGTGATGGTACCATAAATTGAGTTTGCTTATGTACATTAATGAAGAGTAGTCATGATATATGTGATAGCTTGATATTTGAGTTGGCTAAACATTGAGGGAACACATGCTTTGAACTTTGTGAAAACAAAGTAATGGAATTGATTGGTTGAGTTTCCTTTTCCTTGAGGAAAAGCAAGGAAGTGTGGGGAAGTTTATAGTTGTGCATCAGTATGTGTTTTCTAAGTATTTGGTATGTGTTTCTTGTATGATAGGTTAGTATTATTGTGTTTTAGGACTTGTTTTGTGTGTTTTTCTTTAGTTTGATCTTCATGGTTGTTCTTTTGGGGTTGATATTGGATTAGGGTAGGAATCGATCTTTTTGGTGTAGGAATGGAGGGTGGACAGTTTATGATTGAGCTAGGGATCAAGAGAAGAGAAAAGAAGTGAAAATTTTGAAAAAAAAGAAGCCACGGCCGTGGAAAAGGGCATGTTTCCCATGATCGTGGGAAATCTATGGAGAAAGTTTAGGTCAAGATAACCTATGATCGCGGGAAGCACAAGTATAATTCCCACGATCGTGGGAACTAGGAGTTGAATGGACATGTGGGCTTCTTGTATTTTTAGAGGTTTTCGTGACTTTATAAAGAAATGAATTCTAAGAGTCATCAGAGAGTCAAAAAACTTGCTTCCTGGAGCCAAAAGACAGAGCTAGAGCCTAGAGATAGGTGGAGATTTAACATTCCATTCCTAATTGGGCAAAGAGCACCCCGTTATCTAGATTTTCTGTTCAGGCAACTGAGAGGATGAGTTACCCCATCCAGTTTTATTTCAATTTCTTTCTCTTCTAGTATGTTTATTATGGATTATTTGATTGTTGGGGATGTTATGGATATTATGATTGGCTTAAACAATTTTTAGGGTTTGTTATTTGAATTATTTGTGAACCTTTGGTTGTCAAATTAATGATATATGTATTTATGTTATTTATTGTGCTTAAATCTTGTAGTAAATCAAAAGAGTGAGCTTGTTAATCTTTTTTAATTGTACAACAAGATTTGATGATTAATAAACCTATAAATAACAAGTTATTGATTTATTAGGAAGAGATTTCAATAGATCAATACATTACCTATAAGATAGCTTCATATCTAGTTAAATGCTTATGAAAAACTTTGCACATCGAGAGATCCCAAAGTTAATTCTAATTTATTTAATTAGTGACATTTAGTTACACCTAAAGAGAGGGTAGCTAGAATTTTAGAAAATCTTGGGTCAAGCATAAATTGAATCAATTAATTAGAGGGAAGCAAATAGGGATAATAACAAGTCCTAATGTTTAATCTTGATTTTTCTCCAAGTCTTATTTTACGATTTTGGTTTGGGTTATGTGATTTCCTGTTACTTTTAGTTTTTCATTATTTTATTTATTTTTAAATTCGATTGAAGCGATTTTTTAAACAAAAAATAACCTGACTTAAGTAGTGCCTAAGCACAATCCTTATAGGATCGATATCTGCTTCTAACAACAAGTATGATCCGTATACTTGCGATTTTAAGTGTAAGACTAGTAGTGTGTTTTGCATTCAACAAGTTTTTGGGACCGTTTCCAGGGATTGTTTATTTAGCAACTTGTTTATTTTAGGTTACTATGATTTAAGAGGTGTATGAACATAAGGAACACGTGAAGGAATAGTGAATTTCATGATGAAGAGTTAGTAGATATCACAAGGCACGAACAACAGTTAAGAAAAGCAAAGTGCTAAGATATTATACAAAGAAATATGAAAAAAGAAGAAGAACAATTAGGGGTTAAAAGGACACTAATGGAATTTATGAGACCAGGATTTAGTCCTCAAGGAATTGCGAGTCTTGCGATTTAAGGTACCAATTACGAGATCAAGCTAACACTCCTTAACATTCTTCAGAGTTGTGTATAATTTTATGGGTTGTCTAATGAAGATCCCAATGCCCGTCTCATCAATTTTTTGGAGATATGCAAAACTTTCCAGTTTAATGGGATCTCAGACGTTGCTGTGAGGTTGCAACTATTCTCTTTCACTTTGAAAGATTAGGCGAAGATGTGGTACAATTCATTCAGCTAAGAACAGATTAATACTTGGGAACAACTAGCCTAGGAATTTTGTCGCTAAATACTTCCTATTGACTAAGATGACAAGGATCATTAAGGAAATCATAAATTTTCAACAAAGCGATGGAGAGCCTTTATATGAAGCTTGGGAGAGGTTTAAAGAACTACAAAGAATTTTCCCTCACCAAAACCTTCCAAAGGAGTTCCTCATACGAATATTCTATAATGGTGTAAATTAGAGCACAAGAGGGACTATAAGGAGTGTGCAAAATGATGAGATAGTGAGAAAGAAGTGTAAATCCAAACATACAGGAGGTTGATAAGAAGGAGGTAGTAAACTTATTAGATGCAAGAATTATTTATCCCATTTTAGTTAGTGAATGGGTGAGGCTGGTACAATGTGTGCCTAAGAAGGGAGGTATGATAGTGATGGAAAATGAAAAAGGTGAAAAGATTTTGACTAGGACCATCACAAGTAGGAGAGTATATATTAATTACCAAAAGATCAATTTGGCCATCAAGAAAAATCACTTCCCTTTACCTTTTATGGACAAAATGATTGAGAGGGTGGCTAGCTATGCATTTTACTATTTTCTTAATGGATACTCAAGGTATAATAAGGTTGTTATATACCTACAAGATTAGGAGAAGACTATTTTCACTTGTCTTTATGGGGCTTTTGCTTATTAGAGGATGCTGTTCGATTTATGTAATGCTGCAACATTCTAAAGGCGCATGATGGCCATATTAATGGACATGACTGAGAACCTCATGAAGGTATTTATGGACAATATCTCTATCTTTCGAAATTCTTTTGATCATTGCTTATTAAATTTAGATAGAGTGCTTCAAATATGTGAGGAGTCTCATCTAGTCTTAAACTGGGAGAAGTACCATTTTATGGTCCAAGAGGACTCGTATTGGGCTATAAGATCTCATGCAAGGGGATTAAAGTGAATCGAGCTAAGACCAAAGTAATTGAAAAGTTAACACCTCCCACTAACATCAAGGGCATCCGAGTCTTCCTTGGTTATGTAGGGTTTTACAAACGGTTCATCAAGGATTTTTCTTTTATTGCTAGACCCTTAACTCACTTATTAGTTAAAGATTTGCCTTTTATTTTTTATGATGCTTATTTAGATGCTTTTAATAGGTTAAAAAGGCACTTACATCAGCACCCATTATGACATCGTCGTATTGGTCTCTTCCTTTCGAGATTATGCATGATGCAAGCAATCATGTCATTGGTTGTGTCCTAGGTCAGTGGATGGAAGAGAGGCTGTGTACCATCTATTACGCAACTAAGACCTTGACAGGAGCACAATTGAATTAGATAACTACAAAAAAGGAGTTGCTTACTGTGGTATTTGCATGTGAGAAATTTCATTATTATCTTTTAGGCTCACATGTTATTGTTTTGCGATATCTTTTTACAAAAAAGGGTGCCAAAGCTAGGCTTATCTAATGGGTGCCTCTACTCCAAGAATTCGAGATTGAGATTAAAGAAAAGAAGGGAGTAGAAAATGTTGTAGCAGACCATCTCTTGAGACTTGAGGGAGTCCATCATAAAGAAGAAAAGGAAATTGAGGAGAGTTTTCCTAATAAGGCTTTAATGATGGTAGACAGTCCTTTTCGTCCTTAGTTTGTAGATATTGCAAACTATCTCTTAGGTGGTTTTCTTCCTTCTGGTCTATCTTATCAACAAAAGAAGCAGTTTGTGTTTCAATGTTCTCATTATATTTAGGATGAACCTGTACTTTATAAGATATGTTTTGACAATATGATTCATAGATGTATCCCCGAAGATAAAATGCCTGAATTGTTGACGCAATGTCATAGTTCAACTTATATAGGACATTATAGAGATAACAAGACTATAGATTAGATCTTAGAGTGTGGATTCTATTGGCCAACTTTGTTCAAGAATGATCGAGATTTTATGGAAAAATATGATAGGTGTCAAAGAGTGGGTAACATATTAAAAAAGGATGAGATGTCGCTTTCAAACATCATAGAGGTGGAGATATTTTATATTTCGGGTTTGGACTTCATAGGACATTCCCATCTTCCTTAGGTAACACTAACATATTTGTTGGAGTTGATTATGTTCCTAGGTGGGTTGAGGCTGTATCTACTCCAACTAATGATGGCAAGATAGTTCAAATGTTCATCAATAAGATTTTTATGAGATTTGGAGTGCCCAGAGCAACTATAAGTGGTGGAAGGAGCCATTTTGGCAATAAACCATTTGAGGCTCTTCTAAAAAGATACAATGTTCATCATCGAGCGATGAATCCTTACCACCCTCAAACTAGTGGTCAAGTTGAGGTGGTAAATATAGTGCTGAACAAGATTTTAGAGAAGGTAGTGAACACCTCAAGAAAGGATTGGGCATTGAAGCTAGATGACACCCTATGGGCTTACAGGATAGCTTTCAAAACATCTATAAGAACTATTCCATATAAACTTATATATGGATAGGGTGCCATTTACCTTTGGAGTTAGAGCATTGAGAGTATTGAGCTATTAGGAAGTTGAACAGGGATTGGAAGCTTACAGTTAAGAAAAGATTGTTACAACTTGACAACTTAAAAGAATTAAGGTTTAACGTTTATGAAAATGCCAAGTTGTATAAGGAAAGGACAAAGAAGTGGCATGATGTTCACATCAAGAATAAGGAGTTCAAAAGTGGGGACTTGGTGTTTTTGTTTAATTCAAGACTTCGGTTATTTCTTGGAAAGCTCAAGTTAAGATGGAGTGGACCTTTCAAGTTTCTTCAAGTGTTTCCCTATGGAGCTTTGGAGTTAGAAAATGACAAGGGTAAACCATTCAAAATCAATGGGCATAGATGCAAGCCATACTATGGAGGGTCATAGTCATAAGAAAAGGAAATCATCTCTTTCCTTTCCTTTACTCCTTCATGAATGCATGTGAAATGTTTAAGTTAATAACTTTAACTTAGAACATTACCTTTTGTTTGCTTGATTTTGTTTACTTGTGTGTTTGAATTGTTTGGTTTGAATTTTGTTTGAGTTTAAACTTGTTCCTTTTCAAATTTCATATTGAATAGTTGATTTTGATATGATTTTAGGTTGATTGAATGATAGGAATGTATGTTAAGCTTAGAATAAGAATAAGAAGTTAGAAAATTTTGGATAATCCCTAATCTTGGGAAGTAAGTTGATTCCCAAAAATTTGGGAAGGCTTTTCAAAAACTTTCTGGAGCTTTAACCCACGATTGTAGAAATTGATCCATTTTGCATGAGCATGGGATGGCTCTCTAGAAAGTTTGTGGAGCCTTAACCCACGATAGTGGAAATCACAGGGATTCCCATTATCGTGGGATCCTTTGACAGACACTTTTTAAAAACCCTCTTTTCTTCTTCTTTCTTCACTTTCCCTTACTTATTCTCTACTCTCTCACCAACCTTAGCTTCAAAATACTTTCATTTTTCTCCCAAGCCTTTTTATTTTCTTCATCTTTTTTGTCATTAATCATTTCTTTTACACTTATTACACACTACACATCCAAGAGTACTAGGATTTGGCAAGTTATTTATTTCTTTCTCTCTTTAAAACAAGCTCACCTCTCTTTTGTATATTTTTGCAAATTTTTCTACTTTAATAGCTCCCAAGAAGCTCACCACTCGGAAACCCATTAACCAATTGTGCCTTCAAGTCTCTTAAGAAGGTAAAGCCGATATAGCCGTAAATTTCCATGACTTATTCATAATTTTTCCGAAAGAAGAAGGTATGCAATTTTAGGACCTTAAAGATAGAGAATTATTGCCTCCCGATACTTTGATTTTGAATTTTTAGAAACTCTAAATTTGAGCGGTAATATTGAACGATTAGCTAAGAATATTGGTTAAGTTCGTTTAATTTCTTGTGATGTATTGATATACCGATATACCCCATGATGACTATTGAATTTTTTACCACTATACGTTAATAATAATAAAATGGATACATTCTAGTTTAGAATAGGTGGTCATGTTTATAAGATTGATTATACAACCATTCTTGAACATTTTGACTTGCCAAACACTTAAGTTTTAGATGATCACTTTTATGTAGATGTCTATTGGAAAAGTCTTATAAGTGAAATGCACCGCATATCTTAATTCGTAGCACTAAACACTTACTACTTCATAAATTGATGTGCTTAATTGCTTTTAATAAAACTAAAAGCAATAAGTGTTCTAGTAAAGAACTTTTATTTCATTGGTGTATGGATCGCAGAGTTAAAATAAATAGCCCGTATTGAATTTTTAGGTCTATTACGAGTTGTGTTAATAAACAAAGCTCATATTTCGGTATGGCTTAAATTCCATGACTCAATCTATAGTCATTTTATTTCTTTGAGTGTGTGATGCCCCTTTAGGTTACTACCTTCAGAAATTTCTTTGAATCAGTTTAAGTCTACTGGATTCATTCTTAATAGAAATGATGAAGGTCCCTTTTTGTGATAACCTTTAGCTTAAATGACCTACCCTTTGTGATAACCCTTAGATTACATGACCTACCCTTGTTATTATCCCTTATTATCCCGGTTGAACCTTAATCCTTACAACATTACAACTCGAAACAAGTCCTTTCGTTCTATTTATGCATGTGATCATTGCATAGGAGAATTGGTGTATTAGCAAGCCTATGGTAGTGTAGTTTCCTATAGGGAGCTTGAGCGAAATACTAACCATCAAACACTTGAGAGTAATGAGTGAAACCATGGGGAAGATTCATTCTGCATTTTTACTTATCTTTGAGTGATGGTGCCATAAATTGAGTTTGCTTATGTACATTAATGAAGAGTAGTCATTATATGTGCGATAGCTTAATACTTAAGTTAGCTAAACTTTGAGGGAACGCATACTTTGATCTTTGTGAAAACAAAGTGATGGAATTAATTGGTTGAGTTTGCTTTTCCTTGAGTACAAGCAAGGAGGTGTGGGGATGTTGATAGTTTTCCATTAGTATGTGTTTTCTAATATTTGGTATGTGTTCCTTGCATGATAGGTTAGTATTATTGTGTTTTAGGACTTGTTTTGTGTGTTCTTATTTAGTTTGATCTTCATGGTTGTTCTTTTGCATTTAATATTGGTTTAGGGTAGGAATTGATCATTTTAGTGTAGGAATGGAGGGTAGATAGTTTATGATTGAGCTAGGGACCAAGAGAAGAGAAGAGAAGTGAAGCTGTTGAAAAAAAAGAACCCACAATCGTGGAAAAGGGCATGTTTCCCACAATCGTGGGAAATCTATGGAGAAAGTTTATGTCAAGATAACCTATGATCGTGGGAAGCACAAGTATAATTCCCACGATCGTGGGAACTAGAAGTCGAATGGACATGTGGCTTTTTTATATTTTTAGAGGTTTTCGTGACTTTATAAAGAAATGAATTCCAAGAGTCATCAGAGAGTTAAAAAACTTGCTTCCTGGAGCCAAAAGATAGAGCTAGAGCCTAGAGATAGGTGGAGATTTAAGATTTCATTCCCAATTGGACAAAGAGCACCCCATCATCTAAATTTTCGAGGTTCGGGCAACTAAGAGAAGGAGCTACCCTGTCCAATTTTATTTCAATTTCTTTCTCTTCTAGCATGTTTATGATGGATTATTTGATTGTTGGGGATGTTATGCATATTATGATTGGCTTAAACAATTTTTAGGGTTTGTTATTTAAACTATTTGTGAACCTTTGGTTATCAATTTAATGATATATATGTTTGTGTTATTTATTGTTCTTAAATCTTGCAGTAAATTGAGAGAGTGAGTTTGGTAATCTTTGTTAATTGTACAACGGGATTTGATGATTAATAAACCTATAAGTAATAACTTATTGATTTATTAAGAGATTTCAATAGATCAACACACTACCTATAGGATAGCTTCATATCTAGTAAAATGCTTATGAAAGACTTTGCACATCAAGAGATCCTAAAGTTAATTCTAATTTATTTAATCCGTGACATTTAGTTACACCTTAAGAGAGGGTAGCTAGAATTGTAGGAAATCTTGGGTCAAGCATAAATTGAATAAATTAATCAGAGGGAAGCAAATAGGGATAATAACAAGTCTTAATGTTTAATCTTGATTTTTCTCCAAGTCTTATTTTACGATTTTGGTTTGGGTTACGTTATTTCCTATTACTTTTAGTTTGACATAATTTTATTTATTTTTTAAACTCGAGTGATCTTTGACTCAAATGGAAGCTCTTATCTTCCTCTATCTTTTTCTCTTCTTGAACCACCTCAAAATCTCTCTTAAAGGCTTAGAAAATTAAAACCCTAGCTTGTTTTCTCTTCTTTCTCTCTTTCATTTTTTTCGTGCTTCTCACTCTTCTCTCATCCATGCATCTAACTTCCTCTAGAAATGCCCAATTCATGTTTTATCCATCTCTTAAATGTGAGACCACATTTTGGTCTTGTCCTTCCAAAAATACCCCTCCTCTTTTTTGGTCTTCCTATTTTGCCCCTTCTTTCATTTTCCTCCTAACTTCTTTAATCTTCTTAAACATTATATTAACTCTAACTTAATTCAAATCTTTCCTTATATGCCTTATGTTCTTTATCCTTAAATTCCTTGCCAAAATTACCCTTGAACATACTTATAACCTTAACACTTTAATTCAATCAACCCATATCGTATAAGCTTTCTAACATCATCATAATAATTAACTCCATAAACTTTCGTAAAAATCTTATAATTGATGTAAATCATACTTATTCATCAAAAAACAATTTGGGGGCCAACACTTAACTTGCTGGCACATTAAGCATCTTTTAGTATACTCTGCAACATCTTTCTTCATTCCTTTCTACTAGAAATGCTCTTTCAAATCTTGATACATCCTTGTACTCCTCGGGTGCATTGTATAAGGAACATTGTTCGCGTCATTAAGAATCTTATCCTTCAACTCTAACATATCAAGAATGCACAATCTGTTGCCTATCACCATCAATCCATCTTCTCTTACCCCTATCCCAGAAGGTTTACCACTTTTAATTTCTTCTCTGAACTTGCTCAATTACTTATCTTGCTTCTGGAATCCCTTAATCTTCTCATTCAGCACTGGTCTCACTCTAAAATTAGCCAATACACAATCAGGCTCGACTTGCCATAATGTTACCTTAAGACTGGCTAATTCCTTCAATAAAGGAACATACACTATCTTTACATGTGCCATAGTGGACTTCCTACTCAGTGCATCCGCTACTACATTAACTTTCCCCAAGTGGCAGTCTATCATCAAGTCATAATCTTTTAACAACTCTAACCACCTTTTTTGTCTCAAATTCAACTCCTTTTGACTCATTAGATACTTAAGACTCTTTTGTTCTGTAAACACCCTAGTGGTGACTCCATATAAGTAGTGTCTCCATATCTTCAATGCAAATATTATGGAAACTAACTCCAAGTTATGCATAGGATAATTCATCTCATAAGGCTTTAATTGACTAGAAGCATAGACAATCACTTCATCACCTTACATTAACACACATCCCAATCCCTTCCATGAGGCATCATTATACATTGTATATCCCTCACTACTAGAAGGCAAAGTCAAAATCGGTGCAATTTTAAGCCTATTCTTCAATTCCCCAAAACCTCTATAGCATTCCTCTGTCCACACAAATTTCTGATTCTTCTTTGTCAATTTGGAAAGTGGAGCTGCTATCATGGAAAAGCCCTCCACAAACCTTCTGTAATACCCAACTAAACCCAAGAAACTTCTCACTTCAGCTGCATTCTTAGGTGCTTCCTATTTCACAACCGCTTCTATCTTCCTCGGATCCACAAGTACTCCTTATTCTGAAAGCACATGTCCCAAAAATGTCACTTCCTTTAGCCAAAATTCACATTTTTCGAATTTGACATACAAGTCATTCTTCCTTGGTGTCCCCAAAGAAATTCTTAAATGTTCCTCATGCTCCTTATTAATATTAGAATAGATCAAAATATCATCAATAAAGATAATAACAATTTGGTCTAAGAAAGGCTTAAAGACTCTATTCATCAAGTCCATGAAAGCTGCAGGTGCATTCATTAACCTAAAAGGCATGACCAAGAACTCAAAGTAGCCATACTGTTGGATCCCGTTTTCGAAACCCAAACATTTGGAGACATTTGATGGAAAATAGTACATTCCCTCAACTATACTAAACCTATTTTGGGGATACTTGAATAACCCTCATCATGGGTATCAGATTTGGGTGTTCTTTGGTGTAGCTTAAAAGAGAACTTTAAGATCTACCACTTTCATAAAGATCTTGAAGACAGAATCTATCGTCTAAAGAGTCAAAATGGACCCGACAATGGTATTAGATGAATAGTAAGTAGAGGAAGAAGTCTCGGTTATAAAAGTAGAAAGCAGACGAAATAAAAGACGAATGAAGCGAAAAGGGCGGAAGAAATAAAAGAACAGACGAAGCGAAGATGGAAGACGAAGCAAAAGTCTTAAGACGATGTGGGGTCATCTTTAGCTGAAGCAAAGTCTTAAGACAATGCAGGGTTAACTTAAGACGAAGCAAGGTCAACATAAGACGATGCAACTCTTAAGACGAAGCATTTTTACAGATGATACAACTCTATAGTCGATGCATCTCTTAAAATGAATGACATCATCACAGATGATATGACTTTATAAACGATTCATCTCTTAAGAAGAATGGCATCATCACAAACGATATGACATCATCACAGATGATACGTCTTTATAGATGAGGCATCTTTTAAGACGAATGACAACATCACAGACGATACATCTTTACAGATGATGCATCTTTAAAGACGATGCATCTTTACAGACGAAATGACGTCATCACAGATGATACGTCTTTTGTAGACGATACATCTCCCACTTTATAAAGATCATAACTTTTGAATCCAAAGTCCAAAGTTTCTATGTTATATATTGATGGAAATATGGACAATTAAACTTCAACTTTTTAGAAGACAACTTTAGCGAATTTAGCCTCAATTAGTCTAGTTTCCTTTGGAAGTCAGCACACAACTTTTAAACCTATGAAAGGCTTAGATCAAAAACTACACATCTACTAAAGAAGCATACACATAAACCTGGGGACTTTTCAGTTTCTTTATTTAACTCATTTTCCCAAGCATCAGAAACTTATGCATCACTTAATTACATCAATACACTTTGAATAAGGGCTTAACCCCAAAATATAACATAAACAGGATGCTCGATGTTTACATCCTTATGAAACTATCCCAAAAGTGAATAAACTAACTTAGTGACAAAAGCTACTATCTTGGAATTTGCCCAAATGCCATGCAAGGATCACTTATCTTCTCGATCTGCACCTAAGGAGGGAATAATAGGGTGAGCTACACGACTTAGTGACTAATATATATATAGCCATTGGTAACTGGCCATATATTCAAACATATGTATATATATGTTTAGCAATACTAGCATTCATACTTTATTCAAGAAATTTAAACATTGTTCAATATAAATCAAACATAATACATAGTATAAACTTCAGCCATTTAAACATAACACTTTATTATGCATGATACTTAAACATCTAAAGATGCAATGCACAATAATTGGCTCGAGGGTTCAGTAACAAAATAGAGAAACAGAAGTTTACTCCGTGAACAAAACAAATCCACTTTTCAAATTTCATGTGTCACAAATGGGTAGCCGGGAGAAGGCTTTACGACAACGTGTATGTGACTACGAAACGATTCCTCTCTCGCCCAAACATAATCAAATTTATGCCCAATTTAGTCAATCATAATTTGCACTCTCATGCTTCTTTCATTTCATCATATTCTTATATTTTCATGCTTTTTCTTC
>JANSVA010000008.1:13869702-13880804 GCA_025504915.1 Erythroxylum reticulatum | reverse complement strand
TATGCCAATAAAGGTTGCGTTTTTGGAAAAATCGGTTTACTCGTATAACCAATATATATATATATATATATATAACACAAAATATTGAGAGATTATTTTGTAATTTTATACAATTGAAGGATTGTTTATAATTTTAAAAAATTATGCAAAATTGTATTCGATATTGATCATAACAATAATCAATTAGAAGTCTCGCTGAATATGGGGTCTAGAGAGGTCCAGAAATATGCAGTCTCATCGCTCACTGGTAGGAGGTTATTTTTGATAGACCTACATAAAAAAAAGGAAATAAAATATAAAAATAAGAAATACAATAAATACAAAACAAAGTAAAGAATAAACATGATAGAATAGGCAAATAAATACGCAAACAAGAAAGAAGACAAGTAAATAAATAAAACAAACACATCATTATAAGAAATTTTGTAGGTTAAGGAAATGCTTAGATAAATTTCCTAAGGCAAAAAAACTATACATTAAAATATTAGGCTAAATATAAGAAATAAGATTTAAAGGAAAATATTTAAAAGATCTATGAAAAAGTTAAGGACCTTAGTATTTGAGATCCCTTACTCGTATCCTAATACATTTGAGGGTCATGTCCTCTGTAGAGTCATATCATTTTTTATCTCCTCCCCTAGTTCTTCTTAGACCTTCCTTTTCTCCTTTTACAATCCCTAAGTACAATCATCTCTTATCATCTCATTAGAGCGTCATGATATCTCTTCTTAACATGTATGAACCACGTAAGCCTTTCTCTTAATTTTTCATTAATATTAGTCACCTTTAATTTGTTTTTTACTAATACATTCCTAAGCTTATCTCTTTTAGTAAGGTTGCACATGCAACGGAGGATCCTCATCTCTGCCACCATTAACTTATAACTATGCACCTATTTGATGGGTCAATATTTTGCAATATAGAGCATAGTCAGCCTAATTTCTACCCGATGAAATTTACCTTTAGGCTTAAGTGGTATCTTCTTGCACACAAAACTCCTGATGTACTTCTCCATTTAAGCTACCCTGATCTGATATGGTGAACAATGTCCTTATCGATCTCCCCATTACTTTGGATGATATATCATTAATAATTAAAACACTCTTTCTGTGGTATAACTTTTGGCATAATTTTTTAATCCCCACATCAAAAGCCACCCTATGGCCTGAACTCTAAGTACTTATTCTTAGTCTTACTCAATTTAAAACTCTTTAACTGTAACGTATCCCTCTAAAGTTCTCGCTTGACATTGACACCCTCTTTTGTCTCATGCACTAAAACAATGCCATCAGTAAACAACATACAATAAGGCACCAAGGTCGTTCCTAATGATTTATAGGCTCGTAACAAAGTAAAAAGAAGGGCCCTAGTAAGTTGACAATACTTAAATATGTATTGTTTAAAGTAAACGCAAGATTTAATTCACTTACAAGCCCTTTTTCAATTAAAATGTTCCTTATTTTATTATCAAGATTATTTCAATTTTTAGGATCATAAATATTCAACAGAAGGATTAGTTGCTCATCTGCCCTTAAATTTTCTAAATTTGATGCATTTGATATATGATCATGATTACTGAAATTACTAACATTCTCATGAATATGAATTTCATTACTTAAATTTCATTAGGTTTTCGAAACTATCTCCACTAATTCCTCAGAATTCTTATCAGAGGAGTACACTCTCAAATTTATCAATAACTCCTTTTTAGGATTCTATTAACTATTGTACTCTCTTTTTTTTCATTTTTTCACTTCTAGATAAATACTTTTTAGGCAACATCATATCAAATAATTATAACACAATTGCATTAGAAAAAGATTAAAAACACATGTATGGAACTGGAAGAATCAGGTAAGCGTAACAGAACAACAATAGCTCGACCATTTATCACAAAGATATATCAGTGGTGTTATATATCTATGACAAATAAAAAAATAAAGAGTCAAATTTAATATCCTGTATTAAAAATAGAAAACAAAAGGCAAACTTTTATGATAAAAGCTATCAAACTCAAAATTTATTTTCAATTTTTTAAGTAATTCTAAAATATCTAGAATTAACAGTGATCCACTTTTTCCTAAAGAGAATAGAGATTAGCAGCAATATCCATATCATAAAAATATTGAAACCAAATTTCATCAATAATCTGCAAAATTAAATTTGTACAAACAAAGTTATTTGAATCCATAAATTAAAAAATGCTAACTATGACTTAATAAATGAGAGAGAGATGAATTGCAATTGAAGAAGGAAATAAGATATAAAAACTATCAACTATGATATTTGAAAATGAAAGAGAGATAAATTACCCTAATAAACTTCAATACGAATTGAAATTATACGTAAAATTGACATATTTCAATTTATCTAGATAAACTGCATACCATCTATAATTAAATTGACATATTTCAATTTATCTAGATAAATTGCAATTGAAACAAGAAATGAATGAGTGATAAATTATACCTAGAATTTAATATAAGTCTCAATTTGAAAATAGAAAATCCTACCTATATTGCAAATGTTATCATACTCATAATCAAATTTCAATTTTTTTTACCTATTCTCTAGATTAAAAAAGCTATTGAGAAAACATAAAATTCAAAGTAAAAAATAAGAAAAATGAGGATTGAGAGAACAAATGAGATGTATTTCTTACCTAGATGGAAATAGTGTTGATGGAGCTAAGGTCAATGCAAAATTCTTGAATTTAAGGCCTTCTTTAACTAAATTTCAATTAGAAAAATGTGAATCATGACATTTAATAGGAGTAATTTTATTTCAAAATGTCCGCTTCCATTGTTGTTTTTCCTTTCAAAAAAAAGTTTTCCGTATGTATGTTGACAATCTAATCTATTTTTTTTTACTAAATTGATATGATGTTTGCTCCTTAAATAAATTTCTTTAAATTTATTTAAAAAGAACAACCCTTTCCATACTTGCTTCCTGGCTCAAGTAAAACTCTTATGTAATCATAATAACTAGCAATTAATAGGCCCCTTGTAAGTGTGGGCCTTAGGCAATGACCCTTCCTACCCTTGCTCAGGATTAACTCTATTAAGCAGGTCCCTTTAGATATTCTTAGTAAGCATATCTATCACTACTGCAACTAAAAAAGGACTCAATGAGAAACCTTGATGTAGCCTAATGCTCTGTATCTCCTTCTATATCATTTCACCCTAATCTTGATTGATAATGATAATGATAATGATTAGTATCAATAATATATTGGAACAAAACCAAACTTGATATCAACTTGTTACAATATTTAGAACATTGGTTAAAATTCTTAAACCGTCAAAGAATTATGCATTAATAGGCAAAAGGCTTGCACAAATTTTTGCAATCTATTATATTGATTAATTTTGTCGAATACATCTTTTTTAAAATTATTAATTTATCTAAAAATAAGAATATTATACATATGCTTTCGAAATTTTATTTAGTATACATTTGAATCAATCATTATGAATTTTTTTCTTTAAAAAAATCAGTTTTAGTATATTCACCACCTATAATTTAAATACGAAATTACTAAAATGACTTTTTGGACAAGATAGAGTTACACGTTTACACGTTTTAAATAGGGTTGGAATTGGATCCTGACTTTGTACCAGAAAAACCCATACTAGTAACCAAACGGCACAGAAACAAACCGGACCCAAAACTTGTACTTCCCAACAATAAGGGAAACCAAAAAGAAAATAGAGAAAGAACACATCATTCCCAGTTCACAGGGTACCTTTCGTTCTCACCCAATTTGTTCGCTTGAAATCACTGTGCCATCTCACCACCATCATATCCTTCCTTTGCAAGATCTAGCATTTCCTTTACCAGGTAGCTTTTGGCACTTCTTCCTGACAGATCACACCTACATTTTTTCGCCTTTTTTGTTTTTCACATTGTTTCAATAATTTATTCATGTTGGTATCTATTGTTTCCTTTCTGAGTTTTTCGTTGTTAGGTCTATTTTGTCCTTTTTGCCTTAATCAGACATTGTAATGGGTAGCTGCTACTTTGCACTGATTAGTTCTGTTTCACTGGTCTACTGCCATTTCGAATGGGTTGTATTGTTGGTTTTAATGTTGCCAAGATGCTGGTTTTTTCTTTTTTGCTGATTCTTGTTTTGTGGGTGCACTATCTCCTTGTGCTTAGCTAGGAGCTTTAGGGTTTAGTTTTGGGGCTCTATGCAAGGAATAGACTGCACCCCCTTTCCAAAACCAAATAATTTTGATTTCTTTTACAAAGGTTTGTGTTTTAGGGAGCTCCTGTTAGTTCTTAAAGCTGCAAGATAGTTGACTCCATATTGAGGTTTTAGTTTGTCCATAAAATTAGAGGCTTCTCTCTGTGTAGTTTGTAAAATTAGTTTTATACTATATAGTGTACGTCCATTCCTATTGTTCCATTATAAGTGCATTAAATTGTGTTGATTCATGATGTTGTTCCTGTACGATGATTTACATGAAGGAAGGGCTTCAAATTAGTTGATTTTTCTCTATGTTATTGTCAACTGTGTTTACATTGCTAAATTGCTTATTGGTTAATAATCTTTTATTGAGCATATGGGTTGCTATAGCTCTATCGATGTGCTATATATGGTGTGGAGTTGCTTTCATATTAATATTTTTATTATTTTTCTTAACAGAATGGCAATGCAAACAGCAAGTGACCCCGGTAGCCCTACTGCCCAAGTGGTTGGAAATGCCTTTGTTGAGCAATATTACCATATTCTTCATACGTCACCAGAATTGGTTTACAGATTTTATCAGGACTCAAGTGTGTTAAGCCGACCAGATGCTAATGGTGTAATGACATCAGTTGCAACCATGCAAGTAAGACGCATTTCTCATTCCCTTTTGGATGCTATTTGATACTTGTAATTGATTGGGCCTCTAGCAGACTCCACAATTAATTTATATTGTTGGACCAAAAGGCAATGTTATTTAACAACTTTTGCATTTCGGCTACTTGGCATATGACTTCTGGTCATTTTCTTGATTCAATCAGTTCAAGTTTTTTCCTTTGTCAATCTGCAACTGTTTGAAGGATTGTTGATGATTGGTGTGTTGAAATTCTTGATATACAATGTGATTTATCCAGGCCCCAGAGGTCTTACGGAATTCTCAATAGCAAGCATTATCATTTATCCTGCAACGTTTTTCTGCCTAACAAAATATAGTTTTGGGCTATAGTTTGTCAACATATACAAGACGAGTGTTTCAGTTGCCAGTACTTAGTGTCTGTGCTTTACAACAGTAACTTAGTTTCCTATATTGATTGTTAAGTTTTTGCATGTTTTCATTCTACTAATCTTCTGACAGGCAGGTATCAAATTGTAGCCTTCTGATTCCATAGATTTTTTTTTTGTTTGTTTTGTAGGTTTAACTAGAATCTAATAAGCTCTTGGTTTTATTGTTCATTAGTTTAATTTGAATGATTAATCTGTGCATGTATTCTCCCTGTCTCACCCTCCTGCAAAATTGAAGAAAACCTTGTTTCCGTTACCAAAGATTCCATTGAGAACAATAACATAAATGCTTAAGTTCTTAATGATTTGTATAAGAGCTGGGAGAAACACTGATGGTGGTTTTCTCTTGGTAAAGGGTATCAATGAGAAGATACTTTCCTTGAATTTTAAGGACTACAAGGCTGAAATAAAAACAGCAGATGCTCAGAAATCTTATAAGGAAGGTGTGACTGTGTTAGTAACCGGATGCTTAACAGGCAAGGATAACCTGAGAAGAAAGTTTGTACAGTCATTCTTTCTTGCCCCACAAGACAATGGATATTTTGTCCTGAATGATGTTTTCAGATATGTGGAAGATGGTGAACAATTTGATAATCATCAAGATAGTGTTGTTGATAATATTCCAACAGTTCCTGTAATCCCAAATCCTGGTATGATATCACTGTTGCAACAACCATATCTTTTACTTATCCTGTTTGCTCTGTTTCTTTTCCTTTCCAAAACTAAAACTTTTTCCCTTTTTTTAATTTTTTTCTTACAGAGACTTCTCGTGTGCCTGATCCTTCTGCCGTAGACCCTGCAACTTCTGTTTCCAAAGAGGATAAAATTGTTGCTGAGGATGCTAACTCTGCAGCGGGCTCCGACAAACAGTTAATCCATGAAAAAGAAGCTGTTGCTGAATCCCAATCTCATTCCAACGGAAATGGTGTTCCTATAGTTGTTGAATCACCTTCTTCAACCCAAGAGGACGCTCCAAAAAAATCTTATGCATCCATAGTGAGTCTATGCTCAGAACATTTTTCAATTAAATTGATTCCTGTGAATAGCCTCTTCATGTGCATTGATTCTTATATTAGGTTAAAGTGGCCAAGGGGAGTTCAGTAACCACAAAGGTTTACGTACCTACCAGTACTACAAAGTTGGCTCCTAAAAAAACTGAGAATCAGGCTGTAGGTGCAATAATACCTCTCACAGAGCCGGAAGCAGCAGTGCTGAGTGGCAATGAGAGCCCTGAAACTAGCAGCATTACTGAGGAAGGTATATTTTTTTATGTTTGTTTTACATTTATCAATGTGCGGCTTTTTGGTAATTGTGATGGTTTTGATTTAAAAGTTCCTTTAAAAGATGGTTTGTGTCTCTAATTGCATGTAAGTCATTATCATGGTTGCATAAGGACATTAGATAGGAAACAATTACATGGATGAAATTGTTGACTGTTTCTGTTTTATATTTGTGAATATCTTGTCTAATAATGGGTCTCTGAATACTATTTTCTGCTTTCAGTTGAGGGTCATTCCATATACATCGGAAACCTGCCTTTCAATATGACAGATTCTCACCTTGAGACGGAATTCAGGACATTCGGCCCAATCAAGGAGGGAGGTATACAAGTTAGGTATAACAAGGTTGGCCTCGAGGACTTTTCTTGACTTATAATGTTCATCTATTCCTACTTATCTAACAGCAATATTTTGGATATAACAGCAACAGGGATATTGCTTTGGTTTTGTGGAATTCCTTTCTTTGAGATCGATGCAGGATGCAATTCAGGTTTGTCCTTATCAACATTGAATTTCTTAGTGGGATTACATTGCAGTCTTAGACATTGGACATTAAGGTTTGATGGTCTCCCGTTTATAGATAATGCTTCAAATTAATATCATTGCATAAAGAAAGAAAACACGGGCTTGCTGATATATCAGTTCTGTAAGAATCAGAATGGTCTGTTAAATTGGTGAGAGCTCTGGTTGTGGTCTATATATTATTGTTCAAGTAGTAGAAATACCCGAGGCAGCCACTTAAAATGAATTTTGGGGAGAATTCAAATGCTCATAAGACAAAAGGAGCCAAATGGGACTTTGGCAAAAGTAAAAGGTTTTAAAGTTTCATTTGGAAGAGGCTGGACGGTTTTGTGGGTTTAGGATCTCGCACTTGTCCAATAATCTGTAGCAATGAACTGCCCTTGTTATACCAAAGAATATTTTAAATTCTGTTCCTCTGATCCAAACATTGGAAAAGGCGTGCTCTGTTTTTGCGACGTTAAATCTGTAGGTGGAAAATTCTCAGCAATCATGCAGAATGTTGCATTAAATATTCAGGAAGGTCACTTTTTATGCTTTCCATGATGAAGATTCTGAGGCTAGATTTTTTGTATTAAAAATCCGTATGGTTTTGTGGGTGTGCTTGTTAATCCTTTATGCAGAGCCACTAAAGGAATTACATTCCAGACTGCCATAACGTGCATCAGATTGGTATAACAACAATTCATGTTTTGGGCTTTCTGGGCATTAACTAATCTGTGCATGAACTCTGTCATTACCTAAACCAAGATTTTCATTACTCCAAAAGGTCATTTCAGAAAGTTAAGAGAGCTCTGTGAAATTATGACTTATTAGGGATAGTGTTACGGTGAGTAGTTTGGAAAAGTTTTTCTTTACAGCCATGAGCATTTAATATGAGCTGAATCGCCTTTTGTGCTATTGACTTATAAATTACTTTGAAGTTGATAAATTCCACTTCAGATAGTCAAATAAGACCCATCCATGAATAAGAAAGAGAAAAGGAAGTCTCTACAATGAGATGGGACATTCCGTAGTAATAACTAGTATAATGACTTCGCCACGAGGGACATGGGGATGTAAGGAATGAAAGACTGAAAGATTTCTTGAAAATGTTTCAAATTTGAGTATACCTTGTCAAAATAATTTGAAATTGGTTATTGCCAAAACTAGAAAATCAGATTGTTTTAATTTATTATTGTCAACTTAATATTATTAATTGTGCATGCTATGGATGAACAAACTGTGTGTGCGATTCCTTGTAATGTCAAAATCTTGAAGTGAATTGTTTTTGGCTGTCCTTTTACTTTGAAATTTCTTTCCAAAAGAATTAACTCTCTTCTAAAATCTTGTGGCTTTATATTGAGTTTCCTTAGGTAATTTCATTTAACCTTTCAGGCTTCACCTATGAGCATTGGTGGGCGTCAAGCAGTTATTGAGATGAAAAGAACTACAGCTCAAGGTAGGTAGGATGTAATTGTCTTTTGTCTTGTTCTGATACCTTTCTTGGATGAATATTAAACATCTGTAACTTAGCATGATAACTGGAGGAATGAAAAATAATGCGAGTATATGCTCTTTTATCAAGATGCATGTAGTTTTGAAGCTACTAACTCTTTTCCCTATCCATTATTTCAAACTCTTTACAATGATGATCAGATGTTATGTTATGAAGCTTTTGATACTGCTTATTCTTGCAGCTGGTAGTGGAAGAGGTAGGTTCTATGGAAGGGCAGGATATCAAAATGAAAGCTTCAGAGGCCGTGGCAATTATGGTGGCGGAAGGGGCTTCATAAGAGCTGAATTTGGAAACCGTGGTGAATTTTCTGGTCGAGGCAGGGGTTCATCAGGGCGAGGGAGGGGGAGAGGCATTCGATCAGGTGGGGCAAAGCAGAATGCTGTTTCAACTTGAAAATTGGCTCATTGACCATTCTTTGCTGCATCAAATTTTGTAATACGGTTGATCCTTAGCATTTTAAAGAATTCAAACTGTACTTTCTTTGGGAACTCAGGAAATTGGCTTAATATTCAATTAAGATGCGATTACATTACTTTAGGATCTCCTTTTACAGTAGGGATAGGTTAAAAGGTTTTCTCCTTAGTCTCACTGCAACTATGTATAACGTGTGGTTGGCCCCTAACTTTATGATTTTAATTGAAGTAACATAGTTGTAGTTTTGAGTAGCTCAATTGATCATAATATTTCAGTGGATTGGTTGACTGGAATATTGAACCCAAATACTGGAACCTATTTGAAAATTGTAGTACTATAATGATGATATCTGTAGAGATTTAGGGGAATGAGGTCCTTTGTTCTATCATTTTTGTTTCTACTCTGTGTCATCTCCTTTTAGTCACAAATTTCACAATAAATAAATGGGACAAATTTGTAGCTAAGAGTGGATAGCACAAAATGGAAACAAAGGGGAGGATTTTGTTCCAATCTTAGGAATATCTTTAGCTTATTGGCTGTATTGCAAGTAACATTGCATGTGTGCCTGTTAGGGAAAATAGCAAAAATAATTAAATTGGAATAGCTTATTTATAAATGTAAGGTATCGTAAAAATCACTGCTTTAAGTCGAAAATTTCCCTTCTATAGGATAACGGGATCCAATCTTAGGACTAACACCTCTTTCACTAATTTTGGTGCATTCCAAAAGGGGAAGTGGGAACTATCTTCGAAAAGTAATAACAACAAAAAACAAAGATGGGATGAGATGGGGAAGAAGATGCATATGTATTAGGAGTTATAGGTATGGATGGCAGTGGGTTTTCAACCCGATTAATGTTTGCACTATCTGGCTTGAAAAATAGACATGGAGGCTAAAAAATAGATTTTAAATGGATGTTAAAAATGAATTGTGGATATGAATTTAGATATGAGTCTAGTAAAAACTCAAATCGATGGATACCCATATCCTACCATTTTTTATTAACTCTATTTTTTCCTTTTTTCTTGAATATTTATGGATAAATATAATAAAATATTAATATTTTCTAAGAAGAAACAACTTTAAAATGCCTACTTTACTCCTCAGTCGTTACTTTTTTCATCATATTTTATTTTCTTATAGAATGATAATAATGTACAAGATATGGAGATAGAGTTTTAAATGTTGTGAAGTTCACACAAAGATAATTTGAAGTTTTGGATATTTCAGTTTTTTATTGTGGAAAATATATGTTGTCTTTGTACTAGATATTATGATTTTTATTATTCCAATTTTATGGTTTTTTAAGACATGTAAATCAAAATCTTGACTTATTATTATTAAAGTAATTTAGAGCGTTTGCAAAAATCTGTTCTTTATATTTTTTATTTTTTATTTATATTTTTATGTACTATACAAACTCGATGGATATTCAAAAACTCGAACAATCTAATGAATTTAGATATGGGTAGTAAATTGTAAAAATCGATGGATGTGAATATGGATATGGGTTGAGTCATCAAAAATGGATATGGATATGGATATGGATAAGGGTTGAGTAATACCCGAACCGAACCCTACCCATTGCCATCCTTAGTTATAGGTGTTTGTCAAGTGTTTGTAAAAAAAAACAAAATCATTCGTTGACAATGAATATATACTGAACAAACAAAGTGAACGTTTCGGTATAATAAAGTATAATAATAAAGATGACGGACGTTTGGGTATAATAAAGTATAATAATAACCATGATGGACGTTCGAGTGTAACAGCAACAATGGGAATTAATGAATAAACATTATTGTGTAATAAAAGTGTGGTAACATTAATAGTTAACTAACAAGTTTTGGAACAATGATACCAACAATCCCCCTACTTATTCCATAACTTGATAAACAAAATGTAACTATTTAGGAGAAAAATAGGCGAACAATTAGGTGAATTAAGTTTTGAACTTAGTGTTTAACAAATTTTGGAGACAAAACCTGCTAGAGAAATAAACAACCTCAAAATACCCTGCTTTTATGATCTCTATTGTAACATCTCATCCTCAACGGGAAGGATAGAATAGTAATTTGGTATTGGATGAGAGTGATTGGGTTTCATCAGGACTGTTCATGCATACTAGTATTGGTACACA
>JANSVA010000008.1:13848681-13869602 GCA_025504915.1 Erythroxylum reticulatum | reverse complement strand
TGCCTGATTACTGGAACATGCTTATGTGATGCATGAATTGGGCTAACCATCGATGATGGTTCCTCATTGAGTTCGCAAACTCATCCAAAATTGCAATCTATTTTTCAGGGTAAAAAGTAGACCGTTAACTCCCTCAGGACTGTAAAGCCTTGGACATCGGAGTGGCGAGAGAGGTTATGGCTCAAAGGTCGGTCAGCTGGGATTTCTTTTGGAGACTTATAGTTAGAACTGTCCTTTATGCCTTATTGTATAGTACCTAATGTAAAGTGTTTTGAAGGATTGTATAGACTGAAAATACTGACAGTTTGTAAATTTCTAAGTTTGAGTAAAGGAAATGAGATACAGTTAGGTTTTAAAAAGCTACCAAGTTCTTATTTCTGTTTTATTATTGTGATTCCATGGAGAGTTTAGCGGTGGTTGTCAGTAGTGGTCTCTTAACGTAGGATATGTACCGGAATGACCTACGGGCGTTCCGGTGGTTACTCTATGGTAAGGGGGCGCTACATCTATAGAGAGAGAGCCTAAAAGCTCTCATAGGAGGGTGGCTAGCCCTCCATAATCACATGGGTGAGTCCATCAAATGTGTACTACTCACCAACAAAACTTGGGCTATGGAACTCATTAAGGATTAAACAATCCAACCACATTAAACGTGGTAAAGTAATGCTAAGGACTCAATTCAACAACTAAATTTATCTCAATATAATTCCATAAATAATGTACAAGTAAGTAGCCACTACATAATTTCGTTTGACCTATTGAACTTGGTGCTGCAAGGCAGGTGTCCATCACGAGATTACTATGCAACTGAGCTTAACCTCATTCTTTTAGCATACTTTGAAACTAGTTTCCTACTTAAAGCTTTTGTGAACGGATTCGCTTAGTTTTTCTCTAACTTGAAATAATCTAGAGAGATTACACCATGTTTAATTAAAGTATAGATAATTTTATGTCTCAATCTAATATGTTTACTTTTATTATTAGATGTCTTGTTCTTAGCAATATGAATGGCAGCCTGCGAATCACAGTGAATAAACACAAAAGGAATTGGTTTTTCTCAAGGTGAGATATCTGCTAAAAGATTCCTTAGCCACTCAGCTTCTAATCCTGTTAGTTCCAAAGTCATAAACTCAGCATCAATTGTTAATCTTGCAATACATGTTTGCTTGGATGATTTCCAAGACACTGCAACTTCTATTAAGATAAAAATATAACCACTAGTAGAGTATATATTATCACTCTCCGTAACCCAATTAGCATTAAAATACCCCTTTAATACAGGAGGATGACCATCAAAAGATAATCCATAATGCATGGTGCCTTTTAAATATCTCATCAAACGAATCAATGCATTTCAATGCTCTTGACTAAGATTATGAGTATTGAGAAGTTCATTAAAATGCTATATTTTCATATTATTTCGTTCGAACTTATCTTGCATTTTACTTGTTTACAGTTTAATTGTGGGCTAGTTGATCACATTCTCTTAAATTGTAGGGAAAATGGTAAAATGTCTAAAAGTGTCGAAAAGGTGCAAAAACAAGGTTGGATATCTGGAAATTTGAGTTCCTGCATAAAATGTCCTGAATACCTACACAAAATTGGGATTTTGAAGGCCAATTGCTGAAATTTTGAGTACCTGCGTGAAATTTCTGGGGCATCTACTCAACTTCGCGAGAATGAATCAGATAGTTTCCTTATTAGCGTGGGAGTCTATTTTAGGGAGGATTTTGGAGATCTCTTGGAAGAGATTTACTTAGAGAAAAAGTCTCCCAAGCCCAATATATATTGTATATAACGTTCCAAGACAGGGGGTTCTCGAGAGTTTTTCGATAGGTTTTTCTCTAGTTTTTCAAAAAATCAATATAGATTTTTGGATCTAGTTTTCTTTTTTTTCCTTCAAGAATCATTCAAAGGAGGATTCAAAAGAGGCGGAAACAAGATTCGACATATTGGTTTTTCTTTCTCTTCTCTGGATATTTGCCTAGATGACTTCTTATTTTTTATTGTGTTTATTTCATTAATATGTTTAGCTAAATCCTGTGTTAGGATTACAATGGAACCTATTGTGTGAATCTAATCGTGTTTATCCCGTTTATGTTGGAATATGAGGTTGTTTTGATCATTTGAATTAGTTTGTGAATCTTGATTGACTGGCCATCAATTACATCCTAGGAACCCTATTTATGCCTTGACAAAGAAAAATTAGGCCTGGATCGAATTTGAATGATGCATGTTCAATTATGATGTTCTTACATGAGATTGATTAGTATGTGAGATAGACATATTCTTGTAGGCCATGTATAATTGGACGAGCAGATATTAATGCATTATTAATTATTCACTAGCCATAGACATATAGGATAGTGGTAATTGATAATAGGTTTGTGTGACTTCGACAGAAGCATATAGATAATTAAGTTCTCTAAACTATCAAAACATCTCATAATTTAACTAAATTGGGATAAACAAGAGAAGAGGATCATAATAGGGGAAATTGTAATCCTAGTTTTTTTTTCCATCAATTGTTTAACTCCTTTATCAGTTTCGTTGTCAATTTTCTAGGTTTCTTTTACAATAGTTACAACTCAATCCAATCAATCAACAGTTAGGATAAGATTAGGAAGTCAAATTCAGTGCTTAGTACTTGGTAATTAGCTAGTCCTTGTGGATACGACACTTGTTCTTATCACTATATATTTCGTGACACACGTGCACTTACGTGGTTTGATTTTCATAAAACAAGTTTTTGGCGCCGTTACCATGGACTAGTTTAAATTATTGCACTACTAATATTGATACCAAACTATAATATTAGGTCTAACATTTCTTTTGCTTTGTTTTGTAGGTTTTAGGTTTTGTTGGTGTATGCCAAGAGGACGTGGAATTGAATTAGTGCCATTAAACCCAAAAATTGAGCGAACCTGTCGTTGTCTACGTCGGGAGAACACTAACACTAACAAAAGCGTTGAACCAATGGCAGAGGATCCAGAATTAGCACTCCATTGAATATAGGGCAATTCAAGATTACATGATGCCAACCTTAGATAGTTTAAACTCGAGCATCAAGAGACCTCAAGTTGAGGCTAATAATTTCGAGTTGAGCCCTTCAATGATTCAGATGTTACAGGCCAATGGTCAGTTTGCAAGATCTCCCACTGAAGACGCTAATTTACATATCCTTAACTTTTTGAGATCTGCAATACGTTTAAAAGGCAAGAATATCAAATGATGTGATGAAATTGAGGTTGTTCCCATTCTCACTTCGAGATCGAGCCAAGCTATGGCTCAATTCCTTGCCAGCAGGATCCATTACAACCTAGCAAGATCTTGCACAGAAGTTCCTGACTAGAGACTTTTCCCCCATCAAAACTGCTGAATTGAGAAACGACATATTTAAGTTCAAACAAATGGATGGTGAATTAGTTTGTGAAGCCTGGGAGAGATTCAAGGAACTATTGAGAAAGTGTCCACATCACGGCCTCCCACCATGGATGGAGTTATAGACATTCTACAATGGATTGCTTGGACATACTTGAATGACTGTTGATGCGGTAGCCGAAGGAGCATTGTTGAGTAAATCGGTTGAGGATGCAGTTGAGTTTCTTGACAAGGTGTCCTTAAATAGTTGTCAATGGCCTTCGGAGAGGATAATGCCATGGAAGGTGGCAGGTATAAATGAAATGGACGTGATGACGACAATATTAGCTCAAATTACATCTTTAGCAAAGAAGGCGGACTCCATGGGGTCACAAGCCAATATTAATGTGGCCACCACAATTCCGATAGTTTGTGAAATTTGTGGTAGGGGACATTCAATTGAGCAATGTCCCATCAACCCAAAAGAAGTAAATTTTATGAGCAGTGCCAATAGAGTCCAGAACAAGCTGTACTCTAACACGTATAATGAGGGGTGGCGTAATCACCCCAATTTCTCTGGGAGTAACTAATAGGCATCCTCATCCGCGAGCAATCCAGCTCTACCACCAAGATTTGGGCAACGACAAGGACTTCCTAATCAGCCTAGGCCATCAGCACCAACAAATAAACCATCTTTAGAGGATATGTTTATGCAGTTTATGGCAAAAACTGATATGAACATCCAGAATCAAAATGCTCTAATCCAGAGTCAAGCAGCATCACTGAGGAATTTGGAGACTCAGATGGGACAAATAGCAAGTTCCATAAATAACAGACCTCTTGGAGCACTACCAAGTGATATTGAGCCCAATCCATATAGAGAAGGCAAGGAACAATGCAAGGCAGTCAGGCTAAGAAATGGCAGAGATTTAGATGTTGACTTGAAGCAAAGAAAGCCAGCTCCAAACAGGTAGCACCAAAGGAGAAGGAACCCGAAAAGAGGGAAGAGGCAAAAACTAAGCCACCTGTAATACCTCCACCTCCATTCCCGCAGAGGCTTCAGAAGCACAAGTAGGATAAGCAATTTTCAAAATTTCTTGATATTTTAAAGCAATTGCATATAAACATCTCATTGGTGGAAGCTTTAGAACAAATGCCTAACTATGCTAAATTTATTAAGGATGTATTGTCTAGGACAAAAAGATTGCATGAATTCTAGACTGTGGCACTCACTGAGGAGTGGAATGCTATGTTGCATAATAAGTTGCCACCAAAACTCAAGGACCCTGGGAGCTTCACCATACCTTGCACTATAGGTAACCAATTCTTCAGTAAAGCTCTTTATGACTTAGATGCTAGTATCAACTTGATGCCTCTTTAATGTGTTTAAGAAACTTAGCCTTGGGGAAGCTCGCCCCACTACCATAACGTTGCAATTAGCTGATAAGTCTTAACTTATCCCAAGGGTGTAATTGAAGATGTATTGGTAAAGGTTGAAAATTTTATATTTCCTGCTGATTTTGTTATGTTGGATTATAAGGAAGATAGGGATGTTCCTTTAATTCTTGGAAGACCATTCTTAGCTACAGATATAACCCTTTTTTGATATACAAAAAGGTGAGCTGACTATGTAGGTTCAAGACAAGCAGGTAACTTTTAATGTGTTTAAGGCAAAGAAATTTCATTCTGAGCATTGCCTTGTAGTGAATGTTGTAGACAGGTGTGTGGAAGAACAGTTTGCAGTCGAGCACCCCAATGATCCCCTTAATGCATTAATCCTTTTGGAATATGGGCGAGAGGACGAGGAATCCTTGCATACGGCGAGTGTGCTAGCTGCTCAAGCACTATTAAGACGAAGTTGACTAAATTTTGAAGCACTTGACAAACCTTAAGGAGCGGTTAAGCCACTTAAGTCGTCCGTTAAAGAGCCCCCAAATTTCGAACTAAAAGCGCAACCTCATCATCTTCGGTATGCATATCTAGGCTATGGTTCTACATTACCTCTAATAATTTCGACTTCTCTTTCTAAATTGTAGGTTGAAAAATTTCTAAGAGTATTGTGCAAGCACAAGCAAGCTATAGGTTGGACCATTGCAGACATAAAGGGAATTAGTCCATCATTTTGTATGCACAAGATTCTGACGCAGAATGAACACACAACTTCAATCGAAAAGTAGCATCTTCTGAACCCTATAATGAAGGAAGTTGTAAAGAAAGAAGTACTCAAGTGGCCGGATGCTGGAATCATATACCCAATTTCTAACAGTAAGTGGGTCAGTCCAGTCCAATATGTACCGAAAAAGGGTGGGTTGACAGTAGTGACCAATGATAATAATGAGTTGATTCCTACAAGGACAGTGACAAGATGGTGTTTTTGCATAGATTATCGGAAGTTAAAAAAAGCCACAAGAAAAGATCCCTTCCCACTACCTTTCATTGACCAGATGCTTGATTGGCTTGCAGGGAAGGAATTTTACTGCTTCCTAAATGGATACTCCGAGTATAACCAAATTGCAATTGCACCAGAAGACCAAGAAAAGGCGACTTTCATATGCCCTTATGGGACATTTTCCTTTCACCATATGCCTTTCGGATTATGTAATGCGCCGGCTACATTTTAGCAATACATAATGACCATTTTTTATACATGGTGGAAAATTTCTTGGAGATGTTTATGGACAATTTCTCAGTCTTTAGGGACTCTTTTAATGCATGTCTTGTGAACCTTGCTACTGTCCTCAAAAGGTTTGAAGAAGAAAATTTAGTTCTGAATTGGAAAAAATGCCACTTCATGATGCGAGAAGGCATTGTACTTAGGCATATAGTCTCTAGTAAGGGAATCGAGGTGGATAAGGAAAAAATTGAAACAATTAAGAAACTCCCTCCACCGTCATCCAAAAGGGGAGTTCGTAGTTTTCTTAGGCATGTGGGATTTTACCGACATTTCGTTAAGGATTTCTCAAAAATCGTCAAACCTTTGAGTACTTTCTTGGAAAAAGATGTCCCGTTTTGATTTGACACCGATTGCTCAAAGGCTTTTGAAGAGTTGAAAAGAAGGTTAGTTTCTACACCCATCATTGTAGCACCAGATTGGGAGTTACCGTTCGAGCTCATGTGTGATGCAAGTGACAATGCAATTGGCATTGTGCTATGTCAGTGACAAGAGAAGGTTTTCCATTTAGCTATTATGCTAGCAACCCTTAACGAGAGCCCAAGTTAATTACATAACTACGGAGAAGGAACTGTTAGCGGTGGTGTTTGCCTTTGACAAATTTGGCTGCTATCTTGTGGGAACCAAAGTGATTTTCTATACCGATTACTTCACTATCAAGTATCTAATTTTGAAAAAGGATGCGAAGCCCCGATTGATACGATGGTTACTCCTTCTGTAGGAATTTGATTTAGAAATACGGGATAAAAAGGGAACGAAGTATTAAGTAGTAGATCATTTGTCCCTACTAGAGCACTCGATTCTAAAGAAAGATGAGACTACAATAAACGAGACTTTCCTGGATGAGCAACTACTGAAAGTTAAATCAAATTATTCATGGTTCGTAGACATTGTTAACTATCTGGTTAGTGGTGTTATCCCAATGGATTTTGACAGGCAGAGGCGAAAGAGGTTCATGTATGAAGTCAGGTTTTATTATTAGGACGAGCCTCTATTATTCAAGCAATTTTCGAACCGTCTGATCCGGCGATGTGTTCCTGATGATGAAATCCTTCAAGTACTTAAAAAGTGCCACTCCTCTCCATATGGTGGACATTTTGTCGGTGATCGCACTGCTGCTAAAGTGCTGCAATAAGGTTTCTTTTGGATAAATATATTTCAAAATGCTTATAATTTTGTTTTTCATTGTGGCAGGTGTCAGCGGATAGGTAATATTGGAAGAAGGAATGAAATGTCATTGAATAACATTTTAGAGGTAAAGCTCTTTGACATATGTGGAATTGACTTCATGGGCCCCTTTACTCCTTCGTTTGGCAACCTATATATCTTATTGGCTGTGGACTACGTGTCCAAGTGGGTGGAGGCAGTCACTTTACTAAAGAATGACAGGAATGTCGTACTTGAGTTCCTTAATAAGCACATTTTTACTCGATTCGACACACCCAGAGCCATAATTAGTGGTGGTGGGTCGCATTTCTGCAACAAGCAATTTGAGGCACTATTGAGCAAATATGGCATTTGACACAAAGTCTCCACTACGTACTATCCCCAAACTAACAGGTAAGTTGAGGTTTCTAATCGAAAGGTGAAGCGGATTCTTGAAAAGACAGTGAGTCCCTCGACAAGGATTGGTCACTAAAATTAGAGGATGCACTATGGGCATACTGAACCACATATAAAACACCTATTGGGATGTCACCTTATCAATTGGTGTTTGGGAAAGTATGCCATCTACTGCTAAAACTCGAGCATAAGGTGTTTTGGGCAGTTAAAAAGATCAACATAGATCCACAAGCAGTCAGAGAAGCGACACTTTTGCAAGTAAATGGGCTCGATGAGTTTAAAATCCTAGCTTATGAGAATGCCATGCTTTATAAGGAAAGAATTAAAAAGTGATATGACCAACGTATTGTGGAGAAGAAATTTGAACTGAGTCAACGAATGTTATTGTTCAACTCACGTCTGAAGCTTTTCCCAAGAAAACTAAAGTCTAGATGGTCAGGACCCTTTAAAGTGGGAATGGTGTTTCCCCACAAAGCGGTGGAAATCGTTGAGGATAACACAAATGAAAAGTTCGTGATGAATGGACAGCACACTATTGGGGTGACTAGATTGATCGTCAATGGAACTCAGTTCAATTAATAAATCCATAGCCTTGCTCGTATAGTCTAGCTGACGACTAGAACTGAAGTGCTTTTTGGGAGGCAAAAGCTGCTAAGTAAAATTTTGGGAATGGAGGAGTTGGAAATTTAAGTATATGCTCAAGAATTGGATTTATCACTTGTTGTTGAAGATTCACCCCAAAAAAGGGGCGAAATTTCACTAGAATTCTGAGTCCATACACCAAAAAGTTCCTGAAATTTTATGTTCCTACTCCAAAAAGTTTGGGTTCCTACCCAAGTTTGAAGAATTGGCGACAAGTGGAAGTAGGGGTGCTGGAATTTAAGTTACTAGTTAGAAAATTTTGGGTACCTACTCAAAGGAACCTAGCATACTTTCTCTCTATCTCTCTCTCTTTCTCAACCCACAATATCTCTCTCTCTCGCTCTCTCCCCACCGAAGTACTATGTCCTTGATGTTACTTCTTCCACACCCATTGGACCACTAGATCTAGCACTGGAGGATGAACCCTGACATTTGAGGAAGTTTCCTATCCTTATTTTTTTGTGTTTATTTTGGCATCTTGTGTGCTTTTGTGTCTTTGTGCGAACTCTCTCTATATTTTGAGGAAAAAGTATCTTTCAAGTTTTAGGGGAGGAAGCTTTGTTTAAAAAAATATCTTGTGTGATATGCTCGTTTTGAGTTACATGTACCGTGGTGAAACTTCTTTTTTCTATGATGAAATTTAACTATGATTCACATAATTAGTTAGGAAAATGTATACGCATGATTATTTTAGGTGCTTTTAACATACATTGTTGTTGTTATTGTCATTCCCTACTCCTTGCACACTTGGTGTGGATGATGACTATAGGATGATTTAGAGAAATTTTAAGTGCACATTGATTAGTTCATTGGAGCACTAGAATCGTTTTGATTCTTTTTCGAGGCAAAATCTTAGATGATGCTTGACTAGGGACATCTTTGATAATTTTGAGCTGTATTTGCCTAATTTTTTGTCAATTGCATAACCTTTGGGTCCCCTTTTGAGCCTCTGTTGTGTTGATTTCTTTAATAACCACATTATAATGAGCCCGAAGCATAACATTATATAAATCCCACCATTTTTTGCACCCTATTGCTTGTATTATGATATTCTAAGAAGCTACACGGTGGAGAAGGGACTCTACATATTTTTATCCATGGAGTTTTGTTTCTAACTTGTGTTAAAATAAAAAAAGAAAAAAAGGAGACAAGCTAGCACTCTCAAGAGTCTCATCGAAGAAAGACAATGAGAGTGACAATCCCAAATAAGCTACTCATTTTCCATATATACCTACCTCTCACCTAAGCCTACATTACAAGCTAACAAAAGTCCTATCGATCTTTGGTTGAGCATTGTCCACATTAGTGGAGAAAATGATGAAAAACTGACTTATGGAGTTCTTGTGTGCACCTTTTGCATGTATATAAATTGATCCAGATTGTTTATGGTTATTGCTCGTTACCAATCACACACATAACACGGAGGATGCTTTGATGACAACGTATGTTTTGAATTGTGCATGAGATGTGATTGCAGGTGCATGAACTCAATTGGTGAAGTCATGAATGGTATCTGAGAAGTATAAGTGTTTTTACTTGAAGCATGTGTGGTTAAAGATGTGGCATTAGGTGTTTCTGTGGTGTTGATCACTCCCTTTGTTTTAGAATGTCCATGATAAGTTGCTCGAGGGCGAGCAATTCTTAAGTTTAGAGGAGTTGATAAGTTTGTTAAAATGCTATATTTTCATATTGTTTCATTCGAACTTATCTTGCATTTTGCCCATTTAGAGCTTAATTGTGGGCTAATTGATCACATTCTCTTAAATTGTATGAAAAATGGTAAAATGTATAAAAGTTGAGAAAAAGTGTAAAAACAAGGTTAGATATCTAGAAATTTGAGTTCCTATATAAAATGTCCTGTATACCTGCGCAAAATCAGGATTTTGAAGGCCAACTGTTGGAATTTTGAGCACCTGCGTGAAATTTCTGGGGCACTTACTCAACTCTGTAGGAATGAAGCAGATAGTTTCCTTATTAACGCGGGATTCTATTTTAGGGAGGATTTTGGAGATCTCTTGGAAGAGATTTACTTAGAGACACAATCTCCCAAGCCCAATATATCATATATAATGTTTCAAGACAGGGGGTTCTCGGGAGTTTTTCGAGAGGTTTTTCTCTAGTTTTAAAAAAAACAATATAGATTTTTAGATCTAGTTTTCTTTTTTGTTTTCCTTCAAGAATCATTCAAGGGAGGATTCAAAAGAGGTGGAAGCAAGATTCGACGTACGAGTTTTTCTTTCTCTTCTCTAGATATTTGCCTAGATGAATATTTATATTTTTATTGTGTTTTTATTTCATTAATATGTCTAGCTAAATCCTGTGTTATGATTACAATGGAACCTATTGTGTGAATCTAATCGCATTTATCCCGTTTATGTTGGAATATGAGTTTGTTTTGATCATTTGAATTAGTTTGTGAATCTTAATTGAATGGACATCAATTATATCCTAGGAACCCTTGTTATGCCTTATCAAAGAAAAATTAGGCCTGGATCGAATTTGAATGATGTATGTTCAATTGTGATGTTCTTACATGCGATTGATTAGTCTGTGAGATAGACATATACTTGTAGGCCATAGATAGTTGGAAGAGTGGATCTTAATGCATTATTAATTATTCACTAGCCATAGACATATAGGATAGTGGTAATTGATAGTAGGTTTATGTGACTTTGACATAAGCGCATAGATAATTAAGTTTTCTAAACTATCAAAACATCTCTTAATTTAACTAAATTGGGATAAACAAAAGAAGAGGATCATAATAGGGGAAACTATAATCCTATTTTTTTCCCATCAATTGTTTAACTCCTTTATCAGTTTCGTTGTCAATTTTCTAGCTTTCTTTTACAGTAGTTACAACTCAATCCAATTAATCAGCAGTTAGGATATGATTAGGAAGTCAAATTCAGTGCTTAGTAGTTGGTAATCAGCTAGTCCTTGTGGATACGACACTTGTTCTTATCACTATCTATTTCGTGACACACGTACACTTGCGTGGTTTGATTTTTAGCAAACAAGTATACCTACTAAGTCTACTCACACAGTATGCAATTTCAGGACAAGAATAGTTCATCAAGAACATCACACTACCAAGAATTTTAGCATACTCAATTTGGTTTACACTATCACCAATATTTTTCTTTCAAGCAACACTAGCATCATAGGGAGTCTTGACTGGTTCAACATCCTAGTAACCAAACTTCTTCAAAATTTTCTCATCACAATGAGTTTGATTCAACCTAAAATTAGAGTCAGTCCTATCAACTTTGACCCCTAAAATAAAATCCACAGGTCTAAGATATTTCATATCAAAAGAAGAGTTTAGCAAACTCTTGGTAGTATCAATGACAGATAAGCTAGTACCAAAAATAAGCATATCATCCACATAAAGAGTTATGATCACATAGCCATTGACATCAAAATTTACATAAATACAAGAATCAGCATCACAAATGTGAAATGATATTTGAAAATCTCACTTTTAAATTTCTAATGTCACTGTTTTGGAGCTTATTTAAGTCTATACAAAGACTTAACCAACTTACACACCTTTTGTACTTGACAAGGCACTCTAAACCACTCAGGCTGGACCATATAAATTTCTTCATCTAGATCACCATTCAAGAAAGTTGTCTTAACATCCATTTGGTGCACATAAAACTTAAACATTAAGGCAATAGCAAACAACATCCTTATAGATGCAATTTTAGTAACAGGAGAGTAAGTATCAAAGAAGTCTAATCCTTCCTTTTGTTTAAAGCCTTTAATCACAAGTCTTGCCTTGAACCTCTCAGTGGTTCCTTCAGGTCTCAATTTTTTTTGAAAATCCACTTACACTCTAAAGGCTTGCAACCTCGAGGTAGATCAACTAAAACTTAAGTTTTATTGGACATGATTGACGCTAATTCACTATCTATAACTTCCTTCCAAAAGGTAGCATCCACAGATCTCACTACTTCCTCGTAAGTTTTGGGATCTTCCTCAATAATACAAGTCATCTCAAAAATGTAATCTATCTCCTCAGGTTTTTTCACCATAAAGGACATAATAAAGTCATAACCAAAATTGGTAGGTACTCTAGCTCTTTTACTTCTCTTTAGTTCAACAATTTCCTCTTCCTTTATGTTGTCATTGGTAGAAGAACTAGGGAAAGATTCTTTAGGAGCTTGTACACTCATTTTGATAGGAAATATGCCCTTAAAGAACATTGCATCTCTTGACTGCATAATTGGTCCATAAGTGTTAGATCCCTCTTCCTTAACCATAAATCTATAGGCAGCACTATTAGAGGCATATCCCATAAAAATTGAATCAATGATCTTAAGCCTAATTTTCTTCCTCTTATGTTTAGGTAGAGCAACCTTAGCAAGACATCTTTACACTATCAAAAAATGCAAGTTAGGTGGATAACTTTTTCAAATTTCATTAGGGGTTAATCTAGTTTCTTATTAGGGACTCTATTTAGAACATAACAAACTAAAAGAATAGCTTCCCCTCACATAAAATTAGGTAAACCCAAGGAAATCAACATTGCATTCATCATATCCTTAAGTGTTCGATTTTTCCTCTCGGCTATTCCATTTTGTTCAGGAGTGTAAGGGGTTGAAAGTTCATGGATAATACCAACTTTTCCATAAAAACTAGCAAAGAAATTAGTACTATACTCACCTTCTAGATCAGACTTTAATCTCTTAATTTTCCTTCCTAATCAGTTTTCAACCTCAACTTTGTATTTCATAAAGACTTCCTTTACGTCACTTTTATCTTTTTAATAAGTAAATCTTAGTAAGTTGAGAACAATCATCCACAAAAGTAATATAATATCTCATTCCTGTTTTACTCACACAATTTTTAAAATCACCTAAATCTGTGGGCACCAAGTCCAACAATTGTGACTTTTTCTTGGTTACTGACTTAAAAGGTTTCTTAGAGTGTTTAGACTTAATACAAATTTCACATTTTTTCCCATTTCATTAGTGATCTTAGGTAACAAGTTTAAACTTTGCATCATTTTAATTGACCTTACATTCATATGCCCAAGTCTAGAGTGTCATAGGTCTAGAGACTTAATAATATAAGTAGAAGAACTAGATGCATTTATTTTAACATCAATTATAATTAAGTCCCTATTACAAAACCTTTTACTAATAAAGTTCTTATTCTTAGTAAGAACTAGCTTATCATAATCAAAAATAAATTTAACACCAGCCTTGTTAAGTAATGCTCTAGAAATCAAGTTTCTAAGAACATTAGGAACAAATAAAACATTTTCTAAAGCCAAAGCTTTTCCCGAAGTGAGTTTAAGATTGACCTTTCCAAATCCTTAGACAGGAACTTTGTTGGAGTTGCCCATGTACACGAATTCACAATCAGCAACATCATTCAACTCCTTGAGTAGGTCCTTATTGGTGCATATATGGCGTGTGACTCCTACGTTACTGATCCACTTGACCAAGTTTTCAGCAAGGTTGACTTTAAACATGACAACAATGATGATCTCCTCGTCATCACCACCAACAGCTTCGACCAAATTAGCTTGAGACTTACCAAAATTCTTTTGGTTATGTCGTTGGTATCCCTTATGATTTCCTTTCCCAAACTTTTGTGATTTTTTTCCTTGGTCTTTCTTCTCATGATTGATTCTAGCTTGGCAAAGAGCAACAAGATGGCCTGGCTTATGGCACCATTAACAGTCACCAGCAATCCTTTTATGCTTGAACTTACCATGCTTTTTGTTGTTGAAAGACCTGTTGTGTCTACCATTCTTATTAGAGTTCCCTACATTTTTGTGTTCAATAACATTAGCCTTAATAGTAGGGACAAGGCTAAGTGATTTGACCTTATCTTGTATATGATTGGCATCCTCAATCTTTATACGCCTGATCAATTCTTGTAGCTTCATGTCCTTCTTCTTATGCCTCAATTGGTTTTTATACCCATTCCATGAGGCAGACAGTTTCTCAATAAAAGTATTAGCTTAAAACAACTTACACATGTTAATACCCTTAGTAAGGATTTTGGCAACTAGGTTCTCATACTCGTGTAATTAGTCCATAATGGGCTTATCATCAATAATAGTAAACTTTAGCCACTGAATAATTGCATATTTCTTAGTACCGGCATCATCTGTCCCATATTTAGCTTCTAAGGCATCTCAAATTTCCTTGACAGTTTTGTATTTGCAATAGATATCAAACAATGGGTTTATCATATAGTTGAGCAACACTCCCTTAACGGTACGATTATCTTTAGTTGTCTTAAGATAGGTATTATCAAGGAATTTCTTGAAACAATACATAATCAATTCCGTACTGTTGAAAGTAAAATAAAATTTTCTTAAACCATCATTTAAAATTTCTCCCATCTAGAGGCTCTAATTTAATTAGGTTAGGTATAATCCTCTAGGCTATGGTGATAGGGTTAGAACCTATGTGAGGAACTGTAAGGGCAGAAACTGCATTGGTTTCATTCACAGATAACATATTAAATCCAAAAGCAAAGATATCTCACACGAATTAATCAAACAATACGAAAAGAATAGCAACAAGAGCAACCGGTGTTTCGACTAACGCAGCATCAAGAACATAACAGTATTCCAACTTATATTGAGATTAACACGCAGCAACACAATATTCCAACTTGCGCCGAAATAAATACACAGCAGCAAGAATGCAGTAATTTTCAACAAACATTAGCAATTTTGAAAACAGTACCAAGAACAGAAAATATCCCGACAAAGAACAAGCAAAACATCATAATTTTTAACAATAGTAGTAACGCAACAAATATTTTCTACTTAAATTGTTAGGAAAAATAACAAAAATAATTAAACCGACACAACTTATCTATAAATACAAGGCGTTGTAAAAATCATTGCCCTAAGTAAAAAATTTGCCCTCTACGATGCAGCTAGACGATAAGATCCGACTCTAGAGTTAACACCTCCTTCACTAACTTTAGTGTACTCCAAAGGGGAAGTAGGAACTGTCTTCGAGAAGTAATAACAATAAAAAAATAAAGGGATGAGATGGAAAGAAGATGCGCTTGTATTAGGAGCTACACATGTTTGACAAGTGTTTGTAAAAAAGAAACCATCCGTCGACAGTGAATACATATTGAACAAAAAAAAATGAACAATTGGATATAATAAAGTATAATAACATTGATAATGGACGTTTAGGTATAATAAAGTATAATAATAACCATGATGGACGGCAATAATGAGAAGTAATGAATAAGCGCTCTTGTGTAATAAAAGTTGGGTAACGATAATGGTTAACTCACAAGTTTTGGAGTAACAATACCAACAGTGCCAATTTTTTTCCATCCTTCATGCATAGGCATGATTGATAGGTAATGTTTGTGCTTTCGCTTGTATCATGTGCACAATGCGTGCAACCCTTCAATGGTTGCTGGTAATTTCAGTACTGGATATCGACGTTGTTAAAATGTGGCCATTGCTGTTTTGTTGTTCCCTTTACTCCAGTTGAAATCCTTTTTTAGGATATTGAGATTGTATCATCGAAATGGTTACTGTTACTTGGGGTTATTGGTTTTTACTTTTTAATAGAAGAAGAAACTTGTCTTGCCTTGTCATTTAGTCGCATTGGTTCTCCATCTTTCTTCACCAACCATGTTTTTGGGAGGAACTTAAACGGCAGTTGAAACCCTACGGTCTTACAATTGTACACTGTTGATTGAATGCTAACCCATCCAGCTGATATCTCCTTGATTTTACTTTTACTACAACGTGAATTATTGGAAAGACACAGATTATCATTATATATAATATACTAACTCGAATGTTGGGTACGCTAAGACATATCACGACCTTTTCCCCATAATATTCGGGACGGGTCACATCAACTTTTTCTGGATTTCGTGTAAGCTTAGCTGTAGTCTCAAACCAGATTATTACAAGTGTATTTTCAGTAAGCTCGTCCACTGGACACGTGTCGTAAGCCTAAATCAACTGTACGAAGCTTTTCCGTCTCTTTGTCAATCTTAAACGGAAAGGTTGCAACTTGCCAACTGGGTCCTCTTGCACTCCCTCCATTTCTTGGTTTTTGTTCTTTTTATTTTCATTTGCATGTGCAAGACCCAATTTTAAGACAATTTCTAGATTTACTTTCCTTTGGAAGAAAACCATTGGAACTTTGGAATAAAACTAAAATGTCGTATGATAATAATATTATGAGCACATGCTGAACTCCTTCAATAAAGCTGGATGAGAAATTCAAGGTTATCCTTTTATTTCCGACATTGTAAAAGAAAAACTTATAAGATCGGTAGCTTGTAATAGGTTGTAAAACTGAAAATAGGTGATTATCTAATCTATAAATAACTAAGAAATATTGAATTAAACTTTGTAGGAGACACACAAGAGTGAAATGCCCAATACTCTTTATCCTTTTATTAAAACCTACTGGCTATGGCCTTGTCAATGAAACCACCTCAACGACTAAGCACTAGGCGGTAGAATTGAGGTAACTCGATCGCATGAAATCTTATTTTTGTATACTATTTGACCCAAAAATCTTTTAGGAACACTTTATAAATATATATAAGAAAAGAAAGGTTGTGAAGTATGCTAGGAACGGATTGGAGCTGGAGGCGGTGAACAGCGGAGAAGAGGACACGTGAGGGTCAAATGGAAGTCCCAAAGCAAAGCATTTTGATTGGGCGACACGTGTGAATGTGTAAAACTAAGAGACAGCCCAATCCAACGAGACAATCCCTTTTTTCTCGCTCACATTACGACTCCCAACAAACAAATAGAGTTGGTAACGCCTCTCTCTCTCTCTCTGTTTTATGTTTGGCGTCTCTTCCTTGGAATCTGCTAATTCACTCATCCACGTGTGCTCTCAACCCCTCTTCATGCCCTCCACGTGTCACCTCTATCCTTCACTGTCAGGGTTTTTCTCGTCATCTCATTCTCTTCTCGCTTCAACTTGGCCGTTCTTTTTCTATGTTTCTCTTCTTTTCAATTTCTTTTCCAGTTTATTGGCGCTCTGATTGCCCCGTTTTTCTGCTTTGGTTATGAAATTTATCAACTTTGGCGGTCCTTTGTAATGACGAGGGCATTAGGATGAGTATCCGACTCAAGAAGTGCAAGTTCCTTTAGGCTTTTTCTTAAAATTTATTTTTATCCTGTTGGTAGGATTTGAAGCTATGGATTCTGGAGCTTTCCCCTGCTGGAATCTTAGTTACCGATAGAAACTTGGTATATGGGTGCCTTTTAAATATAGCATATCTGTAAAGTTCTCAACTTTCTTGTTTTCAGATGGCACAAGCGGACAGGCCACAAATTGCAGGAAAACAGCATCAACATGTCTCTGTGAACAGCAGAAGCATCCCTGTAGATTTGTTGCAACGATTGATGTCTGGGAGCCATTTCAATCACAAGCTGCGTGAAGAGGCAGAGGGAGATGAAATTGAACTAAGCCTTGGACTCTCATTGAATGGGAAATTTGGTGTAGACCCAAGAGCCAAGAAGCTTCGCAGATCATCCTCAATACCAGATTTCATTAACCCAAGTAGGAAAAATGGGAGCGCTTTTGTGATTCCTGCAGCAAGTCAAAATATTGCGAGGACTTGCTCTTTGCCTGCCGAGACAGAGGAAGAGACAAGGAAGAGAAAAGAGATGCAGACTATTAGGAGAATGGCGGCTAAAAGAAAGAGATCAGAGAAGCAAAGGAATTTGAAGGCAGTGAAGGATAGAAATAGGGGGTTTGGGGAAGAGGGACGTGAGGAGGATAAAAGAAATAATGGCACTATTGGCAATCATCCTAATTATAATCGAGGACAGCTTCTCAAGGCTTCAGGAGCCGGTGTGGAACTGGTGCGAGTGCCTTTGTCCCAAGGGTCCATTGGATCACAAGGTAGTGGGTCATCGGGAATATCAGAATCTGAGTGCCACCTAGTTCACGGTAATTATGTGCTTTTCTGGTCAGTTATTCGGTATCAATAGGAACTTTCGCTTTAGTTTCTTGGTGAAGTATCAACAGATAGAGCAGTTTTGTTTTAATTCCTAGATATGGAACCAGGAACCATGGCCCTATTCACTCATGGTTATGCGATTGATTTCCTGCTAGTTGTAGAGCTCGTAAGAAATGTTGGTCCTAGATAACCTAGTTTTGGTGCCAGTCTAGTGAAGTTTTTTTCTCCCTCCCTTTCCTTAGTCCGAGAACGACGAGAAACATCAGAACCTGCTCATTATCTTTTTAAGAATTAGGCATGTGTGGTACGTCAGTATTGGGTATGGTTTTGTTAGGTTGTGCATAGTAGAGAAACAGAATGGTCGAAGTTGGTGGATGGCCGTTGGAATGGGATACAAGTACATATGATATGTGAAACACATTCCAGGAGATTCTTTTAATGATTTTAGTTGATACATGAAATTCTCCATCTTTTTTGCCATGCAGCACTTTTGAGTCCTAATGCTAGAAGTTTTTTCCATCAGATTTGTGGTTAATTATGTCTGTTAGGACAGGTGGGATTGTGGGAATGTATCCGATTCAAACTGCGGTTTAGAACCAAATACCTATTTGTAGTTTGTAGCAAGGTTTAGATCAAGGGATCTACTAGTGAATCATGCTGTCTTTATCTTTTTCACCTTTTTTCAATTGATTCACTTCTGAGCACCGTTCATGAATGAATGAGGGGAGTTTGAAGTAAGTTTCTGATATGACCCAATTTTGCAAGGTTATGTTGTCATGGGCAGTACACCCACCTGAAGACCCAATTTTAACTCCTCAAGAAGCACAACTCAATCTAGATCTTTGTAGTTTTGCTCAACACCGAACTACCAAGTAACATTGCCAATGTTAGTGCTGATGCTAGTTAAGCTCATTCTCTAACCATGAATTTGTGTCAGCCAGGTGTTCCTGGTTGTGAGACGCTAACCATCTCATCATCGTATCTGATTCTTTATGGTTTGTAATCTAAGACTGTTTTATGTCTATGTTTTTTCTTTGGGTTTCTTATTATCTGTATCAATAACCTGTTTCATCTCCTTTGGTTTCCGGTAATCTGTGTGAATAACATGTTCCGCAGTCTTCCTTACCTTTAATTCCCTCCATCTTTCTTCTATAGGGATGAATCAGTGTGCAGATACGAGAAGCCCTGCAAGTACTCAGATGTCCGAGTGTGAGCAAAAGCTGACGGTGACACCAGGATCAGTATCGGGCAGCCTTAGACAACCTCCAACCCAAGATAATACATGGAGTAAACTTGAGGTAAATGACACCAAAACTAAAGAGAATGCGAGTGGTACGTCATTGGAAGATATGCCGTGTGTGTCTACAAGAGGAGATGGCCCCAACGGGAAAAGAATAAACGGTTTCCTATACAAATATGGGAAGGGTGAGGAGGTGAGGATAGTATGTGTTTGCCATGGAAGTTTTCTCTCGCCTGCCGAATTTGTCAAGCACGCTGGAGGGGGCGATGTAGCCCACCCTCTTAAGCGTATAGTCGTCAACCCTTCTCCACTTTTGTAGTCATTACTTCCGACTCAAAAAGACTTTTTGGAAGAGAATGGAGTCCATAGACAAAAGTGTTAATGATTTAGAAAAGTAACAAACTTTCTTTTGTGATATTCTTTTTGTCCTGCATTTGTTTTACCCCTTGATTCCTTTAGATTATGATCAGTGAATTAGATTGTACGTGTTAATGCTCAAAATGAGAGCATGCGTATGTAACACACTTAAACGACTACACCAGAGGACACAAAATTCCCTATTGATCTTTGTTCTCATCTTATGATTGTACTGCCAGGATATTGAAGTTGATCATCAATGAAGCAATGTGGAGATTCTGATGGTTTTAAGAGATTGACATTGCGAGTAAAAGGTTTGGAAACGATAAAGAAGAAAAGCGAATGATAAAAGGGAGGGACAGAGAGAGGAGCAACGAAGGAAAGGAAGGATGCAGGTCAAGTTTGAGTTCTTTACATTAATTAATCAAACTTGCCCATGTACGTGTACTGGTCGGCTAGCTGTCTGGCAGGAGGAAGAAGGCTGTCATTATGATTGTTAACTGAAGCAAAATGAATTGGACGCGAGAACCACCAAAAGTTGATGAGCTGAAATAATCCTTTGAAGCCCTGGAACTTATGCATCTGTAAGAAGTTACTATTATCATGGCACAACATAACTCTAGAGGCAAAAGAGACCAAATATGATTTTAACTTTGCGGTGAATTCCATGGGAAATATTCTGTAGCTTTATTAAGCAAGTAAAACTCA
This sequence comes from Erythroxylum reticulatum, assembly GCA_025504915.1. NCBI lineage: Eukaryota > Viridiplantae > Streptophyta > Magnoliopsida > Malpighiales > Erythroxylaceae > Erythroxylum > Erythroxylum reticulatum. The sequence continues at coordinate 13,849,119 of JANSVA010000008.1, read as the reverse complement.
GATACATGTACAAGTAGCAGCCAATATCTGACTTCTTCCCTTAGATGGGTTCCAGCATCTATAAGAAAGGGCGCATAACTATTTTGCACTGTACAAATTGCAATATCTAGACTAACTTTAAAGGAACAATTGGTTCGAACAAGAGAATGGTAATAAGAATAAGAATGAATATAGTAAGGAATATAAATGAATATCATCATTATAATTATGATGGTTAGTTAAGAGGAATGAATGATTATCATTACTATTGATAATGGTTGGTTTGTAAAAAATATTGAGAAATAAAAAATTATATATTTTAATTAATTAATTATATTAATTATAATATTTTAATTAATGAATTAATTATATTTAAATTAATTATATTGTAACTAATTAATTATTTATTTATAATTAATTATAATTTAATTAATTGTAATTAATTATTTAATTCCAATA
>JANSVA010000008.1:13798649-13840702 GCA_025504915.1 Erythroxylum reticulatum | reverse complement strand
TACATACGAGTGCTCCATGTATTATAATTGTTATTATTTAATTTTTCTATACCACTAACAGTGGTGCTCATGTCTGCCATAATTACTAGATCCCTGATCGAATAATTTCAGAATCTCGGATTATGACTAAATTTTGGCAGAATTTTGGTTAAGACACGATCCCTGATCATAAAAATTTGGACAATGGAGTAACAACTCTAGACGACACAACCTGCTCTGATACCACTTGTAAAAAATAACGACGATAATTTTATTAATAAAAGGACTCAAATACAAAACTTTAGACACTGAAGGTAAACAAAAACAGAAAAAACAAAGTACGAAACCCAGACGCACTACACTTTAGGACACTTTTCTCTCTCTAGAACTCACTTTTCTTTCTTTATTTTTGGTGGTGTTACAAAATGGTGTTAGGATTGCCTATTTATAGGCATCCATCACCAACCTACATGCAAGTTGTTAGAAGACTCCAGATTTGCCAACTTGCCAACTTGCATCGCCAACTTACCAACTTGCATAAGTTGCAAGAAAATTCTAGATTTGCAAGTTGCCCACTTGCAAGCTTTTTTCATATTTTTCCCTTCTTCTTTTTTTTATATACATATCTAGAGTTTTCTACAAGTCTCTAAAATTAGTTGGTGATTTCTAACATAGAGCACTTATCAATTAGGATTGGCTTATGAACTTCCTAAAATGTAAAGTGAATTTTGGGGACCCATTTGTCTTAAACCGTACCCCATTAGAATCTATCGTATACTTTCCAAATACAAGAGGGAACATACTTTTAGGTTTAATAACTTCTTAGCTAGTACAAATGGGTTTAATAATGCAATTTAGGCAAGTATGGGATATCAAATAAAAGGTTATAAAGCTTTTATTGGTTTGGAAAAACTGAAAAGGATAAATCATGAATTAAAGAAGTTGAATTCCAGTAGAGCATTGGGTATGAGATCTACAATTAAGGAGACAAAGCAAAACCTCAAAATGATTCAATCTGCACTCAAAATAAAACTTAGAGACAAAATAGTACAGGAGAAGGAAAAGGTTGCATTCATGTCCCATTTTGCATTCAAAGATCCAGAGTGAATTGGGTTTAAAGATGGAACATGAATGCAAAGTTCTTCCATAATTTTGTTCTAGCTAGGAAAAGTTGAAATTGAATATGCTATATAAGAAGACAAGATGGTGAACTAGTGGCAAAATAATATGAATTGAAGGAAATGACTTTTGATTTATTTAAGGACTCATTGAGGACTCTAACAAGTGCTAGATCATCCATACACCAAATAAGATCTTTTATTGCATACAATTCCAACCTAATATCTTGGAGTTCCTAGATTGTCTTGTTAGTGCATAAGATGTGGAGGAAGTTCTTTTTCAGTTAGAGGAACTTAATGCCCCCATACTTGATAGGCTATATGAATTCTTTTTATGTAATCATGAATCTATGGGTGAGTTTAAAATAATATCTTATTGTAACTTCCTATGCAAAATCATCTCAAAGATCCTAGCCAACAGACACAAAGAGGTGTTCAAGATAGTGATCAATTAATCTCTAAAGGCCTTATTGGAGGAAAGATGGGTTAAAGGATACTTCGCAAATAAACACCATAAAAAATGTGTGAAAAAGATTGAATTCAACATGGCCTTGGACTCTATTAGTTAGGACTTTATTCTACACATATTGGAGGCTTTTGTGTTTCCACAAAAATTCGTACACTAATTAAAAGTATGTATTAAAACTTTTATCTTTGAAGGTGTTAGTAAATAGTGAACCTTCTTTTATATTCAAAGGGGCTAAAGGATTGAGGAAACTATCTCTATACCTATTTATCTTGTGTATGGAAGCTTTGAATATATTAATTAGGAATAATATTGAAAATGATCCTAATTTCTATTATTATATTCAATGTAAGAAGCTAAAATTATTCAACTTGGAATTTGCATATGATCTACTTTTATCTTTTAAGGCTAACCCCCACTCAATTAAGATTTTCATGGCAGATAGACTCTCCAACTTCATAACTATAAGTTAGAAATCCCCCTTTTATATATTTAGTGCTTCCCTTATCAACTAAAAGGTTGCAATTTACAGAATGTTTACCCTTAGTAGAGAACATCTAAAAGGTACTTGGCTCAAAGTGTAATAAGGACCTCTCCCATGCTAGCATATTCTTTATCTTTGTCAATATGTATCTCACTCCTTGTTAACTAAACTTCACATATATTCTTAGCCAAAGGGTTTATCAAAACCTTGGAAAGGTTGATAAGGGATTTTTTATGGAAAGATAGGGGAAATAACAACGGAATGTTGAAAGTCAAATGGAGTGATGTATGTAGACCTGAGAGGAGGGGGATTGAGGATTATACCTATAAACCTATGCAATAAAGTTCTAATGACCAAGAATTTATAGAGGATATTTATAGAGAAAAATGTCGTATGGATGAAATGGATAAATTTTTATTTCCTAAAGGGTAAGGAATTATAGGAAGTCAATTATATACCTTATTTCTTGTAAGGCATAGCATAATTATTAAAGATGAGATCAAACCTAGAAAACTATATAAAATGCAAAATTGGGGATCAGAGGACAATATTTTTTCTTTAATAATTAGTCCAACATATGACCTATCTACCATACAAGCCTATTCTTTATCTTTAGAACTTTTTCCCCTTGAACACTAAGGTTAAGGAGTTGATAGAGAACAATAGATGGGATATGTATACAATAGAGTTGAGGCCACTTTTGCCAACCTATAATCTGAATAAGAATAGTTAGGACTATTATATATGGATGATAAACCAAAATGGGGTGTTTATCAACATTTCCATTAAGAGAATTCTTAAACTAAGGGAGGCAAATATGAGCTAGGCCAAGTGGTATGGGACCCAAATTTAGCCCCTATAGTGTCCATCTTTTTATAGCTCTTAACACAAAACAAGTTGGCTACCATCTATAGACTCATATTCCTAAATATCCTATAGACTGTGTAAACAACATCCAAAAAACTTAAAACAATTTTTTTAGTGCAAGTTCTTGTAGGATATTTGAAAAAGGATCAAAGCTTTATGATGCCTTAGTAATAACAACTTATACTTTATGGATTATATTATTTAGTTATAAGAAGAAAGGACCTTGAATTAAAGAGAAAATATTGTATACATAATCAACGTCACTCATGCATGTACACAATATAGAACCTTGAATAAAGGAGATAAGCTTGTATACATAATCAACCTCACTCATGCATGTACACAATATAGAAAGAATGATTTTTGATAGGTTTCAAGCAGATAGAAACTCCTTACCTCTATTCTAAGATTAGTGCATTCAATCAATAAGATTTTAGCTACTACAAGGTGTGATGCGATAAAGACATGTCAACCTAAAATAGTTAATTCATGAAAGCTCTAACAAAACACAACATAGTATAGAGGGAGGGGGACCAGCTTGAAGAAGTCCTTTAGCCTCCAATTCATGAAATCGGACGAGAGAGGTGTATGAGTAAATAAAAATGATTCAAGAAACTAAGGGCTATAAAGGCAAGCATATATAAGCATTGATAAGAGCAAGACATACATACATAATCAAAAAAACATTCATATGTAGTGAACCACTAGTTAAGATAAAAAATGATTAAGAAGTTAAACCATATCAAGGAAGGAAGCTTATAGACTAAATTAGAAATTGAATGAAACAACACTAACCTACGTAAAATGCGTCAGCAAGCTGACCTAGAAAGCAAAGGAAATCTACACTTAGATAAAATTTATAAAAGGCACAGGAAAATTCATGGAAAAAATAAAGGAAGATATAGGACAAAGCAAACTAGCAACATTACTTCAATATACAAGGCATCTAGACCACTCAACAAACATCCACCAACCTTTGAACAGTGGAAAGGGGTCTAGTTAGTCTAACAAGTTCTTTTTGCATGAGTTTTGGTATTCTTCCATGTCAAGTGTCTAAAATGAGAGGGGTAATAAGTGAAAAAAGGGATATGTGTGTCACATAGTAAAAGATACAACCGACTATGTTGCAAGAATTATTTTTGGTTTGATAACTTATTCACCTTGAATCTAACTAATGCCTTATTTTAATAATTAAATTATTTACATTTTTAAAGAATTAGTACAGAAATGAAATAAATATGGATTCCATATTAGAGTTGAGGTAATTTGATAGAAATGAGCAATCTACAAGGCTTTTTTTTAAGAAACAATAAGTTAAAAATTATTTTTATATAAAATGACATATATTGCTTTTTTTAAATGAAAATGGGTCTTAGGATAATAAAGTATGTTATAAAAATTTTAAACAATAATTTAAGACTGGCCCCAAACCTAACTCGGTCCACTACTAAAATTCTGTTTGGTTGGCTTATACTAGTAGAGCTTTTGTCAGTAGAACTCTTTTATGTAAATCTTTTCTGAGAAGGACTTTTTTAAGAAACTAATTGACTATTTGACTGCCATTTTAAAAAAAACTGTTTTGAAAGAGCTTCATACAATTGATTATTTGGCAACATAAAAATAAAAAGTACTTTTAATTTTAACTAAATTTTATTTTGTAATAAACATTATTTATGGATATAAATATTATTTAAAATATATTAAACAATATGCAAAGCACAATATATTAATTATTATATAATTTTAAACCATATGAAACATAAATGAAAATATATTTAACCAAATATTTTATATGAATTACAACGTAAGTAAAACTAATATCAAAAATAAATATTAAAACATATAAAAAGTAAAATAATATTATATAAATATTAAAATAAATGTGAAGATGGGTTTGTAGGTATTGTGAGAATTATGTGTAAAATATAAGAACAAAATGGACTAAAATAGGCTCATTAATTGATCTGAAAAATCTATATGAAAAGTGCTTTTTTGAGAAGTTCAAAATTTGAGTTTCTTAAAAAGTTGTCTGTTGCTGTCAAAAAAACCATATTTATTAAAGAAATACTTTTTTATTTTACAGTCAAACACTTATTTTTTTTGAAAAAGGCTTTTGTAATAGAAAAATACTTATTGACCTCCTAAAAGCTCATCCAAATAGACACGCCTATTTGTTGCAGAAGCACTTAGTGTTGATGATTCATTTGTTGCTAAGATGATGGAGTGTTGAGCATGAGTCTTTGAAACCTTTTATGCCTATAACTCACTGAAAAAAGAATCAACTTCCTTACTTTTATTATGTTATGATTATGCTACCGTTGGAGCTTATCAATAATTAAAGTATAACTTTTGTGACCCTTTATCCCAAAAAACTTGTGATGCATTTATAATCAATTGGTCAGTTGCAATTTAATATATGATATTATTATTTTAATTAATAAATACACTCTTTATCTTTAAGTATTTGTTAATTATATTTAATGATTATTACCAAAAGGTAAAATTCTTGAAATAATTATTATGCAATTGAAATTATAATTATAAGATTCAATTTGTAGTTTTATATTATTTCTAAATTATTCTTAATTGTAGTTCCATTAAGACAATATATTGATAAAAAAAATAAAACTCGTATATGTTATGTTTTTTCTTATTAAAAAAGAAATATTTTCATAAACTAAAGTATAAAGATACTTAAACAAATGTATGGTTACTTTTACCAAACCAACTCGATGATGAGGATCTCGATTAAAATTTTACTTGTTTGTATATGGTTTCCCTCATAATGATTGTTATCTAATTAATTTTTTTACTTGAGATTATCCAATTATCTCATATGTGAACTAATATATTTTGAGAATATCTTGATATATTCTAATCATAATAGCTCAGTTGATAGTACTTGAATATGAATTATATGAATATAGTTGGGCAAGTCAGCTGCCTTAAATTATTAAAAGAGAATGTTCCACTATTCTTTATTAGTAGTGAATTAAGGAATTTACTGGTTAAAGTGAATTAATATTTGAAAAAAATATTTTAAAATTTTGTTATAAATTAATTGCTAATTAACAAAAACAAACATATTAAATTTAAACAGAGTAGACACTAATTTTATATTCCATGTCTAATTAGAACATTTGATGGCAAAATGATTAAATTATACATTATGATTGTGCATATTCTAAGTCAAATTATTTTGATATTCTTAATATTTAGATAGTCATAACAAGTTGTTTCATTAATCATAATTTATAATTATAAATTGAAGAATTAAAAACTAAGAAGCACAGACACAGACACACGACACGACATGGACACGAACACGAACACGGACATGGACATGAGGACACACCAACTTCTAAAATTTAGTGGACATGGACACGACATATATATATATATATATATTATAAATTTTAGAATTAAGAAAAAAATTCAGAATTCATAAAAACATGGAGCATATGTTTCATTAAACAATTTTTCTACAATCTCCTATTCAAAACTAGAATTAGTCATTTACATAGGTATTTACAACCAAAAAATCTAACTAAGGTATCCACCCTCTAATCACTTTACTCTCAAACATTGGCATTGCTTTTATCAGCAAAAATCATAATCTCCAACTCTGGTTCATCAAGTGAAAGATTGGTAACTTGAAGGATTCCATGATCATCATTAATTGGTGAAAACTCATCTCCTGCAATATCCCACACCATTGCTTCTCCTTGTTTGTATTGTGAAGATTTTCTTGAAAGGAGTCACAAATTAGTATGAATATATACTAAACTCTCAGCATGCTTAGGTTTGATCTTGTTCCTTTTAAGGGAGTGAATAAAAGAGTAAGTACTCCAATTTCTTTCATAACAAGATGAAGACGATGGTTGTCCACATAACTTGAGAGCAATCTTAAGAATTGGAGCATGAACACTTTGAACTAGCAACCAAAATTTTGCATCCAGGATACCTCTATCATTTATAGAGTCATAATCATTAAACCCTTGTCTACCATCCGAAAAATTAGCAAACTCAATGTTTACTTTTTTCCGATCTTCTACATCAGGTAAGTACCTCTTCAAACATTTCAATTTCTCATTGGTGAGCTCCACATCTTGATTTGGTGGAACTCGTTTTGAGTCTTTACTCAACCATTCATGGCTATAATCCCTATATAATTGTAAGAAAAAAATGTTATGAATTATTCATCAATTACCATTATTTATCTCTAATAGAAAAGAAAGTATCAAATTTTGAATAATCGACTTGGATTTAAAGAATGAACTAAACAATGAAGAGGGGTACTACTTTTTGTCTAACGCTCAATTAAGATTTGGAGGACCACTTCATAGAAGGTTGAAGATTCATTGTCATCTTTTCTTTCAAAAAGATATATGGCCTTTCTTACTTTTTCAATCATGGAATCCCACATCTCATACACCAAATGGAGAGTAGATGCATCCGTATCTATGCTTCTTAAAACGTCATAAATAGGATTGGTGAAAGAAAGAATGAAATCTATCTTTTGCCACCAATTATCATTCAGTAACTTCTCTGTGACAAATTCACCATTGCCAACATCATCTTCCTTATAAGCAGACCATTTTTCACTTATCACCATCTCTTGGAGCCTATGTTTGAGAAGTTTAAATCACTTCAATATCACTATTGTAGAGGCAAATCGAGTAGGAGCAACATTAAATAACTTTAATGAAGCAAACTCATTAAAGATGGACAACCTCATATGGTGATTACCAATGAATTTCTTAATAAAAGAAACATCGTCAACGATTTGTGAAATCTAAGAACATTCTTGATACACGAGATTGTTCATTTCTGTATTCTTAGCTGCACAAATGCTCTTCAAAGCAAGGTTAAGAGTATGGACAACACAAGGAGTCCAAAAAAACAGTTGGAAACTCTGCCTCAATCATTAAACCAGCCACCCTACAAACCGGTGCATTATCTGTCACAATTTGCACAACATTATAAAAACAACTTCCATAATCACATCTCTCATTTGCTTAGCTATAAAATCCTTGTTCTTGATATTATCAGAGCAATCAATTGCTTTAAAAAACAATGGCCCACTTTCAGTCACAGCCATAAAGTTGAGAAGAGATGTTCTTTGTGGATCACTCCACCCATCACTTACAATGGTTACTCCTTTTAGATTCTATGTATTCCTTATAGGTTGAAGAAGCTTCTCAACATGTTCTCTTTCTTTGTCAAGTAAAGTTGTTCTCAACTTGTTGTAGCTTGGAAGAACATAACTACTAATATAATTATTAGCGGCAAAAGAGAAAGCTCTGATGAAATGAGGATTCCTTACAAGATGAAAAGGCAATCCTGAAGAGTAAAACATTAAAGCAATCTCAAGATCTAAATTTTCTCTAGCTTGCATGTTGAAAGCATCATTTATAGGTCCCAATGTTGCTCTCCTCTTTCTTGAATCAAAACTACTAGTACATGATGCTTCACCAGTTGAGAAAATTTGAGATTGACTAGATAAGGGTGAAAGAGGGACAAGTCTTGCCTTGGAATTTTCAATCAACAATGTAGCTTCATTGTCAATTTTTTTAGGTTCTATCACCTTTGAGGATGAAATGTCACCACAAACTCGAATTCCCTTTCCTGGTAATTTCAACAGATGTGCCCTTACTCTAGTGTAAGAACCTCTGAATGAGCTATGACAAAAACTACACTCAAACTCAAAGTTTCCACCACTCTCTATTTTATTTTTCTTCACCACATATTTCCATAGTAGTTTTTCTAGATTTTCTTGTTCAGCACCATTACTAGAAGCCATGGAAAAAGGAGAATAATGGACTAAAATACCTAATTAAGATACCAAATTGTATTAACAAACAAGTAAACAATATCAAGAAACAACAAAGTGTTTTTATGTCGATAAAGAAAGCAAGACGGGAAAAGCCACTGTCAACCAAACACATTTCTAATTTCCAAATCACACATGAAGATTGCTACTTCTAAAAAAAGATTGTAGCCCACACCAGTCCAGCTATGAAATCTTCAATATTGCATTGCAAAACAACAACTAAACACTCACCAAAAAGATTAGGCAACATAAAACTCGCTTTCTTTTTCTATGACCAACAAAAATATAGCTTCTGTTCTATACTTACTTTTATCCATACTTTTATGCAGAGTTCATACATACGTACTTAACTCCATACTTACTTTTATGACTTAACTCCATACATACGAATTTTCTTGGTATTATTAGACTAACTATTATGCAGATTTCCTTAATTTTTATAAAGATTTTCATGATTCAAAGAATTCTATGTACGACTCTTATTCAAAGAATTCTATGTACGAGTACAATTTTCATAACGATTTTCATGATCAATTTGCCATTGCTAACTCTGCCACAGCACAAACAGAAGACGCTAACTAACATTGCCGATTTAAAGTTTCTTTTCCAACAAGAAACCCGAAAGTTGGTGAAAAAGGAGACCAATTAACGCCAGCCAAATACCCACCCAAAATCTCTATACTTGCGGCAATCTTGGGACTACTAGAGAAGTCAATTTTGTACTTGGTAGACATATTAACATGCAAAATCCCCCATTTTGGAACACCCGTGGAAACACACGACTCTGTACACAGTTTTCAGAGTCGTGTGTTTCCATTAAAAATCTCCACAAAGGACTACATAGAAGCGTGGATTTCAGCATACCTAATAGCGTTGTATTAAGAACCAGCGCAGATGTGAAGGATGCAAGGAGCAGATGGCTGGAAAACAAGGAGCGTCATAAAACAGAAGATTTGTGAGAAAACAAAGAGGAGTGATGGCTGAAAAATCACGAGAATTTGAGAAGTTGTAACAATTATATCTTTCTTAATAAGGAAAACTACCCATGTCAACTAAATAAATTTTTGAATAATTCATAAAAATGTTACGAGCCATATTAAGACGTGTCCGAGCCGATAAAAATGATTTGTTTACTTCGACACGTACGAATATGTGTTTGACACATGTCCACTGCGTGTCTGTGTCGGACACGTGTCAGACACACGGACACGGCACCATTTTGACGTGTCCGTGCTACATAGATTAAAATAAATTAAAAAGAGTTTTCATTCACCTACTTTCATTTATGAATTATAATTATAATTAACATTTAAATTGCCGACTTCTTGCACTTTAGTGGTGATCCGCTGAAAATAAACGCTCTTCCTTGGAGATTAGCGTTCATCTTTTTTGTCTGCGTGACACTCTGCTCTCGTTTTGTTGAAATTGATCTTCTATATTCATATTCTTATCCCAGATTTCCCGCATGTAGTAGTTCAATTTCTAGCAGATCGTTATGAGTGTCTATTTGTCATTTTGGATTTGCACCAAGAAAAAAGCCTAAATTACTACCTCCAAACTCGTTTGAATATACATTTAACAGAGGAAGCAAATCATTATGTACGCTGATTGATATGGGTTTGGTGATAGGTTCGTGGGATGACGAGGAGAAGGATACTATGAGAACCAGGGCAGGACGAAAATTTTGTTCCGGAAGAAGAGTTAAGAGCAGAGGTGAAGGTATCTTGAGAATTGGCCAACAAAGTCCTTGTCCTGGACCTTGCTATGTTTGAAGCCATTGATGATGTATCCTTCCTGGTGATTTCTATCTCTGAACTTCAAATTGAGGATGAGGGATCCGTTCAATAGTATCGAGTTCCTTTGCAGTGCCCAAGGTAATTGAGCTTCTTCGGCCTTTTCTAAGTAAAAAAGGCAAGAGGAGTTTTAATACCTTAGAATTCCTGCACAATCATTGAAAAGAGTGCAATTTTTCAAGCCGTTATCTGAGTTACCTGCTACAATAATTATCACGGCAGATCATTGCTTCTATTACTGAAGTAGCGCACTAATCAACGAAGAACTCAAGAAAATGGAGAAGAATTCAGGTTTCTTGCTGTAAAGAAACTATGCAATTCAAATGGTGGTTGAAGTTATTGACTGAGGTACACCGCTCAATTAGATAGTTCCAGGTAATTAAACATAAGGACAGTTTACTCTTCACAGAAATTCATCAAGTTCAAGAATCCATCCGCTAATTATCCCCCGCAAAACAGGTCATTGTGCTTCATCTTTTTGCGTTCATATGTCCAATTGGAAAGCGACCACTTCCTGAACTTGTATACCTTGAGCCTGAAAGATGTTGGCACGTCATAACTAAAAGACATTTATCATCATCACAAATCTTAAACAAACAAAAGGAGCTACATATACGCTGCGTCTCGGGAAGATATAATTAAGACAACCTTAAAACAAAGTGTTTGATAATACCTTAGCCTGATTCAGATTCATGCTAGGGGGCAGGAGTGCAGCCTTTGTGTTTCTGGCTAGAAGTCCTTTTGTAACAGGTGATATCATCAGATCGGTCGGACTCCTGTACCTATAACCAAATGACCAAAAAACTGGAAAAGATTAAAGAGTAAAAATAAAGTCGCAGAAATGGCACCTTGGAAAGTTTTAGCGATGAGCCAATGGAACGCAGAGAACAAACAATATTTCTACCAACAGAAAATTGTCAAGAGCATGTACGTGCCTTTCAGGGTACTTAAATGCCTTCGGAACCTTGAGGCGATCTGGGGTGCTGCTTTTGCGCATATCATTGCTCGTCTTTTGAGACTTGGAATCAGTACTCTGCTCCTGACTTGGTGTTCTGCAATCCTGAGCCGGCTCTTTTAATGGACTTCCGATCAGATTCTCCATTTGGATATGTTTGTAGATGTACGTCACCTGTTTACGGACAAATATTTATGACAACCCCTTTTCAAAGAAGGAAATTTTACAATAGCAGAATTGTTGCAGACTAAGATGATGCGGAGAGACTGAAAACTAAGAACTCTCAAGAAAAGCTTTCGACGATAATATGTGAATGAATAATATAAAGCACACGTACAGAAATATATGGGTTTGCCGTATGGGTCTAACGTGTTCAACTTCAACGGTCCAATTTTAGAGCCTCCCCAATGGACCGTTTGAGATTCAAAGCAACGTTCCAATTATACTGACCAAAATAGTGGGCCCACCGTCCCACGGGAACAGAACTAGAAAAGAAACAAAAGTCTCGTGGCTCTATATTTAAAAAAGAAATTAAATCTCATCCTTAAATTCTAAAGATAATTCTTTTCGCTATGAAGAAATCATTTAAATATTAATATACAAATTTTCTTATTTGCATACTGATCCTAATAGATTTTATATGTTATACAGTATCAAATATAACAGCATGACTCAGACGAGGAGCAACTGACAGAAATTTCAATTTTCAGTGGATTAATTCAACATTTCCTTTGCTGTGATCCGTACTAGTCAAAAATTTTACTCTAATCATGTTGGTTTAACTGTACTTCGATTTCAGAAATACAAAATTTAGATTACTTATATATATATATGCATATATCCTACAGTAGTTTTAATACAATTTACCCTTCATACCAAGATAAAACATACCATCTTTCTGGTTACTTATGGCGTGTTGAAGCAATAAAAATATAACAAACAAACTCATCCATTAGAGTAATTCGGTATTTTCAGTACAAGTAAATCTCCGTAATAGTTTTAATGACTTTTGACATATTTGTGATGCCAACAAAAACAATATATATGAAAAATAAAGAAATACAAAATACAAAATTTTATGTGATTCACCTAATTGATATGACTTTATTCTTTTATTAAAAAGACGGTAGACAACAATCACTACTTCATCCTTACCAAGGTAATTATAGAGTTACATGTAAGAATTATAATTATGGCAAAACTTTATTATCGTATAATCTTAACTGATAATTTATTTCAACATAAATTTAAAATCACTAAAGCTTTATTTCATAGATGGCTTACTGACATTGAAAGCCCCCAAAAACTACAAGCTATGTAAGCATTCACTAAGTCCAATTAACACTTCTACGGATAACATCTTTATTAATATGTCAGTTGCATCTTTTAAAGTGAATTTTTCAATAAGATTTGAACATACGCAATCACTTACTCGATCTTAGTAAAATTTTGTAACCTTCACCATAGCCCCATCCATCTACCTTTCATTTAAATTTCCTTAAGATCTTGAAAGATATTTTCATCCCTATCACTGATGATCAGAGCATACACTACTGAATCTCTCTAACAATATCTTCTTTGCTACTTAATGGTTCTATTTGCTCTATCCCTAGCTATATCATGTTAATACTTTCTTTCTGACATTACTCTATCTCTTAAACTAGAATTTCGACTCACCTTAGCAACTGTTTTAGGATATTCTAGTACCACATTTGAACCAATATTATTCACTGTTGAACATGGCATATCCTTTCTGTATGTTTATCTCAACATATGTTACTCCTTAGATACTATATCTTTCAAGTTTACTTAGAAGTTTTGTAAGTGCCGAAGTTTACAAAAGTCTACCATATTATATTTGGCATCCTTTAATAAGCTCCTCTTATAAAATTTCATCATCTCTTGCTCACCAAGAGGCTCATCCATATAAGTCATACTGTAGTACTATTTTTCCTTCTTAAAGATTGAGATACAACCATTGATCTTATTAACATCTTTCTAATTAAGACATAAATATCATACTGTAAATTTTCTGTCATAATGGTCAATATAATAGAAATCAAATTTGTATTGCAACAACTCAAGATTATAGTTGTATAAATTACATTGACTGGCCAAATTATAGGCTAGAATTATGCTTAAGTTACAATCTCAACAGTGTATATATACATGAATCTTCTTAAGAGTAAAAAACAAAACCTACAATCTCTTTTATCTTTTATTGTACCAGAGCTCTGACACCTTAAAGGTGTATATTTTTTTAGTAGCTAGTAGTTCTAACTCTTGGCCTTAAAGAAATTACTAAAAGTCTTAAAGAGGATTTTTTTTCTAGATAGGTTTAGTGCACTTCTAATGCAACAACTGCTTATTCTCCAATACATTTTATCATATACTTTAAGCACAGGAACTCCTTTGAAAAAGCCTTCACCCTTCGAGAAAAAATATATGCATCATACTTGAAATCCTTCTCCATCTTCTGATCAAAACACGTGCACACCATCTCATCATCACTACCGCTTATTATCATCTACAGCTCTCCTGATCATCGACCAGTTAGCTTCAGCTACATTCAACAATGAGCAAAACTCTAGTGACTTCTTAACAAGTGAACAAATTATTGAATTATTTGATGAAAGGTTTTCTCAATCTTTTATTTCTTATAACTTGTTTATATACAACTTACATGGAATGCTCTAGAACTAGAGCTACTAACTAACTATGGAATGATCTAGAACTAGAGCAGCTAACAACTAAAACAAACTCCAAAACAAAAAGCAAACTTGGATAACCATAAAATAAATACATTGGTGCCATATATACTCTAATACCCCTTTCAAGATGGAGAATACACATTGTGTATTCTCAGCTTGGAAATGTTAGTATGGAAATGAGCAAGAGGCAATGGCTTAGTGAAGCAATCAGTAAGTTGGTGATGTGAAGAAATTGGAAGAAGATGAACAACACGCTCTTGAACTTTCTGTCGTATAATGTGAAAATCAATTTCTATGTGTTTGGTGCGTTTGTGAAATACCGAGTTGGATGCAATTTGAAGGACAGATTGATTATCACAATAGATGATAGCAACATTAGAATGAGATATATTAAAGTCACACAACAAATAAAAAATCCATTGAAGCTAACATGTGACGGATGCAAGGGCTCGATACTCAGCCTCAAATGATGATCATGACATAGTGGATTACTTCTTGGAACGTCATAAAATGAGAGCAAATCCAAGGAAAATGCAGTAGCCCATAATTGATCGACGAGTATCTGGACAAATAGCCCAATCAGAATCAGAAAATGCCTCGAGTTGAAGATCATTTTGGGTTGGAAAAAATGCCTTGGCCAAATGCTTACTTAAGGTAACAAAGAATGCGATGAGTAGCAACCAGTTGTAGCTGTGTAGTCTTGTTAACAAATTAAGATAAACAATAAATAGCAAAAGTAATGTCAAACTGTTTAGTAGTAAGATATAGAAGCTTCCCAATTAATCGTCGATAGGTGCTGGGGTCTGATAATGGCGTACTGTCATCAGTTGACATTTTAGTTTTAGCCATCATAAGAGAATTAACTGGCTTACATCCAAGAAATGTTGTTTCCTGCAATAAATCAAGGGTATATTTCCTTTGACAAAGATTAATCCCTTTCTCAGTACGTGCAACTTCAAGCCCCAAAAAGTACTTCAACACACCAAGATCTTTAATACTAATTGATCATGTAATTTTTTTTAAGGCGATCAATATCTGCAATAGAATCACTAGCCAAGATCACATCATCAATTTACACAGAGATAGCTATAAATGATTGTAGTGTGTGCTTGAGAAATAATGAAGGATCACTCAGAGCTGATTAAAACCATTAAGATAAAGTGCCTGTAATAACTTTGAATGCCACTATCTACTAGCCTATTTTAAGCCATAGAGAGACTTCAAAAGCTTACAAACCTGTCTAGGTTTAGAACCCTTAAATCCCGGAGGGAGCCGCATATAAACTTCTTCTAAAAGATCTCCATAAAGGAAAGCATTATTAATGTCTAATTGATGAAGAAACTATCCTTTAGTTACTGCCAATGTTAATAATGTTTTGACAGTGGTCATTTTGGCAATAGGAGAATGAGTTTCAAGAAAATTGATACCAAATTGTTGAGTAAATCCCTTTGCAACTAAGCGAGCTTTTCACCAAAGAGTCATCGACATTGAATTTTAATTTATAAACCCACTTGCATCCAATTGGTTGCTTAGAAGGAGGGAGATCTATAACAACCCAAGTATTGTTTGCTTCAAGAGTGTCGATTTCAATCTTCATTACTACCCTCTAACAATTTAACTGAACTGCTTCATAGAAATCTTTTGGTTCTGTATAATTAGTAATGGTGGTAGAGAAAGCATGATGTTTAGATGAAAGATGGGAATAGGACAAAAAAGATTGGATGGGATGGAGAGTAGAAGAAGTTGAATGTATTTGTACCTGATAATACTTGAGATAAGCCGGTGTAGTCTTTTGTCCAATGGATCTACGTAAGGATGGTGAAGAAGATGGAGTTATGAGTTCTGGTTGAGAATGATATGTAGGTGGAATATCGGATGATGGAATAGGTGAAGTTGTAGGTACTAGATGTCTAGTGATAGAATCATCAACAAAATGATTGTCGTGTGAAGTAGGAGTATTAAAATCACGATGAACCGTTTAAAAAATGTGTTTATGTTCAGGATTGGAAGTATGAGAATTTTTAAAATAAGGGAAGATATTTTCATAAAGGACAACTTGTCGAGAGATCAATATTTTATTAATCTAGAAATAATAGAGTCGATATCCTTTTGTAGTGCCTGGATATCCAAGAAAAACACATTTATGAGCTCTATGATTAATTTTCCCTTTAACAATATCAATAGTAGATACAAAACATAGACATCCAAAGACTTTTAAGTCTAAAAAGCTAGAAGGCTTATTGAATAACAATTGAAGAGGAGTTTTGTCATTAATATAGGAGAAGGAATACGATTAATCAAATAAGCATCACAAAAGATGTTGTCAGACCAGAAGGAGAGTGGCAATAACACCTGAAATCTTAAAGCCAGAGCAATATGAACCAAATGTTGATGTTTCCTTTCGACAAACCCATTTTGCTGAGGGGTGTATGGACAAGTGGTTTGATGCATAATACCTTTTGACTCATAATAACTTCGTATATTGAATTCTTAACCATTGTCAGTTCTAATACATTTAACAGAAGTTGAAAATTGATTTTCTGCATAGATGCAAAATTTTTGCAAAATCTCTCTAGCTTGTGCCTTTGACTGCATATAAAATACTCATATATATCGGTTGAAATCATCCAATATGGTCAGGAAGAATTTATTACCATAAAATTAGGCAACTTACATAGGACCCCAAATATCAACATGTAAAAGAGTGAATATAGAATCAACTGATGAACTTCTCATAGGGAAAGAAAGTCTCCTCTATTTAGCATAATGACATATTTCATAAGGTTCATTATTTTACAAATATATGTCACTGTCTATATTTTGCAACTGTTTGATTCTTTTATTTGATAAGTGCCCTAGTCTATAATGCCAAATATCAAAAGTGCCATCATGACATAAAGTAGAGATTGTTTTATTTATGGACAGAGTGTTATGTGATGTATTGGCATACAAAGGTAGTGGTTGAGTAAGACGATATAACCCTTGAACTTCTTCAACTAGTCCAATCTTCTTCTAGGAAAGCATGTCCTGAATGAGGTAACGATTAGACTTGAAAATTAAAAAACAGGAAGAATCCTTGAGCAACTTGCTAGTTGAAATAAGATTGAATTGAAATGTTGGCACATATAACACATCTATCAATATTAGATCATATGAAACCTTAATAATTCCAACATGAGTTGCTAGCATAATACCATCATTTCAAAGTCGAACTAATGTGTTACATAGAGGCTTATAACTGGTGTAATATGCAAGTATACAAGTAACATGGTCAGTGGCTCCGGTGTCAATAATCCAAACATTCTCATCGTTTCTAGACCTCGCAAAAGAGCAAGTAAGATTATTACCTTTCAGCTCAGTAGTTGGATTAAAACTCATGTTAAACATGTTTGCTTAGGGTGAACTGATAGGCTCTTACGGTTGTTGAAGCAAAGTTAAAAGTATCACATATTGCTCTTGAGTTAGACTTACCTTTAACAGATCAACTTGTGCATCCACAATAGAACTTGTATCAACTGCTCCACAAGAGTTAGGATTTATCTCTACATTGTTTTCACCTTGCAATTGTACTGCATTTACATTCTGAATTATTTTCACTTTGTTCTTTAGATGACCAGGAGGATATCTATACTTCTTATAGCATACACGAATGGTGTGCCCTGTATATCCACAAAAGCTACACATAGATTTCTTTACTAGTTGACTTCCCTAAAAATTCTTCTTAGGATATGAATTATCCTCTTGCTTTCTAGAATAACCTCTACTGAAAAAAACACTAGACTCTACAATTTGTACAGAACTCCCCTGAAAATTGTCTCTCTTATTGTATAACCATTGAAAACACTTTATTGATCTTTGGTAATGGATCCATTAACATGATTTGTGAACATACATTTGAAAATTTGTCATTTAATCCTCTAAGAAAACTGATTATTTGATCATTTTGATTATAAATCTTCATCTTCTCAAGTGCATCGTAAGAGCATGATGGTTCACAAGAACAAATCGAAGTTAGTCTTAGATTCAAGAACTCATCCTATAGAGATTTTAAAAGTGTATACTAATCTGTGATACTGAGACTGCCTTGTTTAAAGGAATAAATCTCTCCTTATAATTTTGCAACGCGCATGTTATCTCTTTGAGCAAATTGATCTCGTAAATCTTTCTAGATCTCAAGTAAGGAATCAAACCAGATTACGCTTTGTTCGATGGATGGTGTTAATGATTTTAACAACTAAGAAGCCACCATCATGTTGCATCTCTCCCATACTGTAAACACTGAATCTCCATTTGCTAGTATAGTAATACTTCCATCAATGAATTTAAGCTTATTCTTTGATAACAACGCCATTCATATGGCTCTTGACCAGGTGTGATAATTGAAGTCACTTAAAGGAGGACTCACTAATACTATAGAAGGATTTTCACTTGGATGTGGGTAGTATAGACTATGTGGTTGATATTCACTTCGACTGGCATTGCTTCCAGATGCCATTTTGTTAGACTCTCGAAGCTGTTTGATTAGGAATGAAAAGAGGGAGAAATTACCTACTCTAATACTATGAATGAATTATTGAATCGTTTAATGAAAGGTTTTCTCAATCTTTTATTTCTTGTAAATTGTCTATATACAACTTACATGGAATGCTCTCGAACTAAAGTTGCTAACTAACTACGAAATGATCTAGAACTAGGGCAGCTAACAACTAAATCAAACTCCAAAATAGAAAGCAAACATTGATAACTGTAAAATAAATACATTGGCGCCATATATAATCTAATAACAAGAGCAAGTGACAATCAACACTTTCTATCGCTAGCACTCACCATTGTTATGTCCTCTATTAACCATTTTTTATGTTCGTAAAGTAACTACCACAAGCAATAATAATGATTTGTGTTCTTTTGGTGAAGGATGTTTCCATAAACAAAAATTTTCTGGTTTTCTACCATCACCACATAATTAAGAAACACGGCTCATCAAGGCTCAACCAAAGCCGGATTTCAGTTAAAAGAAACCTAGCCCATAAAGCCTAGCCTAACAAAAAACATACCATCCCAGCTTATAAGGCCCAAGCCAAAGTGCCAGCTTAACGCATAAAGCTTAAACGAATTTCAAGAAGCCTAACCCAATACCAAAAATAAAAGAATATTATGAAGTTCTGGACAAAATTAAGAATATAAAAGGTTCAACTACAACACCGACAAATACAGTACCTATAAATTACATTAAGTCAAGATAGCTCTCTTCTCAGTAAATTTGATCTCTCTTATTGTTTCTTCTTAAATCCAATTCGAACTTGCGAGAAATGGTCAAAATTATGCTTGATAGAAAGATTAAATAACCAATTTGCTCTTTGGCTATGGAATTTTTAGTTATGATGATGGATCTGATCCTTGCCCACTAAAAAATTATCCTAGATACTTTATTTGAACACGTCAAGATTATCCATACTGCTCAATATTCAAGCTAGTTTTAATAGCTTGATCAACCTAATAATAAATAGTTTACCACTTCAACCGATGGTTGGATAAAATTAGAAGCGAGCTTTAATAATCAATCAAATACATAGATGCTTTCAATCTTGTCTTCCCTTATGATTAGGAAAAAAAAGGAAGGTAAGATTATCACCATATATATAAATAGGGTTAAAAGTTTGATTGATGATTTAACGCTTATTAAACACCCTTGAATGATACACCAATTATGTCTTAAACTTTAAATGGCTTGAATGATGAGTTCAATAAGCTAAATGCTCCCATGTTCGTGATACACCTAAGTCCTTTAAGGATCTTTATGGAAAGCTATTTGATTGGTAATTAATCCATAATCAGTGGGGGGTCAAATAAAAAGATAAAGTACAAGTCATTACTCAATTTAGCCAAAAAGTTTGTAATGACCAAGGTATAAGTCACAACTTAATTTACCCAAAAAGATCATAGTAACTAAGGAAGACATCATGCCAATCATGAAGACTATTATGGTAATCATATTCGTATCACTTATGAATCAAATAACATTAATGCTAGTCAAAGGAATCCTAATTACTATTGAATAATTCAAAATCAGCCTCACACCACTTATAACTTCGAAAACATTGGTGACAAAAAATGGAACCATAATTATCAAAGACATTAGAATTAGTCTCATATCGTTTGCCAATTATATGACAAACTAAGTCATAGTGCAAAAAATTGTCGATCTTATGGAAAACCTTCCTTTTATTCTTCATAACCTTATCCACATACAATATATGGATAATCAAGTTATCTCAACATTTGGGTACTTGACTCTAGTGCTACACTTTATATAATTTTTATCTTAAAAATATATCTCTTCATTAAAATTATATTGGTAACGAAGATATTATAGTCAATAATGGTAATGGCATACCTATATATTACATTGGTTCCTCCTCGCAAACTCTCTTGTCACTACATTCACACTAGATAATATTTTCTATGCACCCTTTGCAAAAGGTTCCAAATATATGTTTCTCTATTTTATAAAATAAATAATACCTCAATTGAATTCTTTCTTAACTCTTTTCTCGTGAAGGATTTAAATATGGGGCATGCCTGGCCAAAAGGCAAAGTAGACATAATTTGTATGAGTAGTCATCCTCAACTATTCCTACTTCATCATCTAATCTCAGTCCTTCCATCACAGTAGCTTTATTGTCTCAATTATGACATCAATATCTTAGTCACCTTTCTCCTCTAATTTAAAAGAAAATTGTGACTAGTAATTATAATCCATCTTCTTCAACCTTAAAAAATCATGTGTTCGACTCTTATTAGTAATAAAAGTCATAAACTTTCATTTTCGAAGCCCTATATTGTTTGTGATAAACCATTTCAAGTTACATATTCAGATGTTTAGGGACCTTCACCTTTGACTTCCTTTGGAAACTTTCATTATTACATCATTTTTCTTGATTATTTCACAAAATGTTTTTGTTTTTATCTTTTAAAATTAAATCTAATGTGTGGAAGGTTTTTTAAGAAATTTGCCAAAATCATTGAGAACTATTTTCATACCAAAATCAAAATCCTTTATCCAGTTGGCAAAGGTAAGCATAAACCACTTTGACATTTTCTTAGTCGACACATCATCCAACACATGACATCCCCATCATATACACCATAACATGATGACTCTACTAAATGCAAACACCATCATATCGTAGAAACCAGTCTTGCACTTCTACAGAATGCCTCTATGCCTCTTTGTTTTTGGTCTCATGCATTTTAAAGTACTACATATCTCATCAATAGAATGTCCACTCTTATCCTCAATCACGATACTCCATACCAAAAACTTTTTGGAGACAATCTAAAATTTACATCATTTAAAGTTTTTAATTGGCTTTTCTATCTATGGCTTCAACCTTATAACACTAACAAACTTGAATAATAATCTTGACCATGTGTATATCTAGGGTTCTCCCTACCACTTCACTCCTTTTGTTATGTACTACATCAAAGTGCATTTTTATCTCTAGAAATATTGTTTTCTTTGAGAGTATTTTTCCATACCAAGCTAAGTCCTCTTCAAATCTAAATATCTCATCTTCCACTTTCTTTAAATATCTATTAGAGTTTACAAATAAAAATTTTGATCAAGTTAAAACTTCTACTTGTGATCTTGACCATACCATCTTACTTCCTTCCATACCTTATTACAATATCCCTATTTTAAACTCAAGTACTACTTCACAAGTTATCTTAACTCCTTCTTCATCAATGGCCTGTCCGACATAGGTTAGTAGTTTAACTTTTCTACCTCATAACTTTATTATACCTAGTGTTACATCCTTACCCAATTTACCCAATAACATTATTACTTATAATTTAGGCCAACCATTAAAGCACTACTTCCAATATACCTTATAAACAGGCACAACTCAATCATCACATATGGTTATTCATTTTGAAAATAACATCTACAAAATAATAAATATTTTCCCTATATACAAGCCCCTTAACCTATCTCCAAGAAATGAAACTCAACTTATTTACCTAAGCTCACAAGTGTCCTCATTAGCATGATGCCATAAGATAAGAAATTTTATCTCTAAAAAAAACTTGGATCCATATCGCCTCATTTCCTACATAGAACATTATTGGGTATAAATGTGTGTAAAAAATCAAGAGGAATCCTGATGCTCCATTGCTTACCATAAAGCTGACCTTATAGCTTGGCATTGAAGGCACCAAAACCTTTGATCAAGTCATTAAACTTGCAACTGTTAGTCTTATACTTACTTTTTCAGTAACACGTGACTGGAATTTAAATCTAGTGGATGTTAATAACGTCTTTCTATAAGGCAATCTTTTTAATTATGTTTTTATGTAGTTACTCCAAGCATTCATTAACTCTCAATATCCAGCTCATATCTATAAATTGAACAAAACAATTTATGGTTTTTGTCAAGCTCCAAGGGCATTGTATATTGAACATCATTCCTTTCTTGTTGCGTATGGTTTCACCAACTCCAAAAGTGACACTTATCTCTTTATCTATAATGTGGGCACATGCATTATATACTTATTTGTGTATGTGGATGATATTATACTCGCGCACAATCAATCATAAAAATACAAGAGTTCCTTACTTGTCTCTCTAAGTGATTCTCTCTTAAGGATCTTGGCTAACTCAACTATTTCCTAGGTATTGAATCCAATATATCTTTTAATAGGTTATTTCTATCTTTATGATAATATATCATCGACATCCTTAAGTGCACTAAAATGTATGAAGCCAAAGAGGTTAGCATTCCATTATCTACAACTATAATACTTAAACTTGATGCTCGAACTCTTAGATATAATCCAATTGATTATTGACGAGTACTTAGCTCCCTTCAGCACCTCTCACTTACTATACTAAATATGAGTTATGTTGTCAATAAACTAGCTCAATTTATGCATAAACCAACTTCTCCACATTATCTTTCCAAAAAAAATGCTTTGATATCTTAAAAGCACATCTCTTTATGATGTATTCGTCTCCGCTCATTCATCACAAGTTTTTTATTCCTTTGCTAATATTGATTAGGTTGGTGATACAAATACATATCACTCTACCTCTTCTTATGTTGTCTTTCTTGGCTCTAATCCTATTAGCTAGGGTTCCAAAAAAAATCTACTGTATCCCACTTATCCACTGAAGCTGAATATTATGCCATTATAGCCATCACTGTTGATGTCAATTGTTTGACTAATATGATATAATAACTTGCCATCTCAATTTCGATATCTCTCACAATTTATTGTGATAATATTATAACAACTTACTTATGTTCCAATCTTATCTTGAATTAATGCATAAAGTATATTGCTATTGGATTTCACTTTATTCATGACCAAGTGTCCCATATACACCTTCGTATATCTTACATTCATACTACATACTAATTAGCTGACTCTCTACTAAGCCTCTTGCTAAAAAATAATTCCTTATCCATGGTTCTAAATTGAGTTTCCTTCTTGTACAATTATAGGGGTATAATAAAAATCAATCTTGTATTGCAACAATCCCAAAGATTATAGTTGCTCAAATTATATTGATTGAGTATATTATAAGTTAGAATTATGCTTTATTTACAATATGCATTGTGTATATAGACATAAATCTTCTTAAGATTAAAAAAAAAACCTTCAATCTCTTTTTTCTTTTACAACACACCTTTTAATACCTTATGTCACTTATCCTCAATAGAAAATTTATACCCTTGTTTATCAAGAGTACCCATAGAAATCAATTTATTTTGATGTCCTAGAACATATCATGTATTTAATGTTCTAACAATTCCATCATTCATCTACATGAATTACTACTTTTGACAACACACTCTCCATCATCATCCAATCTGATAGTATCATTTCATTCTTTAAAAGAATAGAACTAGTCCTTATTAAAACTTATATAATAAGTCTTGTCGATGTCTATCACCCATTAATTTCCAAAGTCTTTAAAACATCACTACCTCTTCCACCCTCTTTATTGGAACTCTCCTGGAATTGTTTTTCCATCTATTTCTCAATTCTCAATTTAAATTACCCTTTAACTTTACAATTAAAATATCAAACAACTTTAGCCTTTAATATGAATTATGAATTACTCATATTTTAAAACTCCTTTCTTCATTCCTTCCTTCCTTTATTAATAACTAGATTTATATCTAATACATATTCGTATGTGTTAGAGACCTTTTTGTTCAATTCCTTGGACTATAAGGTATCTTTCACATTACTGAAAAAATAGTCTCTTTATTGTATAACATGCTATCAACAAAATTCTTATATGAATTGTTGTGGCCTAGTCCTCATCCTCAACTTAACCTAGTACCGTATAGATTCAAGAAGATATTAAAATTATCAATTATGATCTTTCACATATGTATTTTCTAACATCCTCAAGGTATACAAAAATTTTTTTTGATATAAATCTTTAGTAAGTGATTTTTTGATATTTACTTTTAAATCGTTTATGTAACAAAGTAGCATTAGTTTTATCAACCACTTCTCTCAGAACTTCTTCACCCAGACTCAAAATTTTGTTTCAATAATTAGACAAATGCCTATAGGATCATCAATCTACTCTATCTCAATTCACCATTTCAAACTTTATACATAAGGTTTTTTCTATTGCATTGTGCACTTTTGACAGAATCTCTTACTTCTTTGACGCTCCCAATTTCTTCAACATTTTTTCTTCTTCTCCTAACAATGTTTGTGCAGCCTTGCAAAATAGGAACCACTCTCATCTTCACCTTCTGTAGAGTGAATTTATTTGATTCATTCAACTTTTCAATATCAAATAAATGCAATGATATTTTGATAGCAAACCTTAGCTTTGATACAGTTGTTGTGCAAATAGAAGTAATATATTAAAAAAATAAGGAACCAAAGAACACAAAAATTTTCATACAACTAATCGATGTTACTTACATCCTTTATTATTGTAAGAAAGACCATACAAAGAGAAGTATGACAACTACCCCTACCATTTTGTTTCCATAGATGTCTAGTGATATTGAAACTCTATTTTACTACAAGTCTAAGACTAATGAAATTTTATTTCATTAGAATTTAAAGCATATCTTATAATATCTATTCTTAATTCCTAATGTGTAATAAGGTAGATACCATATATTCTTTTTTATCGTTTGTAATCACTGTTCCAGTATAACAAATGTTTGACACTTGAGTTCTCTATAGTTAGATCGCTTAAGAAATATGTATCATTTATAACTACAAATTTAAAATTGATAAGAATTACTCTAACAAATGTGGTCTTTTTGCTACCAAACCAACTGCTTAGATCTAAGGTCGACGAGTGGATAAACTTTTCTCTTCGAGTCTAAGTTTGGATGTATTAAAAAGTTTTCAGTATTCTGAACTTTACAACCTATTCTTGGTAAAGAAAATTTGCATTAACTCCACTCGAATTCAACTTCAATTATAACTAATATTCTTCATATGATGTTTTGACTTTACTTGACTCTTTTCTAACCAATCTATTAAAATAAGTACAAAAATTATATTATTAAGTAATAATTTATCAAAATAAAAGATCCTATAAAAATAGAAAAGCTACTGGTGACTTCATACAACTTAACTAATAAATGCATCACCCTGTGCCGTTAGACTAAATACTATCTATATTATAAACAAGGATTTGAGTCTAACATAGGTGCATTCAATTAAAATTCATACTTCTTTTTTTTGTTTTTGTGAGGACTACATAGTCAATTCTTGTTATAGATTAAGGTGATTATCTCTAACTAAATTGAAAACCACAAAACTAACTCTCTTTACTGATTACAGAATTATCTCTTATAAATTAACTTGCTAGTTGATGTACAAACAAAATCAACGAGATGAATGGTGTTTCTTCCTAATCTTGTCACCTGGCTGGTCAAGTTCACCATTATTGTAGCCATGGGGCTGTTGTCTGTAATATTCCCTCAAGTTGTAGACCAGAAAAAAAGATTATGCACAAGTAGTTTTGAAAAGAAGCGTCGAGAAGAGGCTTTATAAAGAAATCAGCAAGATGATATTAGAATTTAACATAAATAGGTTTTGAGTACTCTATCCTGAACTTTTGCTCGGATCACATGGTAATCGATTCCTACATGCTTAGTGCATCACAGAAGACTGGATTGGAAGCTACTTGAATAACAGATTAGTATCTCAAAAACACCAAAGCAGTAGGAGAATGTACAGCTTAAAAATCAAGAAATGATAAAGTCAGCACTGAATTTCATAAGTAGCCGTAGGCATTTGCCCTGTTTCTGCATGAAAACTGATAAATTAAGCGTTCACCACGAAAAAATGCAATTGAAGTGACAAATTTACGTGTAGTGGGATAAGCAATGTGATACTGGTCGCAATAACCTTACAACTTTATCGAATAAGTAGTTAGGGAAAAAAATTCTAACTACATAATATATCATTATTTAATGACTGTTAAAAATTATTATAAAATAAAATTTTCTTATTATATTTAATAGTAATAACTACCAAATAATAATTATCAAATTTTTCTTTAAAAAATAATTTCTTAACCAAGTTATTTCAAATATCGTAAAATCTTATGAACTACTTGCAAGGTTCTTTTTAAGGTTTAATGAAAAATTGAGACAACTAGTGCACTGTACAGGAGATTTGGGTCTTATGTATGTCAAATTCAACAACTTCTTAATTAATTTTTATAGAGCTAAATTTTTCTAGTCTCATACTCTATGTAATTTCCTATTCTAGTAATTTTACTTTTCTATTTTTAAGTCTTAAAATATTAATGTTTCTTATTTTATTCCCTTATGTTGATTTTTCTTAATCAAAGGACATACATGACATACCAATTGTGTTATAATTGATTTATATGATGTTGCCTAAAAAGTATTTGTCTAGAAATGAAAAAGGGAAGAAAAAAAGGTAGAACAAGTAATAGAATCCCAAAAAGGAGCAATTAATAAATTTATTAAAAAAGTATGCTCCTCTAGTGAGAATCATAAAGAATTAGGTAAAGGTAATTTTGAAAAATATAAAAAAAATTAAGTGATGAGATTCATATTCACGAGGATATTAGTATTTTGAGTGAGCACAATCATTTACCAAATGCATCCAATTTAGAACATTTAAGGGCAAATAAGCAACAAATCCCTATATTCGACATTTATGATCTTAAAAATTGGGATAATCTTGATAACAAAGTAAGAGACATTTTAGTTAAAAAGGGGTCTGTAAGAGAATTGAATCATATGTATCATTTAGACAATAGCTCTCAGCATTTTTCATGTTCTTATTATTCTAGAAATTTGAGTAATGAAGAGATTACTGATAGAAAATGGTTGGTTTACTCTAAAAATATAGATAAAATATATTGTTTTTTTGTAAGTTGTTCAAATCTAATAATAAACAAAGTGCATTAGCAAATGATAGATTTATAAATTGGAAACATCTTAGTAAGAGACTTAAAGAACATGAGAATAATGTTGAGTATATGACTAACATGAGGACTCAGAATGAATTAAGAGTAAGATTTAACATAAATAAAACAATTGATAAAGCTTTGCAGTAAGAAATTGTAAATGAGAAAGAACGTTGGAGACAAGTTTTGATAAGAATAGTTTATGTTATGAAATGTCTTACCAAATATAATTTGGCCCTTTGAGCATCTAGTGACAAACTTTACCAAGATAGTAATGGTAATTTTTTGGGTTAATTTAGATGATTGTTGAATTTGATGTAGTAATTCAAGATCATGTTAAACACATTCAAAATCACAAAATTCATCATCATTATCTTTGTCACAAAAATTCAAAATGAGTTGATTTCTCTATTGGCTCGTAGTGTTAGAAGTTCTATCTTAAGGATCATAAAAGACGTGAAATACTTTTCTATTATTCTTGATTGTACCCTAGATTTGAGCCATAAAGAACAAATGAGTTTGTTAGTATGATGTGTAAATATGTCAAACAAAAAAATGAAAATAAGGGAGTATTTTTTAGAGGTCTTAAAGATAGATAAGATATCTAAATTAAGACTTTTAATGAATTATAGAATGCATTTAAGTCTCTTAATCTTAATGTCCATAATATTAAAGGTCATGGTTATGATAATAGTTATAATATAAAGGGAAAACACCAAGGGGTTCAAGATCGATTACTTGAAATAGATCCGAGAACATTATATATGTCATGTGCTTGTCATAATCTTACTCTTAGTGATAAGTCACATATTATGTTAAATTTGTTTCATTTTTTGGAGTTGTGCAATGCATATATGCATTATTTTCAAGTTTTCCTCAAAGATGAAATGTTTTACTTGATAATGTTTTAGGATTAACTATGAAAGCATTGTCAAACACTCATTAGGAAAGTCAAATAAAACATGTTAACGCTATTAGATTTCAAGCTCCTAAAATAAGATTGGCTTTAGTGAAATTATCTAAATCTAGTGATGATGCCAAGTCAAAGAGTGAAGCCAAAAGTTTGGTTAATGTACTTGAGAGTTTTAAGTTTTTACTTAGTATTGTTATTGGTATGATATTTTATTCACTATTAATATGATGAGGAAAAAGTTTCAGTATAAATCTATATGTATTGATGCTACCATCAACAATTAGAAGGTATAATGGTATTTTTGATAAATATAGAGACGAAAGATTTGGATCTAATATGAATTTTGTGAAAAGTCTTACACATGAGATGAATGTAAAGTCTACATTTCTAACTCGACATTTTATTATTAAGAAAAGAAAATTTGATGAAACTGATCACGATGGAAAAATACAATCAACTAAGGATTATTTCAGAGTTAATTACTTTCTAGTTGTTATGGATATGAAAATTGCCTCGTTGAAGAATAGATTTGAACAATTAATGACATTGGAAAACATTTTTGGATTCTTATTTGAATCAAAGAAGTTAAGGTCATTGGATAATAAAAAATTAAGAGAATGTTGCACTAATTTTATAGCAACTTTTCTTATGATAATATGTCGGGTGTAAATTTATATGATCTTTCTTCTAAATTAAAAGTATTGCAAATGACTTTTTTAAATAAGTTAATATCATCAGTTGAAATTTTAGAATTTGATAAAGTTGTAAATTGTCATCTAAATGTTTCAATTGCTTATTGAATTTTATTGACTATACTTGTAATTGTAGCATCAGTTAAGAAAATTTTTTCAAAGTTAAAATTATTGAAAATTTATTTGAGATCATCATTGTAATAAGAAATGTTGAATGATTTAGCTATTTTATATATCGAGAAGGATATGTTGGATAATATTGATCTTGATACTATTATTAATGATTTTGCATCTAGAAATACATAGAGAAATTGTTTTTCAAAAATCACGATCATCTGTGTGTTTATTAGTGCAATTCTCTTGGTATTTTGCAATTTGATATTGTTATTCGATTACTGCTACTGCTATTATGTTATTACTGCTACTATTTTTAGTTATTTTATTGTTACTGACATTTATAAGATGTTATTAGCTGATGTTGTGATCATTTAGTATTTTATTATGTAAACTTATAAATTGAGTTATCTATATATGGATATTAAATTTTAATAATAAAAAGTATTTTTAGAATTTACATATTTATATATTGCTAATTTATTAAAATCTTTTTTTACTCTATCCAAAACCTATAAAACACTACAAGAAAATTAGTAATCAGTGATGGAAAATTATCGACAGAAACTAAACTTTAGCAAATTACCGACGAAAGATCATGTTCCGTCCGAAAATTTGTAAGAAATTTTTTTATTTTGTGATGGAAAATATATCTATCGGTAAATATGGAGGAAAATTGTCCCATCAAATTTTTCGACAGAATATAACAACGGTAGAATTTTTTTTGGTAAAGAAGGTGAGAATGCTTGGTGGAATAAATAAGTTTTGAGTGTATTCCGTCGGTAAATTTTAGAGGTAAATGTCATCATTTGCTTCGGCTTCAGAGTTTTAGATAAAATGAAAACGATGTCGTTTGGCGAAAATAGTGTCCTTGCCCCCCTCAATTTCCTCTCCTCCATTGCAGTTAATTTTTTTCTTCTCTTCTGTTGTTACCATCCTTGTCGTCCAATCGCTCCTCCTCCTCGTCCCACCGGCATCCTTTTTTATGTCACCATGCATTCTCAGAGTGCGACTGTTCTTATCTCTGTCGCTGTCGAAGGCCACTGCACGTCCTCGCTATCATCTTCCTACTTCAGGTACTGTCTCTTATGCCACCACAACACTTGCCGTCGTGGTTCTATAAATATATAATAGTAGGTCTTATATATTGTATACTTCTCTTTAGTTAGTTTGAACCGTGCTTTGAATGTTGGTTAAATGTATAGAGCATGAGAAATGATCATCCAAAAACATGTTACAAAGGAGTATATATCATACAGTCCAAAGAGGATGAGAAGCTTAACGAAGATGATGCTAGGATATATTTCATCCAACTAATTAACAATGTTGATTTCTTCCACAAGATAGGTGTGTTCCGTAGAGATTTGAAGGTTAGAGCAAGAAAGTTTACCTTTTTGCATTGGTTAAGAAATATTTACTTCTTAACTTTTACTAACGATGAAAGTAGCTCAATCTTTTTATAGCTCAAAAATCTTCTTGTTTCTTATGGCAGTTCTATAGTTTCAAACTTTGGGTTGAGTTCATTCTCCAAACAATTGAGGGTGAGTTTTTTTTTAATTATGCGTTACATTATATTTTTGTGTAGCTTACTTTAAATAAATATACTAATATAGATAGTCCTTAATTTTTTTGTCACTAGTAAATGGTTATTCTAAGCTTTGAAAATTGTGCACATTATAAAATAATGTCCTTTTTTATTCAAAATATATTTATTTTAAAATAATAGAAAATAGATTATATAGGTTTTGATCATAAAGCCTATATTATTTTCATTACTTACAATAAGGCATTACATGACTGATGTTCTTTCCAATTCAGGGCAATGGGCTTCTTCATATAACCCGCAGAAATCCCAATTATGTTGCTCTTAGGTATATACTAGTGTTTCATATCCCATTTGTTTTTTCAAATCTAGAATGAAAAATGTAGAACTACTATCTTTGGCGCATTATGTTTTTTCTCATTTAGGTATTTAGGGACAAAGGTAATAATGTTACAACATTTGATATATGGACTTGTGGAGTCACTCTTTATATTTATGGCAAGATATTTTCCTTTTTTAAGAATTGTTCACTATTTTGTTTGGTATATTTTGATTATAATTAATTACTAATGGTTAATATAGAGAGTAGGAGATTTATATATGAGATATTGGTGGTCATTTTCAAACTAGAAAGGGAAAAGAAACTAAATTAAGTTACAATTTTGCATTATGTAACTTTAAATAATGCTCGATCAAATATTCAAATGAGCATAACTCATTCTGCTTACACAATAAGGTCATATCCTTGTTTTTTACATGTTAAAACTAGAATATAACAAGTTCATTCAATTCAAACTTTGACTATTGGTAAATTATATATTTGCACAAATGATTAGTAAATACCTAAAGCAAATAAGAAGATTTGTTTTATGTTTCTCATTTGAAATTATTCATGGGGAAAAATGCACTGAACAAATGATATATTAAATGCATTATGACTTGGTGCATATTGTTATTAGAGACCTAAATTGTTTTAAGGAGTGAAAATGGAAACCAAGTAAGAGAACATATAGAGAAAGGACAATTTACTCCAAAGAAGTAGTTTTCATGGCATAGTAGAGTTATTGGAGAATCATGACTTATCAATCCCTATACTAATACTAAGGCAAGTTATTTTAACAATTTTATAAAATTGTAGATATTATCTTATTTTTGTTTCATCTAAGAAGAAAGTCTTATTGGTGGAGGGTTACGAAGAAGATAATTTAATAGATTTTACAATAAAATTGTACTAAAGATCATTTATGAATCTCCATGTAAATAATTTCAGAAAAATGAGAAAAAAAGCTAATATTCTTTTTCGTTAGCCCTATTTTGTGTTGAAGAGTGTCGCTCATCCTTCTTCTTTGTAGTCTGTAATTGTCTATCCATCCAGATAAGTCGTCCAACTAATGTCTACCATATGTGTAGCTTTAATAACACATTAATTATATGCGTTTGAGTTTTGTGTGAATGCAAATTAAGGTGGTGTTGATTTTGTTTTGTTTTTTAGAATATTCTCATAATCATTGATTAGTTTTATGTTCTTCTTTAATAGTCTAAGTATAATGTTTGGGTTATGTTTGAATCATTGATGAGTAGATGTATAATTTCATAAGTATTTACTGTATATAGAATGAGTTTGAGATCTTATGGATGATTTGAGGTATAATAAACCCATAGGATGGTATATAGGCTAGAAACTCGTGATGTAGCTCCTATGAGGCTTATCAATGAAATATTCTATGAGCTTAAGAGTCACAGCAAGAACTTGCTTTCTTGATTCATAAGTGTAAATAATGCCATGTATTATAGTATTGAAATCAATTATAGGTGATTAATTCAAATATAAATACTTCAACTTTAATGTCATTAATTAAAACTTAGTATTAACACAAGAAATTCATAGATTTAATAGACATGACAGTTCTTTCCATAATAAACCCCTAGGACGGTATATAGACTGGAAACTCGTGATGGAGCTCCCATATGGCTTATTGGTGAAAATTTTAATGAGACTAGGAGTCACAGTGAGAACTTACTTCCTTGATTCAAAGGTGTAAACAATGCCACATACCATAGTATTGAAATCAATCGTAGGTTATTAATTCAAAAATAAATACTTCAACTTCAATGTGATTAATTCAAACTTAATATTAACAAAAGAAATTCATAGGTTTAATTAACATGACAGTTCTTTGCATAATAAAACCCTAGGATGATAAATAGTTTGGAAACCCGTGATGTAGCTACCATGAGATTTATCGGTGAAAAATTCCACGAGCCTAGGAGTCACAGTGAGAACTTGCTTTCTTGATTCACAAGTGTAAACAATGCCACGTACTATAGTATTGAAAGCAATTGTATGATATTAATTCAATTGATTAATACTTAGGGGATGCTGTGTAAAGTTTAAATGTTCTGTAAACTTGGGGGACATGAAGGATATTAACTATGAAATAACTTTTTAAATTAACAGCTTTACAGAAATGAGTAATGTTGATAGATCCTGGATGTATAGACAATTAACACTTGATGGTTTCATTAATCCTGAGTTTGTTGAGAGGATTGAAGCTTTTATTTATTATGCATGTTCTCAACATGCATATATAGATGACCCAAAGATCAAATATCCATGTAAAAGTGCAAACATATTTATTTCCTTCATATTGATGAAGTGAATGGTCATTTGCTAAGAAAAGAGTTTGTTCCAAATTATTTTGAGTGAACACGACATGGGGAGCCATTAATTTGTAGCACCTTAAGGGATAATGAAGTAGACTTGTGAGTAAATGTGGATAAGTTTGAAGGGGGGATTAGATTTAGAGTAAATAATATGGGTGCAATTGAAAATCCATACATGTAAATAATTTATGATATAGCTGGTTATACCTTTCAAAAAAATATAGAAAATCTTGAAGAAGAACCAAACCTACATACAAAATAATTTTTTGACTTACTACACTCAACTGATCAAGAATTATGGCCAAATTGTGAGACGATGACTCAATTGTCTTCAATTGCTCGAATATTGAATACAAAGTCTGAAGGACATATTTCTGATAATAGTTTTGATAAAATTCTTAGATGGTATAATGAATCATTACCTCCTAATCATACAATGGTTGATAGTTTTTATAATATAAAGAAATTTATTAGGGTTCTTGATTTTCCTATTAAAAAAATTGATTGTTGCAAATTGGGATGTATGTTGCATTAGGGAGATGACGTCGAATTACAAGAGTGCAAATTTTATGGTCAATCTAGGATCAAACCTAGAAAGCGTTTTATGAAACAGAATTAGTATCCTGGAAGCTGATGTATTATTTCCCGCTAACTCCAAGACTTCAAAGACTATATGCTTTTAATGTTACTACATCTCACATGAGATGGCATAATGAACACGAATAGGAAAATGGAATAATGAGTCATCCATCGGATGCACTGGCATGGAAACATTTCAATAACATTCATTTACTCGAACAAAACTCATAATCATCGGACCTAAGTTCGGTATTCAACTTTCATTGAGGATTCACATAGGATTTAGAAATCCATAGCAATCAAAACCAAAATCAAAGCACTTCCAATACATTCCTAAATATTGTTCTCCTCGGACAATTTAAGTCTGGAATTCATAAACAAATCGTAAATAATTTAATAATTTGGCAATTTAAACAAATCAAATCAAATTAATCCTAGGAAATCATCTAGGTTGACTTACAGTACACTGTAATATGCTATTGCCTGGATGGACCGGTAATGTCTAACTGGCATCTGCGTAGCTCCTCTATATCATACAAAACACATTTACACAAATGTATAAGTATACCTTAATGCACATCTACTTATATGAAATATGCACAATGTATGCTCAATGAAGGCGTTGTGACTTGAGTTGCCAGTATGAAATGCTTCCACGTAGAGCTTTGCTTCGTGATTTCTGATTCTGCACCTAGAGCTATGCTCTGTGATTCTGTTTTGACTAAGCCCTATGGGCCAGTATTTGTATAAATAAGTAATAGGCACTCAGTCACAACAATAAGAACGAATATAATTCTCATTCATATAACATTCATATAAGACTGAAATTCTTTGAATGATTTGAAAAGCTGAAATAAATGACCATATAGTATGCCATGTTATGTGAGTATCTGAATAATAAATGTATGCTTAGAATGAATAATTGTTCAATTGTGTTTGTGATTCAGTAAAATCATCAATGATGGTTCAATCATCGAGTTCGCAAAACTCATAAAAAATTGCAACGTGGCTTTTTAGGTTTTTCTAAAGGTTTCTAGAAAGGCTCTAAGTAAGAGTTTCAGATCGGGATCAGTTTGCACCTGTATATGTATTTCAATATGTTGTATTGATAAGGGTAGTCTTAAGTTTTGTACAATGTATATGAAAATGGTCTTTGAAATGTAAGGATTTTATGAATACAAGTATTTTGTTCTATAATGGGCCCAAGTGATTACTGAATTTCTGATGTGTTCAATAATCTTTGTAACTTTTGTGACTAAAAATGTTTATAAATCAATCAGGTCGAAATTAATTATCGATTTTCTGTATATGCATATATTGTGTAAGAAAACTTTGCAATGAGTTTCGTCCATTTACTGTTTTAACATGCCACCCTCGCGGGATTTAGACTCGGATGCCACTCAAGATGTCGGGTACGGGTCCTGCAAGAGTGGGGTGCTACATTTATGTGGTATCAAAGCCTAGAATTACTATCTTATATGGCCATTTTGGAAATATATGTCAAGTTACATGCATTTTTGACATGTCATAGTAGACGGTAGCAACTGATCCCTAGTCTAAGTCACATGAGTATGAGTCACAAGCATGAGCATGTATTAAGAGTTTAAGCTATTAGAAGCACTGAGAAGAATGATGATATGTCAGAATGTGAGAAAATGGAAGTTGTGGATATTTAGAAATGAGAAATTGAATATGATTAGATATGACAGATAAAGATTTAACATAATTGTATTGGTGAATGTATTATGGAATACGATCTTAATATTGTACTGTGATGATATATCCTTGAATGTGAACCTAATGTGAAAGCATTGTTATGGATTGTTTAAGGAAAATAAGGATATAAATAGAAATGATGAGATTAAAGTGTACTAGCCAAGTTGAAAGAAAATAAATTTTTCTATGACCTTGAAAGGTTGAACTTGAACATAGAATGGTTGTGAGAGTATCATGACAAGTGTTTATAATTCAGTATAAGAAAATATTAAGGGAATTGAGACCAGAAATTCATAATGATTATGCATCAGTAATTCTGAATTGATTGAGGATATATATGGGAAAAGAAGTAGACATAATTAACTCTACAAGAGATGAATGATGTGTAGTAAGGAGAAACTTAGAAATGCATATAAGATAGGATTTTATGCAAGAATGAGAAAGAGGCAAGCAAAAGCCCCTAAATTTAAGTTAATTTGTTATCATGAGTACATATTTGATAATGGGATTATTATAACAAGTGAGAATATTGGGTACATATGTATCATATGTGTGGGATAACATAGGAAGCAATTTAAGACTTATTGAATATTGTTAGTTATAATTCCCATAGGTCAAAGTCTAAGATGAATTAGAGTAATACATGAAAATGCTAATAGTGATCAATAGAGGATAGATTGAGGTTATTAATGATGTTACTATGGGTGAGGAATTTCGTGAAAAAGAAGAAGGGCACGATCGTGGCACAATCCCCACGATTGAGGACAGATATAAAAGGAAAATTGTTATCTTGAATCAAATGAGATTAAGGTATCCTGAATATAAGTTATTAATTGGTAAATTGTCTTAAAAAACATCTCTGGAAAAGACGGAATAATCTTGATGATATATACCAAGGTATTAGAGTAAATGAATTACTTAATGCTTTATTGAGCCTTATCAGAAAGGAAAGTTATGACAGAATTTAATCTTCTTGACGTTACTAAGAATGTCTGATCAGCAATGATGATAACAGTTGATTGATAAGGATTATATGAACAGTATTGATGATAGTAGCAAGAAATTTTCTTTCAAAGCAGAATTTTCCCAAATTAGGTTAAGTTGATCAAACAATTCAATTTAAAAGTGATCAATGAAGAGACAAATCATAAATGAATATGTAATGAATCAAAAGTGAATATTGGAGTCAAATCCCTAGCGGAGACTCAGGCATAAAAGGTAAAATATGCTACTGAGAGTGCATGCATTTTGTTTGATATGAAGTATTCAATTATATGATTAGATTACTAACTTTGAGGAGACATTATTACTATTGTGAGGAGGATTTAGGTTCACATTATATTCTATGTAAATATATTCAGGAGATACAAATTATATCTGATGAATGTGTTACCAACACAAGAAGTTATGATTGCAAATAAATTGAGATGTATTGATAGCTTACAAAGTAAAAAAAAATTGTGAGCAATTTGAAACATATTGATGAAATAGTTAAGATAGTGTGATATCTGAAAAAGTGATTAAGAGACCTATTGAGTTTAACAACTATGGTCATTTGGAAGAAAGTATTCGAGTGGTGAAGTTATATGGGAAACGGAGGATCATATAAGAAAAAATAGTACCCCTGCCTTACTGATTAATTAGATATTAATTTCGAGGACAAAATTTCCTTAAGGAGGGGAGAGTTGTAACATCCCGTTACTTGCAGGGAGGTTAGAATAGTAAATAATAGCGTTCGATGAGAGCTTAGAATTTGCATTTTCATGCTCATGTATAAAATGGCATGCACATACACATGAATAGTAAAATTGTTGCACATGGAAAAAAAATTGTATATACATTCATGAATAATTCCGGGTATAATTGGATTGAGTTGTGATTATTGGAAATTTTTTAGAATTCAAATTTTATTTATATGGAAATATCATTGATTAGTGGAATTGTGATATTTTTGAATTTTGGTGAATTTCGGAAATTATAGAGTATTTTGGAAAATTAGGAAAAGGAATTAAAAGGATATTGGAGATACTTGGATTGTAAAGATGTGAATTAAGGGAATTATTTCAAAAAGAACTTGGTTAGAGTTTAGGCATCAGGAAAGTGACAAGCGTCACTGACTAAATGATTTTTAGAACCTTGTAGAAAGTAAGTTATGTTATCTCAAAGTTAAAAAGATTAAGTGATATTTCTAAGTTCTTTCTTCTTTATCACCTTCTTCGAATTTCCTCTCAATACAAAAAGTTTTTCTTCAAATATCCTTCTAAAATATTTCTGTGCTTTTCCTTCTCCAATACCAACCCCACCTTGCAAGTGGTTTCTTCTTCCTTAAGAAAAACCAGAAGTTAGTTAGTGTTCACAGTGGATTACGTGATTTTGCATAAGTTTAAGGCTTGAAGATAGTTGAAGATTTTGGAATCTATAATAAGTAAGTATTGACAAAATCCTTTAGAGTTTTGGGTGTATGAAATGAAATTGATGAATTTCTATTATCTGCATGGAAAATGGCATACACATGTATATATTCATGAATACGGTGTGGGTGGAATGAAAATTTTGATTATAGTGTTAATTTAGTTTTGATGGATTGTTAGTTATGAGGTGATGTAAAAATGATTTTGGAGTTAGAAATAGCAAAAAAATGGTGTATAAGATGAGTGTAGGAAATGAAAGTATATAAAGGTGGTATGCTCTATTTTCTGTTTCTTCACTGTGCATGTGTGTGTGTGTGTGTGTGTGTGTGTGTGTGTGAGTGTGTGTGTTTACGTGAGTTCCATAGAGATGATCAAGAAAATGATTTTTGAGTTGAAGAGTAGTTGTAAATTGATGGTCTGAGATGGGAATGAGTGTATGAATGAAAGTTGAACAGAAAATAGTGAATGTGAACAAAAGTTTAAAGTACAGAGCAAGGTGTAGAACATGAAGAGTGGAATACTGAGGTCTGTTTCTTTTTTTATGATTTTGAGGATTTTTACTAAATTTTCATTTTTAGAGGTAGTGTGAATTTGTGATGAATGAGTTTTGATGGAATGGAGTGAAAATGACTAGAATAAAAATAGAAGTGTTGGTTTTTGAAAAAAAAATGGAAGTCTGAAAATTCTGGAAATGAATAGTAGGAGAGAGTTAAAAGTTTGATCTGAATTTCGGTGAATTTATTGTACTGATCTAGGTAGATTTTGACAAAATGGTCTTCATGAAAGTTGTATTTCTTTCTTTAATCTTTCCATTGATATAAAGTTTGCAATTTTTGAAGTTTTGGATCAAAAGTTATGGAAGCTGGAAGTTGGGTATGTGACTGGGATTGAAGGGTGAAAGTCGCCATCGTGCAAATGCACGATAGCGACTTTGGTGACCTATAAGTGAATGTCACTATTTGGGGGTTGCGTATTGAATGTCACTATTGTGCAAACATAGGATGATATTAATAAAGTAGTTAGAAGACACTTTGCTCGATGGTTTAAGAAATATGTAAGTTTTCATTTACAGTTTTTGAAATGATTGAATTATAAGATTAAAGTATTCAAATGACATTATACTATTTAATATGATAATTTCTTTTATGTAGGTATTACAAAATCCAATAAAGAATAAGTTCATATGTGATCTTGCAAAAGGACCTTTGCGAACTGTTAAATCATATCTAACATATTTCATTAATGGATATAAATATTACACAAAATATTATGGTCATAGCATGACAATAGTAAATAGTGGAGTTTGCATATAGGGAAAATTAATGGATTACTATGGTAAAATTATTAAGATACTTGAAATTGAGTATCTTGCATTGCCAATAAAGCGGAGTGTGATATTTATGTGTGACTGGTTTGATCCAACTCTTAATGTTGGTACAAAAGTGCATAGCCAATACAATCTAGTTGAAATCAACCAGCGAAGCAGATTTACACAATTTGAACCTTTCATGTTGGCAATGTAAGCGGTCTAGGTGTATTATGTCCCTTTTCCTAGCTTATGACGATATAAGTCAGATTAGTTGGTTGTTTGTAAAGTTAAACTTGGAGGTGTTTTTGAATCACATGGAAAAAGAGAATAGGGAATTGAAAGTGAAACGTTTCAGGAAGATGTTTATAAAATAAATGCATCTGTTATATATGAGGAGAATGAACCTTTGAACAATAAAAATAAAGAATATGTTGAAATTTCATCTAGAGAGGATGAGGAGGACGAGAGATCTAGAGAGCAGCCCGAGTTTGGTTCTAATTCTTTAGAAAATGAAGATAATGATGATTTTGATTTACAAAAATGCTGATAGCAATTAATTTATGTTTGTAATAAAGAATCATATTTAATAAATCCATTATTGAATTAGCAATATATTGTTATTTATTGAATTGAAATTGTTAAATTTCTGGAATATTCAATAAAAATATGAATTTCAGGTTAAAATATATCACCAAAGAGAAAACAAGATATGATGCGACCAAGGTTCAGACGACGATTTGGAGCCAGTTACTTTCTAGGTGAAGCATAACATTCTGTAGCTGCAACATAATAAGATATTGTACCTCTAGCTAATACACTTGCAGACGACACCTCACCTTCTGTACCTACTACTATACCATCCACCACCTCTATACTGACAGAGATATCAAGGGTAAACGATACGAATGAAGGAGGCTGTTAATGGGCATTTTTATATTAATTTTAGATACATAATTTATTAAACTCATGTCCATTTATGTTTAAATTGCACTAATTAAGAGTTGTTTGTTTTAATTTTAGGTACATATTGGATTTGGAACATCTAATACCATAAATCAAGAAAAGCTTTTAAAGAAATCAAGGGGTATTTGAAAGAAATTAAACTTCAAAAAGATTAAGATAGCAGTCTATCGTAAGAAGAAGAAAACACAACATAGCAATCCAAAACGCAAGCGTCACACAAGAAGGAAACAATAATGTGGAGGGAAAAATAGAGATGCGTGCATGAGTTTTGCAAGGTTTTGGAGTGCACTCTGCACAGTAACGGTGGACCAAAACTAAGCAATTAATTTATCACATCATTAAATAGTCTACACAGCTAGCGACAAGGAGGTGGTAGTATATTGGTTATGCGTGTGCGTGAGAGGCATGCATGAAGAGAGAAAAAATGCAGCATGATGTATGGTGGTACAATGTGTATGCGTGAATAATAGAGGCATGGACCAGATATGAGACAATAAAATTGTCATATCACATTATAGTAGAGAAGAGAGGGGCTGCGTGATGAGCTTAACGTGAAAGTGCGTGTTAGCTGTGTGTGCTGTGTGGGTCTAGGAAGAATATAGCAAAAATAGAAGGAGACAAAGAGAGTGCGGCATTAGTGGACCAAGAAACTAAGCACAATTAAATTGTCATATTAGCGTGCGTTTGGAGGAGGGTTCTGCGTGATTTGCATGAGCTGGCGTTGGAGGCTTGGATTGCATGGTTTTGGAAAGGTTTGAGCAAAAGAAGCATAAAACCATCAACTTAATAAATCTAGTTGGATGAAAAAAGAAGGGATGTGTTGTGTGTGTGTGACGTCTGGTGAGTGGTGCTGTGTAGGCAACGTGAATAGCTGGGGACACTCCATTGGCTTAGGAGATAAAAAACGTTAGCTGAGGATACACATGTGAGCTGGAAAAATGTTAGTTGGTAGAGAAAGAAAAGGCTTAAGAAAAAACATTGGCAGCTAGGAGACTCTCCACTCCATACATACACGTTACAACAGCTGGTGGCCTCAAAACACGTTGAAGTTGGTAGTTAGAAAGGAAGGGAACGTTGAGCTGGTGGAGGAAAAACGTGAGCTGGTGGAGACACGAAGACATTGAAGCAGTTATGTGGAAACAAAACAATGAAGCAGGTGGCAACATAAAAAGAGAAGAATGTTGCAGTTGGGGGAGAAAAACATTGTGGTTGGTGGCATAAAATAATCATGAGCTGGTGTCTAGGAGGGAGACGTTGGCAACTAGTTGGGTGGAAATAAAGAATGTAAAGCAACCATATTGAGGTGGAAGAAACCTAGACGTTAGCTGGGGAGTCATGGCAAGAGGAGAAGAAGACAGCTAGTACATATAAGTTTTTTTTTTACGTGACCTGAGGGAGAAGACTTAACATTAGGTGTTCTTAATTTTTTTAATTCCTTATTTATTTTAATTGTGTGGATTTAATCAATGCAAACATATATTATGACCATGATTTATGTTACA
>JANSVA010000008.1:13777382-13798549 GCA_025504915.1 Erythroxylum reticulatum | reverse complement strand
CATTTTTATATTAATTTTAGATACATAATTTATTAAACTCTTGTCCATTTATGTTTAAATTGCACTAATTAAGAGCTGTTTGTTTTAATTTTAGGTAAATATTGGATTTGGAACGTCTAATACCATAAATCAAGAAAAGCTTTTAAAGAAAGCAAAGGGTACTTGAAAGAAATTGGACTTCAAAAGGATTAAGATAGTAGTCCAACGCAAGAAGAAGAAAACACAAAATAGCAGTCCAAAACGCAAACGTCACACAAGAAGGAAACGACAATGTGGAGGGCAAAATGGAGAGGCGTGTATGAGTTTTACAAGGTTTTGGAGTGCGCACTGCACAGTAACGGTGGACCAAAACTAAGCAATTAATTTGTCACATCATGAAATAGTCTACACAGCTAGCGGCAGGGAGGCGGCAGCATGTTGGCTGTGTGTGTGCGTGAGAGGCATGCGTGAAGAGAGAAAAAACGTAGCGTGATGCATGATGGTGTAGTGTGTGTGCGTGAACAATAGAGGCGTGGACCAGATATGAGACAATAAAATTGTCATATCATATTACAGTAAAGAAGAGAGGGGTTGTATGATGAGCAAAACTTGAAAGTATGTGTTGGATGTGTGTGTTGCATGGGTCTGGGAAGAAGACAGCAAAAATAGAAGGAGACAAAGAGAGTGTGACGTTGGTGGACCAAGAAACTAAGCATAATTAAATTATCACATCAGCGTGCGTTTGGAGGAGGGTTCTGCGTGATTTGCATGAGCTGGCGTTGGAGGTTTGAGTTGCGTGGTTTTGGAAAGGTTTGAGCAAGAGAAGCATAAAACCATCAACTTAATAAATATAGTCGGATGAAAAAAGAAGGGAGGTGTTGTGTGTGTGCAACATCTGGTGAGTGGTGA
This sequence comes from Erythroxylum reticulatum, assembly GCA_025504915.1. NCBI lineage: Eukaryota > Viridiplantae > Streptophyta > Magnoliopsida > Malpighiales > Erythroxylaceae > Erythroxylum > Erythroxylum reticulatum. Next base: position 13,797,661 of record JANSVA010000008.1, on the reverse strand, counting down.
CGTGTAGGCAATGTGAATAGCTGGGGACACTCTATTGGCTTAGGAGATAAAAAACGTTAGTTGGGGACACACATATGAGCTAGAAAAACATTAGTTGGTGGAGAACAAAAAGGCTGAAGTAAAAACTTTGGCAACTAGGAGACTCTCCACTCCACACACACACATTACAGTAGTTGGTGGCCTCAAAACACATTGAAGTTGGTGGTTGGAAAGGAAGGGAACGTTGAGCTGGTAAAGGAAAAACATGAGTTGGTGGAGACATGAAGACATTGAAGCAGCTACGTGGAAACAAAACAATGAAACAGGTGGCATCATAAAAAGAGAAGAACGTTGCAGTTGGGGGGAGCAAAATGTTGCTGTTGGTGGCATAAAATAATCGTGACCTGGTGGCTAGGAGGGAGACATTGGCAGCTAGTTGGGTGGAAATAAAGAATGTAAAGTAGCTATGTTGAGGTGGAAAAACCAAGACGTTAGCTAGGGAGTTGTGGGAAGAGGAGAAGAAGACAGCTAGTGCATGAAAACGACAAGTTTTTTTTGCGTGAGCTGAGCGAGAAGACTTAACAATGGGTGTTCTTAATTTTTTAATTCCTTATTTATTTTAATTGTGTGGATTTAATTAATGCAAACATATATTATGGCCATGATTTATGTTACATTGATGAATATGTGTGAGTAAGTTTTTCTTTTTAGGTAAAGTTAAGATTGATATTGGATTAGGATAATTTTTGTGGTATTGATTGTTGCTTGAATGAATGCATATTTAGTCCTAATTTAGCTTAATCACCTAGATTAAGATATTAGATGATTGAATGCCATAACCAACGTGATTTAATTTGTCGAAAAATTAATCGAGCGACATACTTGAGACTAAAGTGCAGACCAACCTTAGGATCTTGTATAAGGATACCTAAGATTAACGAACTTAATTTTAGGCTTCTTATATTAAACGCCTTTTATTCCAAATTATCTATGAACCAAGTAGGTAACTCGGATTTAGAAAAGAAGGGAACACCCATGAACATTGGGCTCGACTTGCTTAAGTGAAGTATTTCTTAGATCGATTCATCGTTACAATTTTCAGTGTCTAATCCAATTGAAATCTAATACCTTAACTGATTTCTATCATTTGATTAAATCTAGTCGCTTTAATTCATATCTTGCATTTTTCATATTTCCTTGATTTGCTTACTTTAATTTGTTTTATTTTCAAATCAATCAATTCTTGATCGTCCGAGTAATTTTTCATTGTTTAATTTAACTGTCTTGCGTGTTGGAATTCCCTTAGGTACGATATCCTGTTCTTACCGGTTTATATTACTTGTCGACGGGGTGCGCTTGCCTCTAATTGATCTAGATAAAATTCAATTTATATATTTTTTGTTCACACTACAACAGAGGCGGCCTCCAATCAGGAGTTGAGGGAGTTGATGGAAGAACTTATATCATAATTGTCAACAATCTGTAAGTTAAAATACATGAAACATCATATGTTTATAGATAGGTTATATGTTTAAATTTAAAAATGATATAAAATTATTTTATATTAGGTTGATTCCTTCTGGACCATGCTTAATATGACATCCAAATTCAAGGGAAAGATTGATCTTGAGGGTGATATATGGAAGAATATCTCTCAAGTGAAACTGGATGCTTATTGTCAGGAGTTTGAGGTTAAAAAATATTTTTTATATTTTTAATTAATTTTATACATTAATTAGATAAATATTGTAGGTTATAAAGTACTTATAGTATGTTTTTCCTTTTTTCAAAAAGATTTTTTTTTAGATTCTAAACTTGACGTGATTATTTATATAGGAGAGATGAGCTCGTACATGTTATAGTGACGTTAATGATGCGATACATAAGACTGGTACGACCTTCTTATAGTTATAAAGAAATATGGAGTTGTTGGCAACAGTATTAGACATCACCCGAGATAATGTCCATTTTAAAGTGTAATTTTACTAACAGACGTGGAGGATTGGGGAAGAGAGTCTTCTTGTACATACTGGAGGATTTATCACACCCACCACGAGCATGTAATGAGACTTATAAGTATCTACACTTTACACTTATATTCTAATTTTTTATTTTGATGTATTTCAATTTAATTTGATGTGTAAATTTTGGAATGAAAATTTGTGTATTATGAAGAATGGTAATGATATAAATGTCTAGTGCCATATATGACTGTGTTGTTGAGCTTCTTTCTTTGTTCAACAGGGCATAAATATAATAAAAATAAAAGAAATTCTACCAAAATTTTTGTAAATTGTAGTTGACTTATAAAATTTTATTCTGATGCAAGAAAAGTCTATGGGCAGGAAGCCTATATCTCATTAGCTCTTTTTGCACACTTACACTAAAAATTATAACGATGTGACCTTCGTCAACACCAGATGTAGAGAACTAAATGTATATCAAATTTATGCTTAAATATTAATGCTTAATAATTATCACTTATTATCAAAAACATTGCTTTTTGATAGGACCAAATACAAAAAAACATTCAACGACAATCTCAGCAGTCTGAAAATGTTGATGAGAGTCAAATGTATCTTCATGCAGTGGGTGGTAAGGATCGTCATAGAAAGATCTTCGGCTTAGGTTCATTTATGAGTACATGTTATTCACAATCATCTACATCCAATACAACAACATTTAGTAGGCAACCCACATCCAACGAAGTCCAAGAGCTTCGAAGCAAAGTACAGGCACTAGCAACTCAATTGTAACAGTCGATAAAGTACATAGTTCAGCCCTGTAATGAGATAGATGAGTTGAAGGGAAAAGGCAACACCTCATCACAACATTCAAAACATTCGCATTCACCAAATGAATAGCATAGTTATAGTTATTTTGTATGAATTAAATACTTATTTTTGTAGATTATAATTTTTATTATCAATTAAGATAATTTTTACTTTATATCATCAATCAACTTTTTGTTTTAACAAATTAAATGTAGAAACAAATCAAAATATTATCAACAAATAACTTATAATTGTATAAATTATACATCAATCATAATATTATCAAATAAAATTAAATGTAGATAAAATATTAAAAACAATATCAATAAATTTACCGACAGAAAAACAAACACTATCGCTAAAATGCAATGAATTTACTGACGGACCACCAAAATTCATCGGTAAAATGTAGTGAATTTACTGACAGATGATGAATATTTGTCAGTAAAGTTAGTCGTGAATTCACAGACGAATTTTTGTATTCGTAGGTAAGGTTACTGACGGAAATGACTTGTTCGTCGTTAAATTTACCAACACAGAAAAATCTTTCGTTGCTAAATTTACGGACAGTGCAAAAACTACTGTCGCTAAATATAGCGATGAAACAAGAGCTAGCTGTTGATAAATTTGTGAACGGAAAATATGTATTCAGTCGCCAATTATTACCTACGGTTGTTTCTCCGATGATTTATTCCGTCTATAAATTCCGTCATTAGATTAACTTATCGACAGAAAACCTTCATATTTGACCGGTAATTTTCGTGACTAAGCTCCATTTGTAGCGAAATGTTAACAACAGCCTTAGCAAGGAATAAACCTTTCCTCGACTGTATTAAAAAATTTTGAAGCGGTCAAAACGTCATTACAGGAAAAGAGCTTCCTGATCCTGACATTAATTGCCCCACAAGGTGTCATTCTTCACCCAAATAATTTTGAAAAATAAATGCGCACGTATCAAATCCACTGTACAGGGAATTCTCCCACTGCAATTCGTTCTACTTGGATTAGATATCAAGCAAAGGAGTCGCCATTTTATGACTTGTGACTTCGAATCTATTTGGTTGCGTGGTGGGTTGGATTAATGTATCCCAATAAGACAACATACTTCCACTATGCACGTGTTATCCTAACCTCGTAAAACCATCTTCAATTCACACATTAGATTATATATATGCTACCGACAGTAGATTTATGATAAACAACATGCCAGTTTCTCTAGTGATCCTTGACTAAATTCATTATAATAAAGATCCAACTAAAAATAATCAATTCAAGTAATTTATAATAGTGAGCTACAAAAACAAAATTTGAAGCATTTTGAAATTTAAAAAAAAAATCTAGGAACGGAGACTAACATCTTTGAACGAGACTGTGTTTCGCTTAATTTTGACAATAATTGCATTAGGGTCATTTGTTTCTTGGAGCAATAATTGTATCCAAAGACCCCTGGGGGATGAGGCTTATTTTGGCTGGTATAGCTGTTTCTTGATGACTCCTTGATGAATTTGAGGATGATAATTGTCCTATAATCCAAAAACTCATTAATGTCTTTGCTAATATACCAAAAAGTTGTATCTGTGTTAATTGACACTTATTACTAATACGTGGTAAAGAGGAGAAGGATGCCGGTGCATGCATTTAACTATAAGAGTCACGGCTCACACACAAATGTTCAGTTGATTCAATTTTCTGAGCTCGCCATATATAGTTCTCTTCTTTTTGGTAGAAATATTATCCATACAGCTCCCTTTCTGAACCTTCTTATTTATGTTTTTTTTCCCCCCTACTCTGTGGAGATGCTCGAACTTAAAAACAAAAGTCCATACATTATGCTAATTAGATTTTTGTATTAGAAAACATTAGCTATTACAATACATTGTGAATGACTAGGATCAGTAACATTCTTTTGTATGTGATAGAATAAAAGGGGCGGCTTAACAAGCTCAAGACCCAAGACCGAAGACCGAAGACCAAAGACCAAAGACCAAATAATTGTTGATATGTAGTTATGATTTACGTACAATAATGTCCACGCAGAATTATCATTGATTTTACGTTTAAGAAGGCTCTAGTTGATATCTCTACGGGAACTTATCAATCAAGAAGTCTCAACGTTGATAGCTCTTTGGGAACTTACCGTCGAGAGTTTATACGTCAATAGAAAAGTAGGATGATTGGATGTTCTTGGACGCATTTGGTTCATAATTATTTCACTTGTCCATTCACTTCTTTTTTCTTTTTTCTATGCGAAATTCGACTAGCATACTCTTTTTTAGCCGATGAGAGGAATTTCACATCGAAGGTTACTTAACCATTCTCTAAAAAATGGAATGCTTAGTTCACTTAGAAAAATGGTAATAAGATTTATAATAACTATAGTAAAAAATAGAATCAATTTTATTTTTCTTATAATCAAGAAATATGCACTATTGTGACAAAAATTGATATAGAAATATTGTTTATCCAATCATAATAAATTACTTATCCTTTCTTTTTTTCTCATTCCCCTGCCCCGTATTTTATGAGGTTGATATTTTGAATGAATGTACACAACTAAGATAAATCTACTAAATAATTACTTGCATGATTAATTATAAAAGCATTTACTAAACATAAATGTCATTTAATGGTACTGAATATCACTTGTCTCCCAAGTCCCAGTATAAGTTGGAGTTTCTTCTATGACCATATTTGACAATCAACGGATTACATTAACTGTTAGCTGATTTTATCAGCGGTTAGCTAATAGCAGATTAATATAGATGATTTGATCAACGGATAACATCAGCTCTTTATTTAAAGATATTTGGTAAAATGAGTTATTTGGTATTAGTTATTTATGTGTAAATTGACTTATAAAGACATGATTTTTTTAAAAATTATAAAGATATGAGTATTATATCTTAGTATTTTTTTTAATATCTTCATAAAAATTTAGATAGAACAAAAGAAGTCAACACCATCATTTAAAATAAAAGTTTATAATAATCTAAGAATGGTGCCTAAATGTCATTAAACTAAAAGCAATATTATCACAAATAGTTATCATATCTCGAGTTCTCAGTTCTTCAACACTTTCTCGTGTAGAGTTAACTTTAACATCTTCAAATACATCTAGCAGTATAAATTTAGGATCTTGATCGATGATGTTAACCTCATCGGTTGATACATTACTAATCTCACGATTTTAGGTTGTAGCTACTAAAAAAGTTAAATTTGTGTGTGTGATTAAAAGAATGAAATTTATCATAATAGGATAAACTTATCTCTATTTCTATTTCTAACTTTATCGTTATCTCTATCTCTATCTCTGTCTCTATTTCTATTTCTATCTCTATCTCTTTAGTAATTTGTAATATCTTTTGGACATAATAGTATTTTTATTCTTTAATTTTTCAGTCACCGTTTGAAAACACTCCTTATAAGCCTTGTTTGGTAAATGACTTATTAACCATTTTTGGCGGATTGAAAGGTTTTAGCTATTTGACCATATTAAACCACTGATAATTATGTTTGGTAATCAGCTATTAAGGTTAACAGATTGAACTCAATCCGTTGATTTTGAAAACGTTACTATGAGGAATGTTTTCCTCCAATGACTAAGAAATTAAAGGACTAAAATACAACTATATCTAAAAGTTATTACAAATTACTAAAAGAGATAAAGATAAAGATATAAATTTGACTTAATTTGTAAAAATTTTAAAAAGTTACTCGTTAAATTAAAATTTTAAATTATTTAATATTAAATTAAATTTTCAAAAATTTAAATACTTTTTAAATTTTTTATCTCTAATTATAGTACATTTGTATAGAGCTGATATTTAGGTCTTTTTTATATCAATTTTTGAATACAATAATGTAAAAAGGACTAAATATCAGGTCTATCTAAAATTAATAAGTCAAATTTAAATTAATTAGTTTTTTATGATTAAAATTTAAGAGATTAATATAAACAGTTTTTTCAAAAAAAATTATTTCAATTTAATATTTAAAAATATAGTTTCAAATTTTAAATTTTAAATAATAAAAATTAAAATAATAAAAAAATTATGTTTCCTTAAATTAGAAATTAAATTGATATCATTTTTATAGAACCAATTTCATATTAAGCTTGTTGGTGCTGTATTTGAGGGAAAACTCATTGTGTGATTCAATCGACCTCATTCTAAAGCTTATTTTTAGTGGCAGTTTAGTGATCTCTCAAGTTCTTCAGTTGGCCCTTCATGGTGCAAAACTAAAAGGATCTCAAGAAGTTTAAATCTAGCTCATTCGTCATTGAGAAGTTACATTGAAAGGGCTTTCAATATTCCTTAAGACTCAATAGAAAACATTGGAGAAAATGATGGTGTTGACTTCTTTTGTTCTATTTAAATTCTTATGAGAATATTCAAAGAACTATTAAAATATAAATAACTAATAATTGTGTCCTTATAAATCTTTTTTTAAATCATACCCTTGTAAGTTATTTACACATAAACAGTTAATACTAAATAGTTAATTTTATCAAACATCTTTAAATAAACAGTTGATGTATCCACTGGTCAAATCAGCTATGTTAATTCGCTGATAGAATCAGCTAACAGTTAATGTAATCCACTGATTGTCAAATAGGGTCATATTAGTGTCTTCAAAAATAACAGATTGGGTTCAATCCACCAACCCAGTCCGTTAATTACCAAACATGATTATTGGTTGTTTGATGTGGTTAAATAGCTAAATACATCTTAATCCACCAAAAAATAGCTAATTAGCTATTTGCTAAACAAGTCATGTATCGTGAAACATAACATATGCATAATCATTCATCATATACATCCACTAAATTATGATAAAATTATAAGTTTAAATACGTTTTAAGTTCTAAATTTTTCTTTCACCCCACATCAATTATTAATGAAAATAGATGAACTTTTGTATATATTTCAATTCAAGGTCACTACATTTAGATTATTTAAATTAGCAAATAACTTTCTTTTTTGGAAAGAATGAGGTTTAGCTCATTTAGAATTGACACTCGTGGACCTCTTTTCTAATATTTGTATAGCTAATGTATTCGTGAAAAAAACTTTCACAAACTTCAAAGGGTAATTGAATGAATATGTAACATTAATGAATTTACATTTTATTAGAGACGAAGGAAAAGATAATTTTCATATATCAACCATGTTCAATATATAATTTTTGTATTTAAGTTGATTTATTATAGGATGTAGCCTCTTAAATGAGTACATATTAACTATATAATATCTTGCATATCACATGGTCAAAGTAGAATATCTTTTTTGAAAATTGAATAAAATTTATAAGAAAGTTACACTGAGTTCTCAAGATAGTACAAACTACTGATCTAATTGACTAAATTATAATTTAGGATTACAGAATTTGGTTATTCCTAATGCCTATAGATGAAGTATGCTGAGCAGTTTTAGCAATCATAATGGATATGATCAAATTGATGATATCTTTGACTATTTAATTCTTGTTTACTTCCTCAGCTCTGTAAATCTATTTGTTCTTTTCTTTCCACGAGGAGTAGATTATTGTTGTAAAAGTTGATGCACCTTTAGCTTAACAATTCAAGTGATCCAATTTATAGTTGTTAGCCAATCATAAGAAGAGCAACTATTTCTAAACAATTGTAAAATTCTGCTCCATACTACTTTGGAGTATTTGTATTAAAAGAATAAGTGTTCCTGATCTTCTTCAACTTCTTTGCACAACACACCCGTTGGATCATATGAGTCAAACCATATATTCTTAGTATACAAATCTTGTTTTTAATAATTAACCAGGTAACTATTGAGACTTTCTAATTCATTGAATTCTTCCATAGGTGGTTAAACCAAGGTATAGTCTAACTTTTTGTCTGCAGTGCTACATAACACGATTTGTTAGTGAATACTCTAGTAGGATCAAACGTTCAGGTGAATATGCCCTCCTTTTTCCAATTGGTAATATGAGGGAAATATTTCATCAAAAAGTGGCGACATTAGATTTGCGAGGCATGAGGCGTGGGTGCCTTAGATCTACGAGCGTAAGCGACATGACCTAAATCTACGAGAGGCATTAAGAGTACCACCTCCAGATTTGAACTCATCTCAATGCTACCCATGCAAGCTCCATAGTATCTCCATGGTGTTCGACTCAAAGAGGAGGTCCTCCTTCATCGACTATGGAGATTGGAAAGCCTCCCTCTCCAAAGATGAATTCCCAATTCTTAGTAGAGAAGCCCTTTGAGGCTTCCCGAAGAGGCGCAGTAATAGGTTCTCAATAAAGAAGGGGGAAAATATGGAGGATGGGTTATGGCGCAAATTGAACCCTTAACAACATAACAAAGGGGCTCTACATCACTATCACAATGTTCTGAAAGATGGGTCCTTAACTCCTCCGATTGAACTTCTAAAGGTTAGAGTGAGAGCGTGGTCTTCGTCATTGGTTAGTTTCTTTTGGTCCAAAAGACTGGCCTTCCTGACAATTAACACATGGGCTAAAGCCATGTGGGAGAAAAAGAGGCTACAAAAGGCCATGTTGAGAGAAGATGGCTCAATTTTGTTCAAATTTACACATGATTCCTACTTACCGGAGATAGTTGAAAAGGGTCCTTAGCACTTCGGTAACCAGCCATTGTTTCTGGAAAGTGGAGGCCGAGAATAGACATGGACCGAAGCCCATTCGAGGTCATTCCTATATAGGTTCATTTCCATAACCTTTCGATGGAGTTCTAAATGGTTGTAGGTCTCAGTTATGTGGCTACCTCCTTGGGTAAGCTAGTTTATATGGATTCACTTACTGCCTCTATAGAGAGGATAGGTTATGCAAAGTTATGTATAGAAATTTCTAAGTATGCGATTTTGCCTGATAGCCTCTCGATTCTTAGGCTAGGTGAGAATGGGGATATGAAGAAAGTGGTGATTCCTATAAGCTATTCCTGGAAGTCGAACAACACTATGAGGAAATGGGTTCCTACAGGAAGGGTTTTTCACCCGCGATGACATGAGGACCTTAGCAAGGAAGTTAGATATGGAAAAAAGTCAGAGGGAGTGACTGATGTTTCTTGTTATGGTCTCTCAAAAGAGGGTAGTCCGTTGATTAATTCTAAGAAAAAGCATATTATAATTGACAAAGGAGAGGAGTAGGCTTATGTGGTTATTGTTGTTGGCTCTTTACTGTTGATCGAGGATGGGCAGATCGTAAGTAATAATTTGTTAGACCCATTGTAAAAAGATGGGAAAGTTAATCCTGTTGATGGCAAGAACTTTATGTCTTGTGAGGATCTGATTGTGCAATTGGTGGTTGAGAATTTTAAGATGGTTGATTGTTTTAAGATATCTCATGTCAAGTCCCCTGCTGGTTCTAGATTGGAAAAATGTAATTTTATGCAGGAGCCTTCAAACTATGAGGTGGTTGTCAAACATAGTGATTGTCTGGGTTATGAGGAATCATGTGTGCAATTGCATGTCGGGACATCCAAAGTTGTTACAAATAGCTTTCATGCAGAGGATCAAACTATTAGTATTGTCGCGGGTTTGCATATTGGTGTATAGTTATTGGTGATGAAGACAATGGTAATCAAGTAGTTGGTGTGATGATTGAACAAGTTGTCACACATATTTCTCAAGAAAGGATAACTTTGGACAATTTCAGTACATAAAATGAGGAGAATCTAAACAGTAGCACGAATGAGTTCGCTTCCAAATATTTTGAGTATTGTCGGATTGAGTGGGCCAACATGCTGACTCCAGCTGCTACTATTAAACAAACTAAGAATCAAGAGATAGGAGATATAAAACAAACAAAGGATTGTGATACCTCACTAGCTGTAGCCCATGTCCCAAATATCTCTTATGATTTTTGTGTGTAGCCCAAATCTACAAAAAGGAAATTTGGTAGGAAAATAAAGCAAAATTTCAAATATTAGAAATGGTCAATGAGCTTTCTTAGAAAGATGAGACTTTAGTGGTGCTTATAATTATTTTTTGCTGATGTCTATTATGCAGATAGTCATACTATCTTACTAAGGAGCTTTTGTTCTTAGGTCATATTATAATATGATGATAAGCTTAAAGCTTTGAACTCGTTACATCGTACATTTAGTATTAACTATAATAATATTCTTTTTTAATTAAAAAAACAAATTAAATCCTCTAAAGTTGTCACTCCTTTGTCGGTTATTCATAGTGAGGATACTTCTATAATGAGAGGAAGTCTACTTGAAAGATAAGATAATTTCCTTATTTGAATATTGCATATCACACAATCCAAAAATGGAAAAAAAAAGGCTATACAGGTAATATGAATTATAAATCTCCTAAATTGAATAAATAAGTAGATCTGGGAAACTTATGCAAGAACAGATTTAGTTTTAACCAAATATAGTTTATGGCGTTAATCAACAAGTGAAATTGATATCCAAACCTCTTGTTCGACCGGTTTATTAGTCTATTTTTAATTAATTAAACCAAAAAAGAAAAGGAACAGTGAGTCTGATGTAACAATGGCGTCTTGATGATTTTACAACAATAATAATAATAAAAGAAAAAATAGATGTGATGTTTTGACCAACGGAGCCAAAGTGCAGGCAACACCGATTCAAAGGTCATATCAATGGCACGTGTATTTAGTAAACTCATCTCTTCAGTGACTTCAGTCCCTATTCCCTACGCCTTCCCTTCGCTTCCAAGAAACTGTGCCTTCTGTAGACCCATGCAGAAGCAGATATACACACGCAGGTAATACTTATAATATGCGTGTCAAACTCAAACTTCTCTAATATAATATGTACCTCAAGCCTTACTAACTCAAACTGATGGTGTGTTTTTTTGAGTGGGGGCGACACTCCCAACCACTCCGCTGCTCACCTTTCTACTACTATCGTTGTATCATAAATAAGCTTCATCAATTTGCTTCTAGCTAGTCAGGCTTGTGCATACCAAATACCAATAGCCTGGTACTCCTACTACCAATATACACTCATTGTGTCAATGCTTCCAATACTCCACTGTCACTGCTAATTATTTAACGAAATTAAAGAAACAAAAATAGTTTTCCAGCAGTATACCAAAAAGTGTGTAGTAGATAAAAAGGAGGTGAGTTAGTTGAAGCTTCTTCAAGAAAAGAAAAAAAAGAAGAAGATACATTATACATACAAGGACGATGATGATGCATGTGTTGTCAAAGAACAGCATGAATACAACTGAAGAAAGGGAAAAAGAGAGGAGTCGGGAGGGATCTTAGGCTTTTGAAGGTCACGATACAATAGAAGCGGTTAGTTGAAAACAGGCATTAACATCTTCATCCACCATGCCCGTGCCACCCAACATTTGCTGTATATGGAGTTCCAATGACGCCGCTCGTCTCGCGTGCACGTAAAGACTAAACAGTACTAAAAGTCATTTGGGAATCAGAATAAATTTGGTACAACAACAACTGCATCTCCATTGGATTTATTTTTAGGCCATAAAATAAGAAATCTAACCAAGAATATTGTAGTATGGACGTCTATTTATGTAAAAAGGCAGAGGTAGGATTGGGCACCTTTTTGCTCTTTAAAAGGGCTTAGTTTTCATTTTTGCGACAGCACAATAATTACTACAGCTGCAAGATTAGGCCCTGGCTCAGCTCTCAGGCTGAGGCAGTCAGGCTGAGAGCTATACTGTTATTAAATAGAAAAAGAAATGGATAGAAAAGGGGTAGTCAAAGTCGGATGCGTGAAAACAAGAGGATTTAATGGAGGATTCAAAGGGCATGCCAAAAGAAAATTTAAATGGTTGGTGCAGAGGAGAGGGTACCGGGCAAAATGGCACAGAAGATTTGAAGCCATACCAAAACCCATTTTATTATTCATTTCCTTCCTGTTGCTTTTCTATTGCTCATTTATTAGATTGTGTTCCTGTTTTACGTTTGGCCAACGCGGGCCACAATATAATCAACAAACGTCAACTCTTCTTGTTGGCTCCAATCCCTTTGTTGACCCCAAACTAGCTAACAATATCCGCTCAACACACAACCATGGATTGGAACTTTCGACATCATAGGGGTACTTTGGTCTTTTCACTTGTACCAAATACGTTAGGAGTGCCCATGACGGGCCAAGTTGCCGTGTTATTGGGTGATGAGATGACACTCATTATATCATATATCATCACTTCTCTGCCCACCTCTCCCCCTATTTATTTCTCTCACAGTTGCACACTCCTGGCTTTGTTACCTCCATTAGACATTCACACCCCCACCCTCCACTAGGAAGTGACCCCATTTTCTTCACCTACATAATATCTTTCATCTTCTTGTTCTGGTGAGCACCGTATCTGACTATAATGGCTAAACCAAAGATCTTTGCTTCCATTCTCTTCGTTTTGCTTGTGGTTTTAGGTAATGGTAGTCATACGATGGCAGTGAACCAACGGGAAGAAGCGGACCGAATAACATCACTTCCTGGACAGCCTCATGTGAGTTTCCAACAGTTCTCTGGCTACGTAACTGTTGACAAGGTTGCTGGTAGAGCTCTCTTTTACTGGCTCACTGAGGCTTCTCACAACCCCCTCTCCAAACCCTTGGTTATTTGGCTTAATGGAGGTGAGATCTCTCCCACTTCGTTTTGCTGCTTCCTTGCACGTTCATGTTTCCATACACATAGAAACATTCATAGGACGTCAAAGCTTGGAACTGGAGAGCAAGAAAGTTGTTATGGTAGATTGCATATGGGAAGAAGCTGAAACTGAGAGGGAAAAGATCATAACTTTTTTTAAGTTGTGCTCTCTGTTACTGTTATATTGCTAGTCCCTTGTAGTAGTTATTAACACCCCTGTAGATAGTCTAAAATGTACGATATCTTAATTAGTTTAAGTATAAATTATATTATTATAACAATACTTTGGCTAAGTGTTCCCCTTAACAAGATAAATGCTTACATACATTACTATCTTTCTTGTTGCCGACATGCTAAAATCATTCTTTTTGGTTCTTCAGCTGACTAAAATTATGACCAAGGCTTCTGGACAACTCCATCCAAATGTTCTTGGATTTTATAACATTCTTTCATGCAAAGACCCGTGTTTGAAGTGGGTAATTGGATTTTAGTCCTTTTTTTATTTTATGTGGGGAAAAAGAGATAAGAACAGCAGATGGAGTGGGTGGCGTCCACATTTACATATACTGCTAAAATCACTAGTAAACGATTTAATGATAAAAAAATTGAATTTAAATAAATTATTAAGAGTTAAGAAAGATATTCAGTCAATGCATAAAGTCTCAACTTCCTTAAATTGTGTTTTGTTTTCTTTAATCCCTTCTGGATCACTTTTCTTTGTCTGCATGGAATAGTAAGGAAGACAAATGCCTGAAACAGGCCTCATTATTATTACAGTTTGCTAGTTCAGCTACTTTGTCAGGTTGTGTAGGTGCCCCATCAAAATAAGAGCTAAACCTGCAAATTCTAGCTATTATTAGGCTCTGCACATGTCCTTACTTGCTATACTTCATTACTCACTGTTTATTTAATTAAGTAACCTTCCAACTCCTCGTACTACCAACTCAGCATGTTATGGCCTTCTTCGCTTCAACTAAAAATCATGGACATACGTATAAAGATTTCCTTCGTACTTTTTCCTAAGATGTAGTTATGTCACTTTGCGTCATTTTTCTTTTTCTAACTGGCTTGCATACTGTAAAGCACGCGCCTTTTCTATACAAGAAATAGGCTTTATGATCTTTTGCACTTTTGTAGCCAGTGCATCCATTTCATTACCTGCTCTTCTGTTTTTGGCTCTTTTGAATCTGTATAACTTGCAGGTCCTGGCTGCTCTTCTGTTTTTGTCTCTTTTGAATCTGTATTACTTGCAGGTCCTGGCTGCTCTTCTGTCGCTTATGGCGCATCTGAGGAAATTGGACCGTTCAGAATAAACAAGACTGCTTCAGGGCTAAACCTGAACAAATTCTCATGGAACACTGAGGCCAACCTCTTGTTCTTGGAAACTCCTGCCGGTGTAGGCTTCTCATACACCAACAGGTCCTCTGATTTGCTCAATACTGGCGATATTCGTACTGGTAGGACCAAAGCATCCAAAGTTCTATTCATAATTGCCATTATAGTCACTTTCTTAAAACATAAATGTGTGCCTGTAGGTAATTGGTAGGCCATAACTCGAAAGCTTATCTAGTTCGGCTAGCACCACTAAAGTTCTAATGATTATGCCATCACGCACCATGGGTGGCTAGGCTTTTCCGTATTGGTTGCAAAGAAGCCAGTGGTCAATTTCATTGGCAGGATCAACGTAGTTTTAATGATAAAATTAGGACAATTAAAACCTATAACACCCACATGAATGGAACTCCTGTCCACATCTTGGATGGGGGCATTTCCCTTAGCAATGCATTAATTCACCAAGTTTTTAACTCGGGATTACCTTCTCTAGTATGTTGTGGACATTAGAAAAAAGGGATAAACCTGTACGATGCCTTTCTTTGTAACAATTTTAAAAGTTGGATTGTTGTTGTTGTATTCCAAATTCCAGTTTGGAAGTCATGAGCAGATGTCTTGACCCTTTTTCAGCTAAGGACTCGCTGGAATTCGTGATTGGGTGGATGGATAGATTTCCCCGATACAAGGACCGAGAGGTATTCATTACAGGAGAGAGTTACGCAGGTCATTATGTTCCTCAGTTGGCTAGAGAAATCATGACGTACAATAAAAAGTCTAAGCAGCCAATCAACCTCAAAGGAATTATGGTAATGCTAGGGTTTCATGGACCTTTTAGGTTCTCACAACAAAATGAAAAGGAAAAGGATCATTTGCCTTTCTCTTCTTCTTAATAACTAATTGAACCACAAAAGAAACTTGTGCAGGTTGGTAATGCTGTGACGGACAACTATTATGACAACCTTGGAACGGTGACATACTGGTGGAGCCATGCAATGATCTCTGATAAAACTTATCAGCAGCTCATCAACACGTGCGATTTCCGTCGGCAGAAGGAGTCAGATGAATGTGAATCACTGTACAGCTATGCCATGGACCAAGAATTTGGCAATATCGATCAGTACAACATATATGCTCCACCTTGTAACCGCTCTGATGGTACCGCTGGCCATACTATTCGATTACCACACCATCCCCATAAGGTTAAGGTACAGTCTATATGTATAATTACTAGTGTTAACTGTTATAATTAATAGTTGACTTGCCGGGATTTTATCAGATTTTTAGGCAGATGTCTGGTTACGATCCTTGTACTGAAAAGTACGCAGAGATCTATTACAACAGGCCTGATGTACAGAAGGCATTACATGCCAATTCAACGAGGATTCCTTACAAATGGACTGCTTGCAGGTGAGTTTTGTTATATACCTTTTACAACAGGCTAACGCTTGTGTCACAGATTTAATGAAATATGAGCTCTTGTTAATACAGTGAAGTTCTAAATCGAAATTGGAACGACACAGAGGTTTCCGTCCTTCCAATTTACAGACAAATGATTGCTGGTGGCCTCAGAATTTGGGTTTTCAGGTAAGTAAACTCTTCTCAAGTTCCTTACTTTCCATTGATATTTCAGTAATTGCTATAATGACGGGGAAAAAAAAATCTGTAGTGGTGATGTTGATTCAGTAGTGCCAGTTACAGCCACCAGATACTCCCTTGCACAGCTAAAATTAGCAGCAAAAGTTCCATGGTATCCTTGGTATGTTAAGAAGCAGGTCAGTGACATTAATACCTTTGGTTGTTTGAATTTGTATGGTCAGAAAAGCACCGATAACTGATAGGTGAATTAGAGATTGTTTTCCCCATTGGACACCTTTTGAAACAGTCCTCCGGCGACACTGGTTTAACCTCTCATTGCCCCTTTGAATAGTCAGTTAAGAAAAACAACATATGAGTAAGGAGTCGACGAAATCACATTTAACAACAGAGTCAGCATTTTGTTGTCTTTTATAGCTTTCTCTGATTCTAGAATTACGAGACTTTTACCAGCTAATAAACCATTATGATATTTGCTTTATCTATCCGCGTATATAAATCCAACAAAGAAAAACATGAAGAACATATGTGTTATTTCCTTTTCCCTTTAAGGTTGGAGGCTGGACGGAAGTATATGAGGGGCTAACATTTGCAACAGTGAGAGGGGCTGGTCATGAAGTGCCACTTTTCAAGCCCAGAGCAGCCCTTCAACTATTCAGATCATTTTTAAAAGGACAGCCACTTCCCAAGTCTTGAGAAACTAGGAAATTGGAATGTCTAAGAACATTGTCTCTCCAATTTAGTGAATCAAACAAGTTCTCTACGATCTATTAATACCAGCTGTTATTGTTATGGACATTGCCAAGGGAAAGAACTTGTAGGGAAGAAAAGAAGAGAGTTTGATATGTGTATAATTGAGAAATCAAATTGGACCATTGCAGAAGCTTTTGTTTATAATATTTGTGCATTAGTTCAGATTCCTGTTACTACTCAATTATTCAAAGGAATTTGATCTATAGGGTCTGATTTAGTGGACATTTCTTTTCCTTCAAAGCCGAAAGTTTAGTCAGTTTTTTTTTTAAAATTTTTTTTTGGTTGAAGAGGATTTTATTAAGTAATCAAATCTTGATTGCAGATCAGTTCGAAGTAAGAAACTTCATAGGCATCAGTACAGAGCTTTCATATAAGAATGAAAGGAGAGGGAAGTATACAGTCAAGGGGCATTTCGAACTCAAGCCTATATTGATCATAGCATCAACGATTTTATTCCTTTGTTTCCATCCGTATTGAATCACAACAGCATCAAGTTTAGAAAGTAGCGCACGACAGTCAAGAATTAAAATTTTCTGTGGGTGGCCGTGATCATGAGCATTCTTGATGAGCTCCACCGCATCTGTGGAATCCATCTCTAGCACTAAAAGTGAAAAGAGCCATGTCGTTTAGTCAGAATAAGATCTTCGTGCAGTCCCCGCAACTCCGCTCTTAAGCTAGAACCATAACTCAAGAAGCTTGAATACCCCCTTTGCCACCTTCTCATGAGTCCCAAACCGCAGCTGCATGGTTTGAATTTCCCTTGGCCCAACCATCGGAGTTTAATTTGTACCGAACGAATAAAGGAGGGGTCCATCCCACATACTCCACGGCTGACTTGCGAGAGGCTTTGGTCTGCAGGGAGAAGACTGCTTCGAAGTCAGCATCGGGTGAAAGAACGTCATTGAGAAAGACAATGACTGGGTTGAGTGTATGCTTAAATAAATGCTTGTCCTTGTTCGTCTAAGCAGTCCAAATCCTAGCAGGAAATTTAAACCTTCATCTTTGTTGCGAAAGGTCATCACGAGAAGAGGACAGTTGAAGAACTGAAACTGCTGGAATGGCAGGACAAGGCTCTGCCATGAGGATTTTGAAAATGGGCAATCTTGAAATATGTGAAGTTCATCTTCTATATGGTTGAAACATCTTTTCGATATATTGCTCTTGTCCAAGCCAGTGGTGCACCTGACCTTCTGAGAGTGAACTCTGTATTGTAAGGTTAGTCAAAGGAGGGTTCTCACCTTCTGGAGACATTAAAGATGACATATCCAAAGCAGGTTGTCTTGATCATCGAAGGTAAGACTCATCATTACTTTATATGCCAATTGTACCGTTAAAATTCCAGAATCATACCAGACTAGATTACTTCGTCGTTAACTCACTAGCTGGTGATTTTAGAGTTATCAATGAAGAGAAGTCCCAATGTATTTATCATCCCATAAGCTTGTTGGTGCCATATCCAATTCTTGTAATAAGACCTTTGAGAACTTGTACACCACTGCAAATCAACCACCAAACATATTCGCAACTGGAAGTAGGAGAAGAGTCTAAAGGGGCTGTAAATTTATAAGGACTAACCTTAATGTGGAAGTGTTAGATCAATTCTTTGTTTGCTAGTTCACGTTTTACGGTTGGCTACTAAAGTCACCGTTAATCCACGCCTCAAACTCTAATCCTTGATGGTGTGATTCACGTGAGGAAAGATGAAGGGAGTTTTTCTCTTTCGTTCGAATTTTTCAAAATTGCAGAAAGAAAGAGAACCAAAACCTATTTTAGTTTTTGATGTATTTTTTATATTAAGAAAGATAACTCTCACTAGCCAACTTCCACCTTTTATATTAGAAAAAAACTGATGAAAGTTATATATATATATATATATATATATATATGACCGTTCGTGTAATTGCCAACAACTCTCACTCGGCCACATAAGCTACGAGTTATATTTTCTCTCTAAAATTTCACGTTTCATACTGAGAATGAGGCGTGTGACCATTTAAAGAACCAATAGTGTTATATTAAGTCACTATCTAACTAACATAACACTTTCACATAGTCATGATATCCCAAATCATCCAAAATATCACCAAACGCTTCCACTGTTCTTTTATGCTCATAGATATATCATATGATTATACACTAAGTATAATCATCTGGGTTGATACGATGATGAAGGAAAAGATTCTTCCTTAGACACTCATAATAATCTATCTTAGCTTAACTGCTTTCATAATGCGCTCTATTGGACTGTATACAACTTAGCCCTTGGAAAAAACACACTAAAGTAGCAACACCAAGCCTTGACTTCATATCATAGTTCTAAGACGAAGGGTTTCATTCAATTAGACATTAAAGTCTATAGGATCATACAGTGACAGAGAAAAGGATTTAACTATCACTTCACAAGAAGGTCGTTATATAGCACACATAGTATGAAATGTGTGTCATAGCATAGCTCCTACTAAGTTGGGCATGTCACTCTTTTATGTCATGTAAATCATGAATCTAGCTTTACTTAAAAACTAATCCGAGCCACTAGATTAACATACCTAATTCTAATCTTGACATTTGAGATTTGGCTCTAAGGCTTCAATGTGAAATCTGAATCTTTCACATCTGACTCATTAGAGTCTCATCTTAGATTTACTAAGGTGACTATCCAAATATAGAAATTTATCATGCATACTACACAAGCATAAAGATAACACAATATTACATACACTCAATATTAATATTGTGAAATCTCATCCTACCCGCTACTCAAGCGTTAGGGCGATTACCTGTATGACAAGGTCAATCAAAAGCCTGATGTGTGGTGACATTATAATGTGCCTTATCATGTAATTACGTACTAATGAACATTTGAGAAATAAACTTTTATTAAGTAAAAACTCGTTATAATTAAAAACATGTCCATTATACAACAAGATATAACGCAATGGAAAAACTAAACCCTACGCAAACCTAAACTCATCACATGAGCCTTAACCGAATCTCGGGGAATAGGTTTAGTTAAGGGATCAGCTAACATCTTGTTAGTAGGTATATACTTTATGGCAACCTCTTTATTTTTTATGACGTCTCTTACAAAATCATAACACCTTTTGATATGCTTAGATTTTCAATGAAACTTCAGATCTTTAGCAAACTGTACAGTTGCAGTGTTGTCACATAACCATTCAACATGATCATTAACTATGGGAGTAAGATTAAGATCCTAAAGAAAACTTCTCAACCATATTGCCTCCTGAGCGGCAAGA
>JANSVA010000008.1:13763361-13776949 GCA_025504915.1 Erythroxylum reticulatum | reverse complement strand
AATAGTGGGGTTTGCATACAGGGAGAATTAATGGATTACTATGGTAAAATTATTGAGATACTTGAAATTGAGTACCCTATATTACCAATAAAATGGAGTGTGATATTTAAATGTGAATGGTTTCATTTTTCCCCGCTTATGATGAGATAAATTAGATTGGTTGTTCGTATGCAAAGTAAAACCTAAAGGTGTTTTTGGATTGCATAGAAAAGGAGAAAATACGATAATAGAAAGTGAAGTACTTCAAGAAGATGTTTTTTAGATAAATGTATGTGTAACATATGATAAGAATGAACCTTTGGATCCAAATACTGAATAACTTGAAATTTTATCTAGAGAGAATGAGGAGGGTGAGAGATAGAAAGAGGAGCTTAAGTTTGATTCTAATTATTTGGCAAAAGAAGATGATGATGATTTTGATTTACAATTAAATGCTGATAGTAATTAATATGTGTTTGTAATAGAATATTATGTGAATAAATATATTTTCTCATTAACTGTATAATGTTAAATATTGAATTTATATTGTTCTATTGAAAATTCAATAAAATGTGAATTTTAGGTTAAAATATGCCACTAAAGAGAAAACAAAACAGGATGTGTCAAGTTTCAAGTTGTAATGATATAGAGAAGCTAGTGCATTTCCAGGCGAAGGATCAAATCCTGTAGATGCTATTGCATATCTAGATGAGACATCATCTTCTTTACCTACTGCTCCACCATCTACCAGCCTTACTACACCATCCACCAACCCTATGTGGACAAATATATTAGGGGTAAATGTTGTGGATGAAGGAGGCGACCTCTAGCCTAGAGCTAATGGAGTTGATGGCAGAACGTATATCATAATTGTCAACAATGTGTAAGTAAAATTCTAAACAATTTGTAATACATGATAACGTCATAAGTTTATATTGAAGTTATAGGTTTTAATTTGAAAATGATCTAAACTTATATATTTGGTTGCTTTCATCTAGAACGTGCTCAAGAAATATCTTATTCAAGTTCAAGGAGAGGATAAATCTTGAGGGTTATATACGGAAGAATGTCTCTCAGACGACAAAGGATTTTTATTATCAGGAGTTTAAGGTACACAAAATATATTTTAATCTTTTTATTTTATTTAATTTTATACATTAATTAGATAAATATTGTTACTTATAAGTACTTATAGTATGTTTTCCTTTTTATTCAAAAAAATTTTTCTAGATCCAAAATTTTATGTTGTAATTTATAGTTTATGAAAAAGGGGAGCTCGTAAATGTTATAGAGGCTTTCTTACTTCGATATACAAGAATGGTGTACGAACACCATATACATCTGAAGAAACATGGATTCATTGGAAGCAATATTGGGCATCACTTGAGGCAATATCTATTTCAGAGCGTAATTTTTCCAACAGACGTGAAAAACTAAAGGGAGAGAGTCTACCTGTAAACACTAGAGGATCTTTAACCCACCAGGAGTATGCACTTTAACTTGAAAGTATCAAAACTTTACACTTGTATTATGAATTTTGTACTTTGATGTATGAAATTTAATTTCATTGTAATTTGATGTATGAAATTTAAAATGAAAATAGATGTGCATTATTGAGAATAATAATGTTATAAATGTCTGGTGCCATTAATGGTTGTGTCGTTGAGTTGAATTTTTTTGTCTAACAAGAGGTAACTATTATAAAAATAGAGGAAATTTTGCAGAATTTTTGTAAATTGTAGTTTACTTATAACAACTTATTTTGATGCAGGAAAAACCTATGGGCAAGAAGCCCTCACACCCTCCTGCAGGAAAAACCTATGGGCAGGAAGCCTACAACTCTTTTTGCACACTCACACCAAGAAGCATGAGGGTGTGACCTTTATCAACACCTGATGCAGACAACGTCATGTATGTAAAATCCATATTGTAATATTAATTCTTAAAAAATATCACTTATTAACATAAACAATTATAATGATAAGACTAAATACAAGAAAGCATTGAATGATAGTCTCAGACCTCTAAACTGTTGATAAAAGTTAGGCATATCTTGATGTAGTGGGTGGTAGGGACCGTTGTAGAAGGATTTTTGGCTTAGATTAATTTGAAAACACATGTTATTCACAATCCTCCACATCCACTACAGCTACATCTAGTAGACAATCTGCATCAAATGAAAGAATCCTTCAGTTAGAGAGCATAGTAGAGAGGTTATCAACTCATTTGCAACAGTCAATAATGTACATAGCCTAACTTTGTAATGAGATAGATCAGTTAAAGGGGAGGGACAATACCTCATCACTGTGGTCAAAGCATCTACCTTCAGCACCTACATAGCTTAGATGGATAAGTAAATGTATTTGATGATTTGCTACTCTTAAGTTTTTGTATAAATTTTTAATTTACAGTTATTTTTAAGATACTTATTTGAGTACAATTTATTTTTATTATATTAACAATTAAGATAATGTTTACTTTATATTTATCAATCAATGTTATATTACTTACAGAAATTAAATATATAAACAAATCATAAGATTATAAGCAGAAAACTAGGGTAAGAACTGAAAAATGGTGGTAGAAATTTATCAAAGTTTAATTTTCCAACCAAACTACAATATTTTGTCGCTAATTAGTGATGGGACGATAACTTTAATTAGTACATTACCGATGGAACATACCATTCCATCACTAATTACGAACGAAATAAATAAATATGTCTGTAAGTTACCAACAATATATCACTTCGTTGGGAAAAATTTAGAGAAAATTTATGTTCCCTTCGGTAAATTTAGTGACGGATTGTTATATATCTTTTAGTAATTTTAGCGACGGACTTACGATTTGCAATTGGTAAATTTACAGATGAAATATTGAGATTCCGTCCACAAAGTAAGACATAATACTATAAATTCGTCGGTAAATTTTCTTTAACTTACTAATGGAAATCCAAAATTTAGTCGCTAATGTTACTAACTAATACACAACCTTTTGTTACTAAATTTATCAATAGCCATTTCTTTAAAATTTCTTTTCGCCGATAATTTTCGTTGCCAAATTTGTTTCCCGATGGAAAACCTATATTTTCCTTCTATAATTTCCGTCGCAAAAATCTATTTTTTTGGTAGTGTATGTAGAAGTGTAATTTATGAAGAAAAAAAAGTTGACTCCTCATATTTAGGCCAATGGTGTGATGGTGTGACCATCCATATTCATCACTTTTCTCTACTCTTTTGTGGAGCCATATATGTAGTTTTTTAAAAATAACTTTCTTCTTTTCACTTGGCCTAAATTTATAGCTATTTTGGTTGGTAAGTGTGGGTACGATCACATCCCTTTTACACACTTTTATACTTGATGTATGACTATTTGGTCATGTGTCATTTGATAGTTGCAGATTACATCATGCTTTAGTGGGTAGTTTTATGTGTGTTTAGTTGTTAATTTGATTATTTAGTTTGTGCTTAGGTTAAAATTGTGTTAATTTGTTAAATATTTGTGTTTTAAGTGTCTTATGGGTTAGAGCATGTTTTCAAGCTTCAATGTTCTGTAATTGAGGTATCTTGATGAGCTTGCTAGTGTTTCAGCACTAATACCGAAGAATGGAGGAATTTTAGAGGAGACTTGAGCCATAACACAGGCCCACGATCATAGCAGGTAGGCCACAATCATGACAGTGTCCCACGATCATGGCTTGCATGCTATGAATGTGATAGAGAGCTTACTCAAAGGCCACAATTGTGTCATATAGGCTATGATCGCAGTCAGTGTCGGGATAAATGCAGGGACACTTCCAGACTCAAGTTTTCAAGGGAATTTTCGATCTTTTCGAGCCATAAAAAAGAGTTTAGGTTATCCTAAACTATAAGAAGAACATGATGTGGGTAGAGAAAAGGGTCTTCATTCAGCCGTCATTCACATACTTTTTCACTATTTACACAAAGTCACAAGCTTCGAGGTGCAAAAGGTGGAAATTGGGAGCAATAAGCGAGTGCTTCCATCAAGCTTCCATTTTCTAGATTTTCAGATCCAAAAATGGAAGAAAGCTACCATTGCGCTTTTTTTTATTTTTTTAGTATGTTTTGTATTATGGAGAATATGGATATGGTTGAACTTACTCTTATTATGAGTGGCTAAATTATTGTATAGATTTCTTTTAAACTACTTCTTGAACTCCTACTTTGTTGTTTTGAATGAATGAATGCTTTTGATAAATGTTGTGTTTAAACCTTACAATATATTGAGAAATTGAGTTGGGTAAAATTGTTTAGGGCTATACAATGACAGTTGGCACATATAGACTTGCATTTATCAAGTTATTTGATTAGTTAGAGAGAGATATTAACTAATTAGTTGATTATCTATAGGATAGCTTCATAACTAGTTAAATTAGTAGACTGGTTTTGTAGATTGAGAGATTGCATAGTCAATTCAATTTAATTTGCTTTGGGATAGTTGATTACACCTTGAGAGAGTGTGATTGAAACATTAGGATATCTTAGGTGAGGCATAATTCAATCAACAAGGTAGGAGGGAGACAAGATAAGGAAAAATGATCTCCAATCTTTAATCTTGAAATCAAAGTTTTTACATTTTTGCTACAATATTTATTCATTGCTAGTTTATAAGTATAAATTGCATCATGTTTTAGGGCAGGATTTGATATGTGGTTAGTTGTTAATTCAATCATTTAGTATGTGTTTAGGTTAGAAGTGTGTTAGTTTGTTAATTATTTATGTTTTAAGTGTTTTATGGGTTAGTACAAGTCTTTAAGCTTAAATATTGTGTTTTTGAGGTACCTTGATGTGTTTGCTAGTATTTCGGGGTTAACATCGAAGAACAGAGAAGTTTTGAATACATTCGAGCAGAAACAGTAGTCCATGATCGTGGCATGTCAGGCCACAGTCAGGACAAAAGCATCAAATTTGACCCACGACCGTGACCTACATACCACGATGGTGCAAAAGTCTAAAAAAGGACCCACGATCGTGGTCTGCATACCATGATCGTGACAGAGGCCTAGCAAATGGCTGTCTGTGTTGGGTAGATACACAGACACTCAAGAATGTCAAGTTTTGAGGGATTTTTTAAACCTTTTAGACTTAAAACATTGCTAGGGTTACCCAAAAACACAAGAGGATATTTAAAGAACTAGAAAAAAAGGTAAAGGGAGATTTTGCTTCAACCACATTGAGAAACCCTAGAGAGAAATCATCGAGAGATAGAGGAAGAGAGCAAGGAAGAGATAAGAGGGGAAGAAGTTAAATCGACATACTTCATAGATTAGGAGGTTTCCTAACATTGCTGCCTCCCATCATCCATTTAGATTGTATTTCCTGTTATTTTAGTTTTGTTATTGTATAGAATTGGAATGGTAGATGATGATAGGATCTAAAATGTCAAGAATGTTCTAAACTCACCTTCTGAATTTTATTCTTAAATTAATGGAAATCTGATTGTTTATGTGTTTATTAGATTTTTTATAGTTTGATTCTGCAATTGCATAATTAAACAATAAAGTGAGAGGGTGAATCAAATGTAAAATGACTAAATTGGACTAACGAGAGTTAGGTAAATTAATAGAAACAAGAATTGAATCAAATCGAGAAATTATGCATAGGTTTCTAATAGTTTATTAGAGAATTTCAGAACTAACTAGGGTTTTGGATAGATTGTGAATTGAAAGATTGCAAACTCCATAATCTGATTAGGGTTTATGATTTAGGGTGAATGGTTATAACTCGAGAGAGAGTAATCAATCCTAGGATAGTCTGAACCAACAATCCGATAATTCATAATCAATTAGGTTAGCATTAAGGATAGCTAAATTTTGCTTTCTCTTAATTGGTAATTTCTTTCGGTTGATTCTTAGTTATGTTGCAATTGCTTAGTAATTAGTATTTTGTGTTTAATTCTTAATTTGATTAATTAAATTAAATTCTCGTTTTTAGTTTTATTGCATCTTGAATTTCTATTATTTATTTCTAGCCTTAGATTTTTTGAATAGATTAGTTCCCTCCTCATGGGATCGACACCTTTGGTATTACACTAACGAACCGTTCACTTGCAAATTATTAGGAGTTAATAATTGAAACTTATACATAACCAAACCATCGATTAAGTTTTTGGTGCCATTAGCGGGTAGGCGATTAGTTTAATTACTTAGTTTAAGGCTTTTAGTTAGTGTTTATTTTCTTTCTTTCTATTTCTGAATCTATGCTATTGCATGAACACAATAGTCCTAAGAACTTCGAGTCATGCAGTTGAAACAATAGAGCTAGATATCACTCAATTAAAATAATCAATTAGGAAAACTCAGCTTGAAGAAGATGAAGAAATCACGAAAGAAAAAATGCCCAAGGAATTTTAGCAAGATTTGGATTATAGAGCAGACCAAGGATGTCAACAAATTATGGATTTCATGAGGTCAAGGTTCAATGTGGCTAAACAAGGAGTAGCTAGGTCACCCATACAAGCAACCTCTTTTGAAATTAAACCAGCCCTCCTAAACGTGCTTCAACAAAATGTGAAATTGTTTGGACTAACGAATGAGGATCCTAATGCACATATAGTAAACTTCCTTGAAATCTATGATACCTTTCAGTATCGTCATATGTTGGAGGATGCAATTAGAATTAGGCTTTTCGCTTTTACCTTAAGATATAAAGCCAAGGCCTAGTACCAGACTCTTAACCCAGCCAATGTCACCACTTGGGATCAATTAGTTTATGCATTTTTAGATAAGTATTTTCCCCTTACCAAGAACACAAAGATTATCAAGGAGATTATCAACTTCCAATACAGTGATGGGGAATCGATAAATGAAGTGTGGGAACGATACAAGGACTTGTAATGCCCACACCAAAATTTGCCTAAGGATTTCTTGTTACATACATTCTATAATGGAGTAACCCCATATACGAGAGGCATGGTTGATGCAATTTCAAGAGGATCACTGGTAAGAAAGATGGTAGATGAAGTAGAAGAGCTGGTAGAGGAGATGGCAGGTAATAGTTGCCTATGAAGAAACGAGTGGAATAGACAACCTACTACTTTTTGAGAACAAGAAGGAGTTATAGTTATTGATCAAATGACGGAGATGCAGGAGAAAATTGATAACTTAACTTAACAGTTCAACAATATCAAAGCTTTCTCCTCAGCTTTGATAAATGTTGTGCAACTAAAATGTGTACTTTGTGAACGGATGGACCATGATACGATGGACTACTTCTTGAAAAAGGATAACGATCCAGAGTAAGTTAATTATATGGGAGCTCAATATAGACGAGGAAGGGGAAACAATCCCTACTCTAACATATACAATCTTGAGTGGAAGAATAACTTTAACTTCTAATGGATGAACAATGCTAGAGGATAGTTTAGACCTCAAGGACAACCAAGTTTCCAACAAGATAAACCAAGCTCAATGGATTCCAAGTTAGATAGGATTTTAGATAAAATTGGAGACATGGAGAATGTGTATAGGAGCTTGAAAGCAAGTTTGAGCAGGTCACTAAAAACCACACCTCTTTAATACATAATATGGAGGTCCAAGTTGGTCAACTAGCATAGGCAATTTCAACTTGGAATGTAGAAGGAATGGATCATGGCCATTACTCAGACCTAGGAAAAGAAACTTGAACATGTGAAATAAGATGGAGACAATGGAGAAGCAAAAGCAATTATGGAATTCTTTCCAGGTGAGCTCAATATTAAGCCAATCCAAAAACCTCGACCTATATTTTTATACCTTATTCTAGCTCAACAGAAGTCAATTTCAAGTAAGGCGATGAGGAATTCTAAGGAGGTTGAATTAAACAATGTTGAGGACATAACGGAACATCTACAAACAAGGCTCATATTAAGGGAATCAATTAAGAAGAAGGTTAAGGAGCATATAGTGGAAGAAAACCCTAATATAGCATTGAAGAAAGAGAACCTCGGGGATTTTTACATTCCTTATAGTATCAATGGAGTTAAAATGATAAGGCATTCATAAATTTGGGGTGAGCATTAATATGATGCCCCATGCCTTTATTCAAAAATTAGGATTAGAGGAGTTAGAACCCACTACAATGTTAGTGAAGATGGCGAACATAATAGTTAATCAGCCGAGGGTATTATTAAGGATGCGAAAGTACTGATGTTTTTACCTTCCCCACCTACTTTTTACTGGATATTGGAGAAGAAGTGGAAACCCCTATGGTCCTTGAATGACCATTCTTAGCTAATACTGACTCAATAATTGACATTGAAGTGGATGAACTAACTCAGAGGGTCAGAAAGCATTAAATAACCTTTACTATGTCAAAGAATGACAATAATTGTCCCTTAGTTAACATCAAAGAAATAGAACCTCGAGGACAATGGGAAGATATTGAGGAGCTTAAGAATGCATTTAGAAAGAAATGATCATGGAGGAGAAAGCGAAAGAAGGTGAAGCAGAAGGAAGGTTGAACCCAGGGTATGGTAGCTCATGTGCAAATGGTAAGATCAATGATTGTGCTACCATTGCATTATTCATTTGAACCACCTTGAGCATAAGAAGAGTGTCGAGCTACTGATGTTAAAAGAAGTGCTACATAGGAGGCAACCCATGGATTATTAATTCTATATTACTTCATTTGACGTTTAGATAGTTTGAATTTCATAATTAGGTTATTTCATTTCCAAATAAGGTCAGGAAGGCATAAGACTTCGACATGATTTAGATGATCGAGGAAGTAAGCAAACAAAAGGTGAAAGATCTATAAAGAGTTAGGAAGTGATCTTGGGAATGTGTAGAAGGATGAAAGAAGAAAAAAATTAAACATTAGTGAAAATATTACAGGATACGATCATGTCAAAACTGTCCACGCGATTTTCAGCTAAAATATTTACCATTTTATCCTTCCTTCATGTATATATTCATTCCTTCATTTTTTCACTCACTTTCATTTTAACTTTATCTCTCTAAGTTAGAACCTTTAAACACTGTCACTTCTCTCTAACTAACTTCCAAATTTTCATTTTGTTCTAACTTCCACCCACTTGTAATATAGTATGTCATATATTAAGCAATCAATGAAGCGCAACCAATCATTGAGACAAAATCAAGCCTTGGGTTGAGGGAGAAGGAATCAGGCAGTGGATTTTAAAGCACCCTTCCTAATCTACATAGAGGATGAAGGTACTTGTTTCTAATCCCTTAATGTTAAACAAATAGTAGTCCTCAAATATTTTGATTTTGATACGCTTGATAGGCTAGAATTGCTAGATAGGGTAGAGAATATAGCAGAAAGAATTTAGTAGGCCAAGTTTATACACTTCCAATATCCTGTCTATCAAGAGCTCACTCTCAAATTCTTCACTTCCTTTTATTTAGAACCTAGTAATCCTAAGGAAATGTTGTTTAGGTTGTGGGGATGAACTTATAAGCTAAACATTGAAATAATGTATGATATTTGTGGGTTCCCCAAGTCTTCCATTATCAATCAGCACGATGATTTTCGTGCTTCTCACTATTGGAATGAGCTCACTAGGTTAGAGCGATTTAACATTAAGAATGCCCATAATGATATTGTATGAACTCATAAGCACTTGTTATTGCGTAAGTTCATATGTCAATTGGTTTTTGACAAATCAGAAACCAATGAGTGCTCAACAAAGGAGCTTTTTCTATTGTGGTGCATGGATCACAACTCCACTCATATGTTGAATGCTATTATTACGACTCTGCATAAAAGGAGCAACAATTTGGGTATAGGTTACTTAGTTTTTGCTATTGCTGAGTAGTATGGTGTGGATGGTAAGGGCCTATTATTTACCTCCCTAATTTTCTAAGTCACCATCTTTTATGGTGTACTAAAATCCTAAGTCCTATAACATGGAACTCCAGGAAATCAGCCAAAAGATTCATGTGAAGATCAGGGCTAGTCAAACAAGTTCTAGCATAGCATCTCCTCAAAAGGCAGAAGAAGACTCGACTAACAAGGAGTTCAAAAAGGAAAAAGGAATAGAAGAACGTAGCTGGAAGAAAATGCTTGATACAATCTCCACCAAAACCAAGGTAATTACGAATACACTTGTAGAGAACTCAATAAGCATAAAGGAGATGGCTCACACATAATGACGTCAGAGCTAGGATATACACCGAATTCACCGATACTTCACGGCTCAAGGCGTCCAACTTCCACCTTCGACTCCATCCTCACCTCCATCACTGTAAGGCTCTATTTCTAACTCTTTTCTTTTAAATTTAATGTTTATTTTAATTTTATTTTTCTTCCTTTTATGTGTGTTTGTTTGTCTACTTCTCACATTGAGGGCAATGTGTTGTTCAAGTATGAAGTGTTGGGAGGGTTATGTGTTTTGCTTTCAGTGTGAATTTTGCATATGTATGATAGTTTGTTTAGGTTGCATATTGTGAATTGGGTGAATGTGTCGGTGGCTCAGCTCGATTGAAATCAATTAAATTTTGAACATAATCTATTAGGTTGAAATGAGTCATTGGCTAGCGAAATTAGTAATCTGGGTTCTTTAGATAAAATATGCAAGCTAATTAGGATTTAATGTTAGTTTATCACCCTATAAGTGTTAAGTCAAGAGAACTTCACTTCTATTAATTTTGATGACAATCAAATAATAATAATCTTAGAAATGTATGAACTGTTTTGATAAAGTTGTTAAGTGTGCAAAAAAATCTAAGTAACACTTAATCAACTCAGAATATGCGCAGTCAACATTAGACGAGGCACAACACCAAACAAAATGCAACACCAGACGAAGAGCAACACCAGACGAAGCGGAATAACAAACGAAACATAATAACAGAAAAAGCATTATTCCAGATGATACAAAAGGAAGATATTCTAGAATGTCAGTTAGTTACAGGACTCAACTAATAACCATTTCTAAAAGATTTAAGAAGCAATTTTCAAGAAGACAGTTAGAGACTTAGGCTATAAATACTAGTTCTAGTCAAAGACTAAGATAACGAATGCTTTTACATTAGCAAATATTCTGTATTCAAAGTGCAAAAGAAGTGAGCGAATACATCTATAACCTAAAGCTCAAAAATACTTTTCTTAGAGAGAGAAAGGAAGGCTAGATCTTGGAGAGGCTAATATATCTAATAAAGAATCCTTTGTAAGAGAGACCTGAAGAGGCTCTGCAAGTGTAGAAAGAATACTTGTAAAGTTGAAGAGTATAGTGAAATCTCAAACTAACTCTAAGGACTAGACATAGCCCAAGGTTTAGGGTGAACCAGTAAAAAATCACAGTGCCTATTCTCTAACCCTTACTTTTAATTTTCTTGTTGTTAGACGATTAGATAATATTACTTGCGATTGCATTGCTTATCAACTTTAGAAAACTATTTTAGTAATCACTTGAATTTTTTGTAAAGAAATTCAAGAAGTTTTAAAAGATTAATATTTTTGAAAAGATTACACAATTCAACACCCTTCTTGTGTAGCTTACATATCATATTGCATTTCTATATTAACAAGTGATTTACTTCAGTTGGTATCAGAGCAAGGTTTCCAAGAAACACTATAACAGTGTGAGGACAAAGATCCTTGGCTGAATCACATGTTTTTATAGTTGAAGGTGCCTCGATCACAAGACCTCCTGCATTCAATGGTGAGGATTATCATTATTGGAAGGACAGGATGCGGCTCTTCATAGAATCCAAACATATTGATCTTTGGGATATCATCAAGAATGGTCTATATACACTAATAGATGATGAAGGCAATATCATCTCTCGTGACAAATGGTCAGTTGATCAAAAAACTCAATTTTAGTTAAACTCAAAGGCCAAGTTCTTTCAAAGTTGTGCCCTACGCAGAAGTGAATATGAAAAGGCTCATGGATGTGTATCTGCAAAGGAAATGTGGGACACATTAGCCATTACATAAGAAGGCACAAATCACGTGAAAGAGTCCAAGATCATTATTCTTGTTCATTAGTATTAGTCGTTCAAGATGAAAGATGAGGGGACTATTGATAAAATTTTTGCATGATTTCAAACGATCATTAACAGAATTAAAGCTCTTCGGAGAATATACGATAATTAAGATCATGTTAGAAAGACTCTCAAAAGTCTACCTAAAAGATGGAGACCTGAGGTTACAGCAATGCAAGAGGCCAAGGACTTAAGCAAGCTAAAGCTAAATGAATTGTTTGGTTCACTGAAGATACATGAAGTAAAGCTTGATGCAGAAGATAAACCTAAAAGAGATAAGTCTATTGCATTAAAGGTTGGTCAGAAGAATTAAAAAATCAAAAAAATATAAGTACATCTTCAAAAGCATTAAAGATTGAAGAAATCAAGAATGATGATGCCAGCAAATCTGATCAAGATTCAAGTGACAATGATGATGAATTATCCTTCATTTCAAGAAAGATTAGGAGGATATGGAAAAAGAAAGCGAAAGGAAATAAAAGACTTTTCTTTTAAGAAGAATAGCAAAGACGAAGCTAAGAATGAGAAAATGTCTATCATCTACTACGACTGCAACAAACTAGGACATTATAAGTCTGAATGTCCATTGCTTAAAAGAAAACAGAAGAAAAGTAAACAAAACAAAAAGAGCATGATGGCAACGTAGGAAGATTTGGACTCATCCAAATTTGACTCCGATTCAGAAGCATCGGAATAAGCAAATATATGCTTGGTAGCTGAAAAGAAATGCAACGATGAGGTAACTTTTAAATTTAATGATATTTAAGAGGCATATTTAGAATTGTTAGAAGATTCACATGTTATATTAAAGCAATATAGGATTTTGAAAAAGAAATTTGTAGAAAGCTTGAAGAACACGGAAGTGTTAAAGAAAGAAAATGTTTGCCTTAAGAACTAAGTAGACAATGTG
Source organism: Erythroxylum reticulatum (assembly GCA_025504915.1). NCBI lineage: Eukaryota > Viridiplantae > Streptophyta > Magnoliopsida > Malpighiales > Erythroxylaceae > Erythroxylum > Erythroxylum reticulatum. The sequence continues at coordinate 13,764,110 of JANSVA010000008.1, read as the reverse complement.
AAAAAGAAAGTAACTGTAGATAGATCTGAGGAAATTAATCAATTGAAACAAAGGATTAATACTCTTTTAGCAGATCTATCAACATTTACAGAAAGTACTAAAAGGATGAATGATATGATTGGAAAACATAGACATCTAAAGGATAAGAGTGGTTTAGGGTTTACTAATAGTAATGTTCGTCATAATAAGAGTTTTGTTCTTAACAAAAATAAAAAGAAGCAATATTCTTATTATTCGAGGAATTATCATAAATCTAACCCCAAAAGACCTAAAAAAATATAGGTACCTAAGAAAGACATAATATATACTGCAGATTTCCCTTCTTGGAAAAAGCAACCAGCACCAATGGTACTTGGACAGTGGATGCTCGCGACACATGACGGGAAGAAGTTTAATGTTCCTAGACCTACAAAGTAGACAAGGACGATCAATAACTTTCGGAGACAACTAGCAGGGCAAAATAGTTGGAATCGGTAAAATTGGTAAAGATTCATTTGCGTCTATTAATAATGTTCTGTTAGTTGAAGGATTAAAGCATAATCTAATTAGTGTAAGTCAATTATGTGATTCTAACTTTGAAGTGTCCTTTAATCGAAATTCTTTTGTAGTCAAAAACAAGGATGGTTCTGTATTCTTTTCTACCAAGAGATGAAATAATCTCTATAAGATTAATTTAGATGATTTGAAAAGTCAAAATATTTCATGTTTTATATCAACAGATAAGGAAAAACTGATTTGGCATAAAAAGC
>JANSVA010000008.1:13733568-13763261 GCA_025504915.1 Erythroxylum reticulatum | reverse complement strand
TATCTTTATGATTAATAATTAAATAATTAAAAATACACAAAGATAAAGAATGCCTTTTATTGAATAAAAAAATTTATACAATAAAATGTACAACCAAAATTGGCTGCAAGGGCATAAACCAACATTAAGTTCATTTGAGAATGTTGATTGCCTTATTATAAGGCTATACAAAAGAGGGATCGAAAGTAAATTATTCATCCAATGGCAAAGTGATTGAGATTCTTCGTATAGAAATATATAGAAGTACTATATAGAGGTACCGTATGCAGACAATATATGATGATATCAACATAAAGAGGATACATATAAAAGTAATTCCTGAAATAGTTTACATATAAGAAAATCATAATAACAACTCCTTCCTCATTCTCTTTTCTTCTTTATCTCTCTCTCTCTCTTCTTCCTTCTCCTTCACAAATTCCTATATTGGCTATCTCTCTATCGTCTCCTTTCCTCTCTCTTTACTGCAATTCTTCTAAGACTATAATTCCCAATTCAATTGGAATTAGGACATCATATTTGATATCAAAGTGGCGATTGTAAGTCTAATTCTCAAATTCATGTCTTTAAAAGAATGATCGGAAGTTCAATAGTGGCGAACAAAACCAGAATGAAAGCAATGGAGGAAAATCTTCAAAAAATTGAAGATCGAATTGAGAAAATTTTGACATATTCTCAATTGCATCGAGAAATTAATAGTAAATAGGTTGAAGAAGCTTTAGGTTTTGGTGTTTAAGGTAATTTTAGCCTTTGTTTTCCAAAATTGGAAATTTTAATTTTTGATAAGCAAAAACCTAGAAGTTGGGTGAGGAAATGTGAGAACTATTTTTTTGTTTTTTAAATAGTCGAGGAACATAAAATTGAAATAGCAGCAATGCATTTATTTTGGTAAAGTTGACATCTAGTTTTAAGGTTATTTAATGCATAAACCTATTGTCAGGACATTTGTGTTAGATTTTATAAGAAACATAAGGTGGATATAATTGAAGAATTTGATAAACTCTAGCAAATTAGTTATGATGTTAGATTTTATAAGAAACATAAGGTGGATATAATTGAAGAATTTAATAAACTCTAGCAAATTGGTTATGTAGAGAATATCAAGAAAAAATTAAGGAGCTTAAAGCTTATACGCAAAATCATAACCCCTCTTTGAATCATATTTTGTTTCTAGCTACATTAGAGGTCTAAAAAATATGATACGACCCGTAATGAAATTATATAAACCGTCCATTTTACTTGCTGCCTATGAATCTACCCGTTTACATGAATAATTTGTTGATGCCTTATTAAAAAAATAAATCTACCAGGAAATATTTTATTCATCAGCATCCTAATTCCACATATAAACACTTTTATACTACCTACCTAAAATCTTACCTAATTTCACACCTTTTACTTTTTATCTTTTACCTTTCATAAACTCCCCACCAAATCCTCCATTTTTAACCTTGTACTTGAAGCCAAGAAACCATTGGGTACATGTTATATATGTAAGGAGAGATATTATCTAGGCCATAAATGCAGAACTCAAACACTGCATACTCTTATTACCTTTAAAATGCCTGAAGTTGGGCTAAAGGATGTTTCATGATGAGATAGGATGAACATGGTTGTTTCTCATGACAGTGGATATGATTTCGAGTCAGAAGTTTATGTCCATTATATCATGGATAACAACGCTCTTAGTACCAATAGAATTAAGGGTGAAGTTAAGAAGAAACCTTTTACAATCCTAGTAGATACGGTAGCACTCATAGTTTCTTAGATCTTAGAGTGGCTAAAAAAGTAAATTATAATATGCAAGAAGTAGGTGTTGGTAATTTTTGTAGCTAACGGTCATAGAATGTTCAATCATTAAATCTGCCCACACTTTAAGTGGTCTATGCAAGGCTATTTGTTTTCTTATGACTTCATAATCCTTAAGCTTGGGGTTATGATATGGTTTTCGGGGCAAACTAGATGAGAAATTTTAGCCCCATTTTTTTAAAAATTTCAACCAACTCCAGTTTCCTTTACTAAAGATGACATTCATATGGCTCTTAAGGGTGTGAATGAGTCTGTTTCACTCAAGATGATGACTGGCCATAAATTGCGAAGTGTTATTGTCAAAGAAAGTTCCTCTCTTCTTTGCTTAGATCGCTCAACTTTTCTCTATGATTGCTACCTAGATACCTCCTCACTCATCTATTGTTATTGTATTGGACCAATTTCTTGATGTTTTTACTGATCCCAAGGAGTTACCACACTTAAAAACCTATAAACACTTTATTACCTTAAAACTTGGTGCTTAACTAGTATGTTTTAAACCCTATTGATGTCCTTACCTTTAGAAAAATAAAATTGAGAAAATGTCACTAAGATGCTGTATGCAACCATTGTACAACCTAATATGATCCTCTTTACTTCTGCTAACTTGTTTGTTAAAAGAAAGATGATAGCTAACACTTTCATATAGATTATAGACAACTCAATAACATTACAATTAAACATAAAATTCCCATTACTCACATTCATGATTTTTTGGAACATTGATGATTTTTTGGATGAATAATTTATTGTTACCATCTTTTTAAAAATTGATCTTAGTGTAGGCTATCATCAAGTAATAATGAGCCCTGCAAACATTCCTAAGACTGCATTTCAAACCCATCACGGCCATTATTAATTTAAGGTGATACCATGTAGTCTAACTAATGCCTCGATCACCTTTCCAGCTCTCATGAGTGATCTCTTTTCTCTTTGTTTTCCTTTTTGATCAAAGTAGAGTTGAATAGTTAGGTCATATTATTTCTAGCAAGGGAGTTACCATTAACCCCTTTAAAGTTGAAGCAATGTTATCTTGGTTTGCACCTAAATCATTGAAAGCCCTCATATACTTCTTAGGTTTAACTTGTTACTATAGGAAGTTCATTAGAGGTTATAGTCCCATCAGCAAACCCCTTACTGATCTCTTAGAGAAAGGAAATGTTTTTAGTCTTCTTATGCAGATGAATCTTTCCAAGAACTTAAGCAAGCCATGTCTTTGGATCTAATGTTAGCATTACAAAAATTTTATCTTCTTTTCACTATAGAAACTAATACATATGATAAGGGAGTTGAATTTGTTCTCACCCGATAGGGTAGGCCAATAGCTTACATCAATAAAGGTCTCAATCCACAACACTTATCCCTCTCGACTTATGAAAAGAAGTTTATTACTATACTCTTAGTTATAGATAAGTGGTGACACTTTTTAGAGAATTTTCATTTCTTTATTCATACTGAATATAAAGCTTTTAAACATCAATTGCATCAATAGATTACTACTAATTTTCAGAAGAAGGGCTTTAGAAAATTGCTTGGCTTACACTATAATATCTACTATAAACTTGGGAAATTCAATAAGCCTATTGATGCCTTATCTCACAAGGGTTTTGAAGATAAAGTTGAATGCTCTACTGTATCCATTATGTAGCCTACTTGGATGACAAAAGTTGCTGCTAGTTACTTAGATCACCATATGATAGTTGTAGATTGCATCATGTTTTAGTGGGTAGTTTAGTGTGTATTTAGTTGTTAATTTGATTATTTAGTACGTTTTTAGGTTACAATTGTATTAGTTTATTAAATATTTGTGTTTTACGTGTTTTATGGGTTAGAGCATGCTTTTGAGCTTCAATGTTGTGTATTTGAGGTGCTTTGATGAGTTTGCCATTGTTTCAGGGTTAATATCGAAGAACGAAAGAGTTTCAGAGGAAACCCGAGCTATAACATAGACCCACAATCGTGGCAAACAGGCCATAATTGTGACAGAAGTACCAAGATTGGCCTATGATCATGACAGAGAGCTTACTCAAAGGTCACCATTGTGTCATATAGGCCATGATCCTGGCCAGTGTCGGGACATACATAAAGAAACTTTCAGACTCAAGTTTTTAGGGGATTTTTTAGTATTTTCAGACCCTGAAAAGACGCTAGGTTACCCTAAACAGAAAAAAACCCTAGGCCTTCCTTACACAGTTTTAGATAGGTAGCAACTACCATATAGATTTTTCTCTCGACTATTCATGGAAAGTCATAAGCTTCTAGGGAAAAAGGTGGGAATCGGGACTAATAATCAAGAGCATCCATCAACCTTCCATTTTCCAGATTTTCAAATACAAAAAGGGAAGAAAGCTACCCTTGTATTTATTTTATTTTTGTTTTGTTTTCAGTATGTTTTGTATTATGGAGAATATGGATATGGTTGAACTTGTTTCTGTTATAAGTGGCTGAATTTATTGTAGAGATTACTTTTAAACTACTTGTTAAACTCCTACTTTGTTGTTTTTAATGAATGAATGCTTTTGATAAATGTTGTGCTTAACCTTACAAAATATTGAGAAATTGAGTTGGGTAAATTATATAGGGCTATACAAATGAGATTTGACACCCTACAAACCTACATTTATCAAATTAATTAATTAGTTAGAGAGAGATCTTGACTAATTAGTTGATTACCCATAGGATAGCTTCATATCTAGTTAAATTGGTGGATTGATTTTGTAGATTGAGAGATGGCATAGTCAATTCCATTTAATTTAGCTAGGGACATTTGATTACACCTTGAGAGAGGGTGATTAAAACATTAGGACATCTTAGGTGAGACATAATTCAATAAAAAAGGTAAGAGGTAGATAAGAAAAGTGATCTTTAATCTTGAAATCAAAGTTTCTGCACTTTTGTTACGTTATTTGTTTGTAGCTAGTTTATTTAATTTAGTTTATTTTTCAGTTTATTATTCAAATTTGAGTCTTAAACAAAGAACAACCTGAATTAAGTGGTGCCTAAGCACAATCTCTATGGGACGAGATCCACTTTTTACTACAAGTAATGGCACATATATTTGTGATTTTTAGCGTAAAATAAGTAGTTTGATTGTTTTATTCAACACCATATTTCCTAAAATTATCATAGCAACTTTCAACATAATCTTTTTTAGCTCTCACACTGATTTATGACTTACACTCAGCAAAGCCATGCATGGAAGCTTTCTTGGTGGTCATTATAGCATTCACAACATATATCAGAGGCTAAAATCTTATTTTTATTGGCTTGGTATGAAATCCTCTATTGAAAAGTTTATGAAGGAGTGTGATGTGTTTCAGATAAATAAGCCTAGAAAAAATATTATCTAAGGCTCCTACAACCATTTCCAGTTCCTAATTAGTGCTAGTCCAACATAAACATGGACTTCATTGATGAATTTACCCAAATATGAAGGCAAAGATACCATCTTAGTTTGGTAGATAGGCTTAAAATGTATGCTCAATTTCTTGCTCTTACTCATCCTTACAATGCCTCTAAAATTGTTAGAATCTTCAAGGATAATAGTTATAAGTTGTATAGCTTATCTAAAAGTATTGGTTCTAATCGAGATATGGTGTTCCTCAACTCTTATTGGTCCTCTTTTTTCTCTATTTTGGGCACTTCTCTTGACATGTACCATCCTTATTCTGAGGGTCAAACTAAAAGAGTTAATCGATGCCTTGAAAATTACCTCAAATATATGACCTTTTCTAAACCTTAAAAGTGGCACTAATGGTTGTCACTTATTGAGTGGTGGTATAATACTAATTGCCACACTTTCTTCAAGACCTCTCCTTTTAAGGCACTATATGGTTATAACTCTCCATAACATACACTGATGGTCACTTCTACTACTAAAATTTCCTTTGTTTTAAAGCGGGTACAAGATAGGTCTCACACGCCTCAGTTATTGAAGCAGAACTTTGAGCAAGCTCAGGAAAGAATAAAATTCTTTGGTAATTAAAAATACATTAATGCACCCTTAAAATTAGAGATTAGCTTTACTTAAAGTTACAACCTTGCAAGCAAACTTCCTTGGAAGTAAGGAAATGTTTAAAACTCTGCTCCAAGTATTATGGACCTTAATAGGTGATTATCAAAGTTGATCCTGTGGTATTGTATACAAACTGCAACTAACTGCTCCTACTCAAGTCCATCTAGTTTTACATGTGTGGCTTCTTAAGAATAAAGTAATAGTGTCTGTTGACTTGCCTAAGATTGTTATAGATGGTCAATTACTTGTTTGCCCTTAGTTGGTTTTTGTAACTTGAACAATTAAGTAAAAAGGAGCTCTTATCCTTTAGTGGTTAATTCATTGGTATAACCTCAATCCTATAGAAGCTACCTCGAAAGCAACATCATTCATTCAAAACCAATTTCTTGATTTTACTTTTACACCTTGAGACCTTTTAAAGGGGAGGGCAATGTAATGTACTAGGATTCTTTATATAGAAATGTATAAAAGTACGATATAGAGGTACTATATGGAGATAGTATATGAGGATATAAAATAGAGAGGATATATATAAAAGTAATTCATGTAACATAACACATATAACAGATCATAATAACAACTCTCTCCTTATTCTCTTTCCTCTTCTCTCTTTCTCGTCTCTCTTCTTTTCCCTTCTCCTTTCCTAATTCTTCTATTAGTTGCCTCTCTGTTATCCCCTTTCTTCTCTCTATTCACTAGAATTCTTATGAAAAACCTTAATTTCCAATCTAATTAGAATTAGAACATCACAAGTCTATAGAATAAAAAATGAGAGATGAACTTTCCCTTGTGTCATTTTACAATAAGGGTGTAAAGACACCACCATACACTTTGGCGTATCATTAGACAAAGCCCATTATTGCTAATAACCTTTTCAACCAATAGATTATGAAGGAGTCGCTTCTACCAAGTTTAAATAGCATAACCTAGAAGCATACAATGATATGATAGACCTTATAAATCAAGTTATTAGCCTGAAAATGATGGATCTATAAGTTGCTTTAGATAATTTAAAGCGCAAGGCCTTTTTTTTAAACTATAGTTGAAGTTACATAAGATTGGTATCATAAAAATTTAAAGGGGTCAATCCCAAAATTTGGCCAACTCAAACTCAAATTTATGCTCATTTTTCCAGCAACAAAAGAAGATATAAGGACTCTTTTACCCTTTTTGATGTGATACAAGAATAGAGTGAGAGCCTCCACCCTTATAATTAAGGATTCAATACATAATTATATAAGTGTTGAGTCTGAATTCTAGTATAATATCCATTGCCTTTGATAAAGGTCGACGAAACCACTAACCCTTTTTTTTTTTGGTTAGTTCTAATAGAGAAATTGTATGCTTTAGAAAAGGTACAAAAATGAGCACAATGATTTATTCCATTAAATAGGCAAAATAATCTCTAGAGAAGGTTCAAGAATGATCCAATGCAAAAGGGGGATAAAAGAGAAAAAAGGAATATGCGGGGATAGTCTAGAAAGAAAAATTATATGGAATAAGATAAATAAAGAAAAATAGAGTTAAAGGTTTAAGGGAATCTCATTATCGTAACACAATGTGTCCTTTAATCATATTCTTAATTATACATTTAGTAAGAACCTTATCAAGTACTAAAACCTCTAGTGCGCAGTCCTAAAGCAAGATGTTTAGATAAGTTTTATATATTTGACAAGATTACGGGCACGAGATTGAGGAGTGTCAAAATCTTCAATAAGTAGTTGATTCTTTATTAAAAAAAGATAAGTGGAATAATTTATGGTAGATTATCCCAAGCTTGAAGGCAGTGGGAGATGACATGATCGATCCTATTATAGAGAATGTGGTATTAGACATATAGTATCATCACTTAGGCTTGGGGTTATATTACAACCTAGGAAGACTCTAAAATGAGAAAGTTAAAATTGAAAATATATGATCGTAGGTCTAAATCTCATTCTTGTGCAAGAGGCAAAGAGTTGATAAATATCATATTTAAAGAGGAGAACTTTGAAGTGGCCAACCTTAATGATAGTATGATGGTCGCCACATTAACACGTTCCAATTACAAAATATGAAGGATTTTGGTCATTAATGGGAGTTCTATTGTTATCATATTTTATAATGTGTTCAAGGCATTAGGATTTACGAAGTACAAATTAAATTTGTATCCCCTTTAGCTGTATGTGGAAAGGGTAAGATTCACATACTGGGAAAATTTACTTTACTGAAGTTGGGCATCAAACAATGGTAAGTCGTTAGGTTTATAGAATTTCATGTTGCAAACAGATATTTAGTGTGTGATGTCGCCCTGAAAAGCCCCTCTTTATGTTCCATCAGAGTTTTGTTGTTACCATATTAGTTGTTAATGAAGTTTTCCACTGAAATAGGCGTATCACAAGTTTATAGAGATCCAAAAGAAATTTGAGACTGATATTTAACATCTTTAAAGGCTAGCAAGAGCTCCAATTTCCATAAAATCGATAGAGTAGGGAAATTAGTAGAGAATATATCTTATACAAGAAGTGTTTGGGTTGAATATAGGGAGCTCAAAGGAAGAGAAATGGGTGAAGGTGAGAGTTGAGATCAAAAGAGCACCTTTGGAATCATCAATGCAAGAATATGCAGACATATTTTCAAAGAAGCGTAAAGATATGAGGGAATAAATCTATAATCCCAGTGTATAGGTTAAACGTCAAAGCCAGTTATAGGCACATAAGGTATAAAAAACAAACTTTTACCTTAGAAAGACAGGCAATTGTGAAAGAGTAAGTATAAAAGTACGAAGGACTAGTTTTGTGCACGAAGTTCATTATTCATAATAGTTGGCTAACATGGTAATGGTCAAAAAGTTACATGGCAAACGAAGTATGTGCATAAACTTTCTAAATCTGAATAAATCATGTCCAAAATTTAACTATCTTTTTCTTTTTTCCTGAGATAAACCAACTAGTGTATGTTGTGGTTGTGAATGCAAACTCAAGATACAACCATATTCGAGCCAAAGAAAACTTTGCTTGTTACACACAATGTTACTTGTCATTGCTAAATGTAGGGGAAATGTACACAATACTAATCAATATCATGTTTAAGCCTCTGTTAGGTAAGCGTAGGCCTATCTCAATGATATAATTATTAAGATTGAGACTAGTTGAAATCACATCATAGATCTAATAACTCACTTTGGCATAATAAAAAAGTTTGGGATGAAACTCAATCCTCATGAGTGTTTTTTCAGTGTATCAATTGGAAAATTCATGAGATTTATGATTACTAAGTGATGTATAGTGGCTATTCTAAGAAAGATAGAAACAATTGAAATCATGGAGCCACTTGCTCTATTAAGGATGTGTAAAGGCGAGGAGATTAATAACTTTATCTAGGTTCCTTTCCAAATTTGTTAACCTTACTTGCCTTTTTTTCATTCTCTCAAATAAGCAAAAAACTTTAGTTAAGGGCTAGAGTTAAGGATGGCAATGGATCGGGCTTGACCCTGGCAGCTAAGGGCCCGGTTCGACTCAAGGCCTAATCGGGCCTGAGCACGAGTCAAATGACGTCATTTAACATATCCAATCTGAGGCCAACATGAGGGCCAATTTTTAAAGACAATTGGGTCTGACGCCCAATCAACCCCGACCTAGCCCCTTGACTTTAGGTTGGGCTTGGCCCTAGTTGCCAACTCTAGCTAAAGTGCCAGTAAGCCTTCAAGCAATTAAAGACTATCTACAAAAAATTCATTGTTATAAACACTTAATTTTGTCCCATACTATTGCGTATTTTATTTTTGTTTAAAAATTATGAAAATAAAAATTATGTTTTCATAATTTTATATTCATTTTAGTTCAATTTTTTAAATAATTTTTTATTAGGTTTAATCCGCATATAATTAATTCAAAGTTCAATCTTTACTTTTCCATCATTTTTTAATAATTTGATAAAGTAATTAATTAATTAATCTTATTTGATTTTTTTCATTTTAGATTTTTTATTTGTAATTATATTTTTGTCATAATTGAATTACATTGATTTTTAATTTCTTTTAATCTTTTACAAGCTTTTTTTACATGATTAAGTTTAAGTTTAAAATATTGGTAAAGTCTTTAGGATCAATTGGCAAATGGAAATTAAATTTTTCGGTTGAAATGGAAAAATGAGGCATGAAAGGGCCAGAATGTAAAAGAAAAGGATTAACTTATGAATTGCAAATTTTAAAGATTTATTAGTTGAAACAAAAAGGGATTGTAAGGACTTAATTGTAAAGTGATGTTAACTCATAGTTTGCATAAGAAGAAAAAGTTAGGGACTAAAATAAAAGATGAAGAAAAGGACATAATACCTAACAAGTAATATAGAAAGGAACACAAAATAGGAAATTGATAAAACAAGGGAAAGCGATGACTAAGAAAATGGGGAAGGACAAAGAGAATAGAAAAAAAAAACTAGTTGGGACAACAAAAGGACAAATAGAGTGAGAAAGAAAGGAGAACAAGGAGACGAGGAGGCAATACCAAAAAAAAAAACAAAGAAAGGAAAAATGACTTGGATTGAAAAAGAAAGGGCAAGTGATGATAATAAGTTGAATAAGGAAGCAAGCATAAAAGCATCGATATAAAAGGACCAAAAAGTTAAGAGAAAACTAATGATAGAGATAGAAGAAAAAAAGTAGAAATCCAAAGTAAAGAGAGAAGAAGAAAACTATAAAATAGTTATAAAGAGAATAAAAAGTAGAAAACAAACGAAAAGAGCTGAGAATGAAAAAGAAGAGAGAGAGAGGGAGAGGGAGAGGGAGAGGGAGAGGGACTCCTATGCACTTAAAAACACCCTCAAACCACTGCTTTGTAGTTTCTATTAGTTTAAGCAAAAAACTCTCTCTACTCCACGCCTATACCTACCGTTGCTTTTAACCATCCTATAGTTATATGAAAGTAAACTATAGGATGGTTAATGCAATTAACTAGTGTTTATATGGCCATTCCCCACTCTTTTGTACGATCCATTTTAGTTTTAGGGTGATAAAAAAGGGTTCTTTCTCTCAATTATTCCAATAAGGTTTGGTGATTAGCTCATCGTTAGCTTTCCTTTAATTATCATTTATATATATTTGTTTATACTTCTATCTTTTCAAACATTTATTTATGATTTAGAGATTCCCAATACTAATTGTTCATTTAGAAGTGTAATATTTTTGAAGGAAGGTATTCCTTTATCTAATTCATTATTATGCTATTCTATAAAGCATACAATTAATTGCATGGCTAATAGGAGAAAAGATAGAGGGTGGTATACAAAGTGGAAGTGGAGGCCTAAGAATTATGATAATCCAATTTGATGACCATAAACTTCTTGAAAAACTATGTGGGAAATGGATTGCTTTTATTGGTTATTCACTAAGTAAAACACAATTAAAATATTTGATATGCATGTCAATCACTAGTTTTAAGGACAAAAAAAAGTGTTTATGAAATCAATGGCAATAAGATATAAAAGGAATTAGGTTTGTAATGCATTAGTGGACACCAAGTAAACTTTTTAAACTAAGTTGTTACTTCTCATATGACAGTTCACTGCAACTAGCTAAGATAGGGGATCTATACATGTAGGCTTAAGTCAATTATAGGAGTTGGAGTTAGAGAAAATTAGAGAGAAAACACTCATATTTGACAAAACACAGGCTCACACACAGGTTTGTCCTACCTTACCCCTTTTTATTGTGTATATTGATAATTCAATTCCAATTTAAATATAAGTTTTATAATTTTCAATATAAACTTTTCAGATTCAAACAAATATAATTTTTTTAGAACTTTAAGGTTTATGATTTTCAATTCCAAAATTCAAGATCAATAAAAATCAAATAATTTTAATTAACTTATGGAATTAAAGTTAGCTTTGATATGATTGTTGAAAAATTAAGGTAGGATATGATCTTACACATAGTGGAATAATAACAAAACCTTTTCGTAGGATTTTTTGAAAGCTAAGATCACTTAAAATTCTATCACATGATTAACACAAAAAATAATAAATTTGAATAATAATTTGTACCTTATTGTGAAGCTTGATCTTTTTCTTATCGTTTTCCTCGAACCAATTTTACTATTGGCTAATCTCAACCATTGTAGTTGCACACATTTCTAATCTCTAATAGTGTCCATAGAACAAATTGAAAGAACTCTACAACTGTTAGAGAGAGGGTTAGACAAAAAATGTTAGCTCCCTTAGAGCCTAATTCTATTTATAATAAGTCTTGAACTTTTTAGTAATTTAATTAAAAATAAAAGTATAATTTCAATTAAACTTTAATTAGAAGTACACTTATTTTTACTTAGATACTAGTTGGACTGAAAGTCCTTATTTATTAAATCTTAGTTAATCATAAAGTCTCTCAAACTTTACAATCAAGTTCAATTTTATTAATACAACTTTTCTCTCTTCAACCTGTTATTTGTATCTAACCCATTAGGTTCTCAAATATATTAGCAATGAATATAAATTATAACCTTAAACCATATTTAAGATGAATAAATTAATCTTCGCTAATTTATCTTTAATTCTTTAATTAAATAATCTATATTCATAAATAGAGATTAGCGTCTAGTAATGTATTATAACCACCTGAATATTTAAGAATGTCAAAGTGGTTTTAACTAACCTTTTCATGCATAATGTTTTCATTAATTTAATCATTTCATCATATATTGTTCTAGTTAAACATAAAGTATAGAAATAATGCCTATTGTATTTAAGTCGAATAGTGTAAGTTCTCCATCATTAGTGATTGATTATATTAATGACATTTGAAAACTATTTCAAAGTGTCATTTCACCTTGGCTAAGGATTTTTCCAAACAATACTAATCGAGAACAACAGAATATTCTCCTTGATCACTTTAGGGTGATGAATCCTATAATGATCACTCAACTATCTCCACTTAGTTCATGTTATATCCACTAACAATTAATTGAGCTACCCTTGGCTAGAACATGTCATAAGTAATATCAAAATATAGCAATCCCTATATGATATACTTTTGTGATCTTAAGTTAAAGGATCACTTATAAAATCATCACAATGAGAATTTTCATAATATACAAGTAATGTTCCAAATGAATTTCTCTTATGGGGTTAATTTAGTGAACTTGTTCTTTAACAACTACCCTACCCATATGTTTGTTTAAGTATCCTCATGCTTTAGTCCATGAGATTGACTACTTCCTTTATAACGAAGAAACATAACATGTGTTAGTCTTTTTACACATTATCAATGTCTACTATTAATAGAATAATGAGTATGATAATTTTAGGATAATTTATAAATAGAATATGAATCTTATAGTTATGATCTCATCATAATTTCATTTACAATATACATTTATCCATTGGACTTTATATATGAATATGTATAAGATAAAGAATGCCTTCGAAGAATTATGTCACTAAACTATAGCCAACCAATTAGCTATAGGGCATATACGAATAATCTCTCACTTATATGAAGCCAATCATTTAGGAACCTAATACCATATTACCATATGACAATCATGCTAATGTTGGGATAGTGGTTTAATAAGAGAATTCTACAAATTTCTCTATAGTAAGCACTTGCTCAAATCTTATAAATTTCATCTTAATTATCATCATAATTAAGAGAAACTACGTAAATACATACTTAGATCTTTGATGAGATGTTATCTCATTTTACATGCCCAATTGCTTTTATGTTCAACCAAGTGTCATATCCTAAAACTATTAACTTTGACTTTTTCAAAGTGTTATCATTTCATATCTAACAAGAAATCTTATACATTGATTTAATTATAACTTTAAAAGTTAAGTTATTGTACTAGGCGTAACCATAAAAAAATAAAAATTTTGTGATGCAATATCTTATAATGTATATTCCTCTTTACACAAATCTATACTCTTATGAAATTTGGTTGTGCAAGTATTCACTAGAGAATCACATTTCCTATAGATAACTTAAAATTTTAAATCTCATCATATAGGTCTCATCGAAATGTTTCAGCATTTTCAATGCTTAGTTTCTACTTAGATTTAAGCCATTTGATCTTTTTTAAAAATTAAATGAATATTCATTTAATGTGTATTACTATATCATATAAAGTTGCTAGTACAATAAAATAAAGGTATCATCCTCTTATGAATTGTTATTATCTTAAACACATCATATATATAAGAATTACAATTCAATACCATCATCATTCTTTCACCAAAAAGTGATTTGGTTTTTCTTCAAACTAATAAGTTTCATAAGTTTTATATGATTAATAAAAAATAATACATCTATCCTTATATGTATCATATAATTCGCAATATCCTATTTAACTAATATGGCATAAAGGATAGTCTCAATTATCTAACTTTGTATTCTTGTCACTTATGTTAAGCATAAGTCACCTTTGATTCAATTGATACAAACTACCTATATAAAATTGAATAAAAAACTTTTACTTAACAATTTATTTCTTCTCATGCCTTGAACATCATAATAATGTTGAATTTGAATTCATATTAAATACTCATAAGCATGAATTAGAAATACATATGATCTCTATCATTCCAAGTATAAGCAAGAAAAGCCATGCAATTATTTTTCTTGTAATGATAATTATTATCATATCTAAGCCAATGCTTCAATTGCAATCCATGCTTAGGCTTTTAGTAGGATAAATTGAGAGAAATAATTTTATCAAAGTACAATACCTATCAGCATTACTTCATGCAACCTTTTGCATGTTACTATAATAATGTTGACATACATCTTATGTCATCCAAGTTTATGAGATATTATTTAACTTAAAATATTATTACATTTTATCATCCATATTAATTTGGCGTATCTTTAAAATTTTAACACCAAATTCTCAATAGTGATTAATAACAAAATTGCATAATAGAAATTTAACCTTGTTTATCTAATTTTGAGAACTCTTCTTCAAGTTAACCTATATCTAAGAAATTTGGTTCACTAATTTAATATATACCATACTAAACAAAGTAAATTCCACTAAGAACAAAATATCATTATAAGAAAGCAGGTAATTGACTATATGCTTTGATTACTAAATAACATTAAGACTTTAATAATATATTTGGTTACTCCTATTATTTTATTCAAAATAGTAGCCCTCACTACTATTTGTGAAGATTACTCTATTCTCTCTAGTATTCTAGGATCTCATTTAAATTTAGTTAACCTTAAGTCACTCAACAAATTAACTAAACTTAGAATGGGCTTATCCTAAATCCATTAAATAACAACTCTTGTTAAAACGTATCTTATATATTATTATTAACCTTGCCTCTAAGTTCATATAATCACAAGTCACTCATCTAAATCATACAAGTTTATTTAAGTATGACTAATTAATTTAAAATAAAATATATTCGGGTAAAAGGAGCCTTTAGGTCACTCAACAAGTCGTATAATAAATATAACTATGATGTTATGCTTAAATAATGGCAGACAACAATCATGTTCTCAATATATCCTTAATTTTAAATGAGGGATTTAATTTTATTTGTATCATCAAACATAAAATTGCATGTAAAATATCATAAATATAAAGCAACTTATGCACTCATAATAAAATTGTATGCATAAAATATCAAGCTTTGTTTAATTATAATTATTGATCTTCGTAATCTAAAATAATATTTCTAACTCATTGGACAATTAAATTAGATTAAGCATATTGATTCATGAATAAATTAGTTCCTATTCCATATAGAAATTGTATTTGATTTAAATAAAATTTTCGAATTCAATTGAAAACTATTTTCAATTATCTTAACTTCTTTAACAAAATTTATTTGAAAACAATTTTCAATAAATTAGTATTCTTACTTATTATAATTTAGAAAAACTCCTTTTTCAAAATCTAACAAGCAAGATATTTTAATCCTATTAAAAAACTGTTTCTAATCTAATTAGACTTTTCTTTAATTAAACAATTATTTCTAATATTTAAAGGAAATTACTTTAAAAATTAAATAAAATACTCTTAAATTTAATTAAGAAAGTCCTTTATATTAATTATTTAAAGATTGATTTTTCAATTAATTAGAAAACTATTTGAAACATATTAAAAAGTATTTTTTAATTAATAAATGAAAACAACTTTTCAAACTTAACCAAGAAAAATAATTTTTTAATAAATCAAGAACTTATATTATTAATAAGTAATAAACAATTTCCAAAAAATTAGAATAATAATTCTCTAAATAAATAAAACCATAAATTTAATTTATCTACCAAACTAAAAAAATTAAGAAACACTATTTTTAATTACTTAAGAAAGAAAACATATTTCTTAATTTTAAGGAGTCTGATTAATTACTTTCATTCTAATTGAAATATAACTAATTTTAATTCTAGAAAACAATTTTTCTCAAATTAAATCAAAAATTAATTGTTAATTTTAATCATATTTCAATAATAATTAATATAATTGTGGAATTGATTTTGAAATTTTAAAATAATTTTAAATATTTTATTTGAAAATAAATCTTGGAATACTCTATTCCAAACATGGATAACTTTATTCAACTTTGGATTACTTTAATCCAATAACCAAATATGCCTTATTCCAACACTAGAACGAACTTATCTTTATATCCAAACAAGCCTTGTTTTTATCCTAAGATACATTATCTTAGTTTCCAAACATACCTTATTCTAGTTTAAGACTGCTTTATTCCTAACCTAAAATAACATATATCCCATGTTTAAACACATCCATTTTGTTTAAGGAAACCTTAGGCCCCACTAATGACTTGCTACGGGCATTTATGTGCAGTAATCTTCTCGTCACACCTTTAAGTCCTTCCAACAATGACCCACACCTCCATAATCACCTTTGATGCTAGAAACATTCCATTATTCCACTGCCACTTCAATTTACAAGAGAATTAGTTATCATTGTCATCATCTCCCTCTTGCCAAGCAACACTTCCTACTCCTTCACGATTGATGACACGTTTTATAACCGTAGTTTACAAGCTCATGTTGCCAGTTATTGCACAAACATATAGTTCTAACAACTCCATTCTAAGTCTTCGCTAACAAGTAGTAACGAGTACTGCCAACAACTCGCTGTCTAACCCTATCTTTGACATAGCTAGCTATTAGCTCACTACAAACTGCACAACGCCAACAATAACATCATCAACAATAACAATATCCTAGTAGGAATCCCATTGAGATGCAGGGTTTAGAGAATTTCTTAAGTACACAACCTTACTCCTATTTAGTAGAGAGGTTGTTTTAGATAGACATGTAAGAAAAAAGGATTTTTTAAAACGGTTGGAAGAAAACAATAGCCAAATACATAAACAAATAACTGTATAAATAAAAAATAAAATAAAATAAAACATAAAAGTAAATAACTAAATAAACATACTAGAAAGAAAAATAATAAGTAAATAAAAATAAGAAATTGAAAAAAGAAAATATGAAATAAATAAATAATTAATTAAATGAGCAAGTGTTATAAACATAAATATTTAGGTTAAGTAAAAGACATAAGAACTAAAGGAAAATGTTCAAAAGGCCTATGAAAAGAGAAGGACCTCTCTATATAAGGTCCTCAACTTATATCATAGTTCACCAGAGTTTCTTATTGAGGGTCAAGTCCTCGATAAGTTCTAGTAGGTTTGTATTGTTCCTAATCACCTTCCTTCCATTTTTTTAGGTCTTCCTCTTTTTTTTTTCCCCAATCCGTAAGTACATTCTTCTTGCATCTTCTTACTGGGCAATCATGATGTCTCTTTTCAACATGTTTAAACCACTTAAGCTTTGTCTCCCTATTATCAATGTTAGCTACCCTCAATTAGTCTCTCACCACTGCATTCTTGACCTTATCTCTTCTTGTAAGGTTCCACATCTAATGGAGTATCCTCATCTCTACCATCTTTAACTTAGACTATGCATCTATTTGGTGGGCCAACACTTCATCCCACATAACATGGCTGAACTAATTGCTAAATGGTTGAATTTACCCTTTAGCTTGATTGGTATCTTCTTTTTTATATAAAGCTGTAGAGGTGCCCCTCTATTTAACCATCCTAATTTGATACATTGAACTATGTCATCATATAACTCGCCACTACTTTAGATGATGGATTCAAGGTACTTAAAACAATCTTTTTGTGGTATAACTTATGTATTAATCTTGATGTCCAAATAGGAAGTAAGCCTATGACCAAAAAAGTTATATTCTAAGTACTTAATCCTAATCCTACTCAATTTAAAGCCTTTTAACTCTAACATACCTCTCCAAAGTTCTAGCTTGACATTAACACCTTTTGTTTCATCCACTAAACAATGTAACTAGTAAATAATATCTGATAGGTGCTTAATTGATTATGAAATTATTCCATAACAATTAGTGATTATTAACATGAAATTGCTTAAGCTACTCACTTTGACTCATATGTGATTTTAGGCACAATTGGAAAGCAAAGAAGTTAAAGTGAGTCAAAATCATAATATTTGGATCATTTGTCGAAGACTAATTTTCACTTGTTTTCTTGAGGCAATAAAAAGAAAATTAAAAGACAAGAAAAAATGAAGACACGAAGAAAAGGACGCGTGAAAATTAATGGACAAAGAAGAACACCAATACGACAGTGCATAAGTAGAAGCTAGCTAGATGATGGACATCATCACATGCATGTGTATGCATGCAAGGGACGTGAAGCATGGAGAGAAATAGAAATGACATGTAGTGAAGCATGAAATGCAGCAACAAAGAAGTAGAAAGTAGTGTAGATACATAACTAAGGACCAACCGAAACGACAACGCAGGAGAAGGAAAATAGTTGCGTAAGTGGACAACATCTACATTCAACGCAGAGTTATGCGTTTGACATATTAAACGTAGCCCATGCGTTTTACTTAAAAATGCATAGTATTAAGTTTTAAACACAAGAGAACAGTGGTAGTGAACCAACAAAGTTTATTTATCAAATCAGTGAACAATAGTGAGGTTGGAGAGAAAAAAAAGTGGAGGCGCTACAGGGGGTTTTGGTTGAGGAAAATTTTCATGGGGCTGAAGCATTTTCTTGAGAGACCCATATTAAGTTCCCGATGCCAGTTTAAATGTGATATCGACGCTGACGACTTGAGTTAAGTGTATTTCACCATTTTTGTTATTTCTTTCTCTCATTAGAAATTGATTGTGTTATCTTATGTTAATTGATTTAGGTTTTGTGTATGGATAATTGGATTTTCATTATTGTTTGGTTATTTGTGTATGAACTCATTGGGTATTGCGAAAAGATGATTTTAATACGTTCATTAAATTGTTTATTTGCAAACTCATTGCTAGAATTTTGATATAATCTATAATTGTTATGTTGCAAATCATATGTAGCAACTAATGATTTGTAATCATTAGGGATAATGTGACGTAGGTTAAATGATGAATTGTATGTGGTTGTTGCCTTGATTAATTTGTTTTCCTAATTCATAATGCTACTACCTAATTAAATCTAGAGATTGTTTTGTACGTTATTCGGTGGTTAGGTTTAATTAATGATCGTATCTTAATTAAACAAAACCTAAGGGAAAAACTAGGAGAGGTTTGAGAACAACAAATTAATGAAATATGCTTAATTAGGGTGTAGGCCGAGATTAAACCAAAGAACTAGGTTCCTACTGAATCCCCCACTTTTATCATTTTCATATGTTTTCTTTAATTTGTTTTTATTATTCTAGTTTCATTTTATTTTCTTATTTGAAAAATCCAAAAACCCCTAAACCTAAACATTTATTAATTTCATTTCATAAACTTTGTATACACTCTCTAAGGGATCGACCTAGACTTTCCATTGCTATACTAGTAGTCTAGTTATTTTATTTTAACTAGTGTTATGACGCGTTGTCAATTTTGGCATTAATACCAGAGAGTGTAGTGTTTTAGTTTTAGTTTTTGATCTTAATTAGTGTTTTGTATATATTTTTTCATAATTGGTTTCTTTTTAGTTATTTTATGATTCTTTCATTTTTTGGTTTTGTGTTTGTGATAAATATTTAAAAAATCATGGATGGAACTAATTTTTTCTTTAACCCTTACTCTTAATTATATAACCAATTTTGGATTGATTAATCCAACTTTAGTTATGGATTTGATAATTAACAAAGTTACTTCTAAGATAGTTTGCAGGATGCACAACAATTCCTGTATATAAGATAGTTTGTAGGATGCACAACAATTCCTGTATAGACTAGAAGTCTCTTATCACGTCTTATCACGATTTAGGTATATCTCTGGACTATTATATTAAGACCTTTAATGCAAACAATCTTCAATTCAAGCAGGGTATACAACAGCTTCAAGAGAGGCAACAACAGGCCCAATAGGATATCCAACAATTCCAGCTAGATGAAAGGCAATCTTAGTCTAATTGTAAAGATTCGAAGAGCCAACACGACTTAGGTATATCTCTAGAAGAATTGATTAATATTATGGCTGCTAACAATCTTCAAATTCAATAGAATATGCAACGGTTCCAACAAAATACGTAACAACTATTTGAACAAGGTGTGCAACAAATTCAACAGGGTGCTCTGCAATTCTAGTAAGATGCATTGCCTCGATAGGGGGATATTAATCATCTAGAACTATAAAGAAAAGAGGAGCAGTTGTATCAACACAAGGTGTATCTAATGGACATTTGTACAAAAATTTTACAAAGTGATGAGGAGATTAAGAATTTTGAGGTCAATCTTTAACAAATTGCTTGTGTTAAAGAAGCAGAGGAGAACCTCGAAGCAGAAAAGACATATCTTTTAGCTCGGAGGTGAGTACTGAGTTCCATTTTATTGTTAAGAATGACTCTTCACTTTTATATAGCAAATTGGAGGAATCAAATGAGGAAGAAAAAGGCGAAGAGGCATTTGAGATCTTTTCGGTGTGTATGAACTCAATCAAGATCGAGAATCTAAGGATAAGGAAGACGTTGAATATGGATGATAATCAACTAAGGC
This sequence comes from Erythroxylum reticulatum, assembly GCA_025504915.1. NCBI lineage: Eukaryota > Viridiplantae > Streptophyta > Magnoliopsida > Malpighiales > Erythroxylaceae > Erythroxylum > Erythroxylum reticulatum. The sequence continues at coordinate 13,742,445 of JANSVA010000008.1, read as the reverse complement.
CCTATCTAGAACAACCCCGTATGGAAGTGGTGCTAATTGTAATACCAAAAAATCACAATTTTGTCACGTGAGGAGAAGAAAGGACTTGAGCCAACAACTCTAAACAAAGGTCCTTCTTGGGAGGCAACCCAAGGGAAGTAAATTTCTTTTCTTTACATTTTTACATTTCTTTTTCTATACATGTGTGTTTTTTGTTGGTTTGTTTCTTGCTTGTTTTAAGTTTTCAATCAAAATGAGAAAAAGAATAAAACAAACAAAACAAACTTGTTCTCATTTTTTATTGCTCCTTGGACTATATAGTCATGATTAGATTGAGAATTGACTAGAGAATTTCATAGAAACTTTAGCATGTATTTTATTCTTGTGATTGGTTGATATGCATTATCTTTAAAAGAGTAATGACTATTGGTAGATAAAGTCGGTAAGATTTTGAGCCTTATTTAACTGACACATTCATATTAGTCTCATTGACTTTTGATAATGTGTGACCTTCATGATATGTACATCCTAATTTGCTTTGAATTTATATTCTAGACCACATTTTTATCACATTCATTAACATGGAAATGATTAGGCATTCTTTGTTTCATAAGTTACATTAGCCAAATAGCCTACCTATTATATGATTTTCCTTTTTGATAAACCCCTTTGAGCCTTATTAGCCTTTTTTTTTTGTATCAACCACATTACATGCTTTATACTTAACAAAATGTCCTACTTAAGTCATAAAGCTAGTGGAATATTTATGATTGTTGAGTTTGTGGATGTACAAAATTCTAAGTGTGGGGGTGTACATATGTGTGAGTTGGTTATTGTTGGGATGTTTTATTAAGTCTTATCATTGAAATTCCTATGTTAATGTAGTTTCTTTCAATGTTAAAAAACAAAAGAAAAGAAAGGAAAGGAAAATAAAGAAAGAAAAGAAAAATTGAATTTTTTAAATGAATGTATCAAGGAGGAATTACATATGTGTTGAAAATTTGTTTATGATTAATGCATCTTCCTAAAGTTGTAATGAGTGTGTTTTTTGAGTATGTTGAATATGAGGTAGATGTTGGCTTAGAATGTTCACTCTTGTGATTTCAATGTATTGTTGGCATAAATTGTATGAGTGATTCCTTTGGATTGGTATATGCTTTACATTCATCATCGCTGACGATACTTAGTTTTTTATAAGTGTTGCTTTGTTTCACTAGCTTAATGACTTTCATGCTACTTGACCTAAATACATCTCACCATACCTTTTCCCACATGAAAAGTACTTTGATCCATGATTTTGCATGTGAACAGTAGTGGTGGAGAAATGAAATGATACATAAAGTTGTGGAATGACATGATTATGAATAGTGTTGAGTGTACCCATGAATATAATTTAGTTAAACACATTTACCAAGTCTACCATTAAATTGCCCAGTTTTTGAAGATGATGAATGTTGATTGATCATGAGTGAAAGCTTGGAATATTAAATTCTGGCTATGATTTTTAAAAGTAATTCATCTTTGTTTATGATTATGTATTCTTCGAACATATAGAAAATGAGTCAATGCTTTTGGGTTTTTGAGCTTAATTTTAATGTTTTGCCCGAGGAAAGTCAAAATCTAAGTGTGGGGGAAATTGATAGGTGCTTAATTGATTATGAAATTATTTCATAACACTTAGTGATTATTGACATGAAATTGCCTAAAATACTCACTTTAACTCATATGTGATTTTAGACATAATTTGAAAGTAAAGAAATTAAAGAGAGTCGAAAGCAAGATGTTTGGGCTAGTTTTCGAAGATTAATTTTCACTTGTTTTCTCGGAGCAAGAAGAAAAAAATTAAAAGATAAGAAAAAAATGAAAACATGAAGAAAATGATGCATGTAAATTAATGGATAAAAAAGAACACCAGTATGGTAGTGTATAACTAAAAGTTGGCTAGATGATGGATGTCAGCACATACATATGTTTGCATGCAAAGGACATGAAGCATGAAGAGAAGTAGAAACAACATGTAGTGAAGCATGAAACGCAGCAGCAAAGAAGCAGAAATGCAGCACAGATGCACAACCAAAGACCAACTGAAACGACAATACAAGAGAAGGAAAGCAATTGCTTACATAAACAACGTTTGCATTCGACACAGGCGTTGTACGTTGTCTGAGTTCAACAAAGATGTTATGCGTTTAACACATTAAACAAAACCCATGCATTTTACTTAAAAACGCATAGTATCAACGTAGGTTTTAAACACAAGAGAAAGTGACAGTCAACCAACAAAGTTTATTTGTCAAATTAATGAACAGTAGCGAGGTTGGAGAGAAAACAAAAGAGTGAAAATGCTACAAGGGGTTTTGTTTGGGGAAATTTTTCATAAGGTTCAAGCATTTTCTTGATAGACCCATAGAGGGCTAAGTTTTCGACACTGGTTTAAAGGTGACATCGACACCGATGACCTGGGTTAAATGTGTTTCACCAATATTTTGTTTCTTTCTTTTATTAGAAATTGATTGTGTTATCCTATGTTAATTTATTTGGGTTTTGTGTATGGATAATTGGATTTTTGTTATTCTTTGGTTATTTATGTATAAACTCATTAGGTATTATGAAAAGATGATTTTAATGTGTTCATTGAACTATTTATTTGTAAACTCATTGCTAGAATTTTTGATATAATTCGTAATTGTTATATTGAAATGCATGTGTAGGGACTAATGATTCATAATTGTTAGGAATAATATGACCTATGTTAAATGATGCATAGTATGTGGTTGTTATCTTGATTAATCAGTTTTCCTAATTTGTAATGCTACTATCTAATTAAATCTAGAGATTGTATCTTAGGTTATTCGGTGTTACTTAACGATCGTATCTTATTAAACAAAACTTAAGGGAAAACTTAGGTTAATTATTAACTTACGATTAATAGTTGCTAAGAGAGGTTTGAGAACAACAAATCAATGAAATATGCTTAATTAGGGTGTCGGCCGAGATTGAACCAAAGAACTAGGTCCTTACCGAATTCCCCACTTTTATCATTTTTTGCATGTTTTCTTTAATTTGTTTTTATTAGTCTAGTTTCATTTTATTTTCTTATCTGAAAAATCCAAAACCCCCTAAAGCTAAACACCGATTAACTTCATTTCATAAACTTTGCACACACTCTCTGTGGGATCGACCTAGACGCACTACTGTTATAGTAGCAGTCTAGTTATTTTATTTTGACTTGTGTTACGACGCGTTGTCAATTTCCTTCGGGATATTCTTAGTAAGCTTATCTATAACTATTGCAAGTAGGAAAGGGCTCAATAAAGATCCTTGGTGTAGCCTGATATTGGTAGAAAAAGGCTTTATATATCCTCTTATTATACATACTCTATTTTTAACACCTTTATATATATCTCTCATAACCTTTATAGGCAACATAAACTCCTTTAGCTTCTAGATACCTCCATATGACTTCCTTAGGTACCTTATCATAGGCCTTTTCTAAATTAGCAAACTATGATGTCTCTTTGCCTATCCTATATATTCCATTAATTGTCTAAGGAGATGTATGGCTTCATTGTGGACCTCCCTAGATGAAACCAAATTGTTTCTCTAAGATAAGTGTACTTTCTCACTCTCCTCTCAATCACTTTCTCCCATAACTTCATAATGTGATTAAGTAGTTTAATGTCTCTATAGTTGTTACAACTTTGAATGTCCCCTTTATTTTTATATAGAGAGATTAGTGTGCTAAGTATTTATTAATTCAATATTTTGGTGGACTTGAGGATCACATTAAGAAGTTTGGCTAGCCAAGTAAAACCCTTTTCTCTTAGGCTTTTCCATTCTTCTATGGTAACTTATCAGGTCCTACTACTCTTTTACTCTTCATCTTCCTCAACACTTCTCTAGTTTTTTCTCTTTTGATATGCTGACAATAAGTAAAGTGTAGTATTTCTCATAAGTGCTAAGATTACCCAAGAAATGTTATTATCTCTACCTTTATTAAAAAGCCTATAGAAGTAGCTCTATCATCTTCTCTTAATGTTGTTTTCATCTATGAGCACCTGTCTTGCTTTATCCTTTATACAACAAACTTGATCAAAATCCCTCAATTTTTTCCCTAGCTCTTGCCAACTTAAAATTATCCTTTTCTCCATCCTTAGTTTCCAATCTTTGATATAAGTTCTTGTTGACCCTAATTTTAGCTTTTGAGACTATCTTCTTTACCTCTTTCTTTACTAGCTTATAACTCTCTCTATTGGCTACCCTCTCCACTTCCATGTTGCTATCCAATAGAGCTTTATATATAGCCTCTTGAGCTTCACCTTGTCTTAGACGACTTTATTCCACCACTAAGACTCCTTCTTACTACCCCTATGCTTTTTATAAACTCTTAAGATCTCCTTAGTTACATTCCTTAAAAGAGTTGCTACTCTCTCCTATATTCGATTAGTATCTCCTTGTAGCTTTGATGCTTCTCTAGAAATTACTCTATCCATAATTTACTCTATAGTTGCCCCTCTTAGATTCCACCATGGCAGCATCTAACTCTAGTGTACCTCCAAAGTCCATAAATTGATCACAATAAAACAAACATCTAATACACAAAACCCACATATCCAATATCATATTTCCATAAACCAACATTGAGTTATTGGGTTTAATTATCTTTAGACTTAATATTCTTGACTTTCTATTATGTATAGATGGTTCATATGGTAAAGACGAACTTATTAAATATGTTTTAAATAAGTTGTTTAATTTTAAACAACTTTTATTAATATTGATAATCCAACTTCAAATTGAATATAGGGTTTCAAATTTTCAATATGAACTTTTAATATTCAAACAAATCTGATTTATTTTTAGAAGTTTAGGGTTTGTGATTTTCAATTCCGAAATTCATGATTAATAACAATAACACAATTTTAATCAAGTTATAGAATTAAAGTCGACTCTAATGTTGTTATTGGAAATCTGGGGTAGGATTCGACCTCACACATAGTGGAATAATAACAAAACTTTTTTACTGGATTACAAAAGGCTAAGATAAATTAAAATTCTATAACATAATTAATGAATAAAATATAATAAAAGCATAAATCATAATTCACACCTTATTGTGAAGGTTGATTATAGTTTTTTCATAATTCACACCTTATTGTGAAGGTTGATTATAGTTTTTTTGACGTAAATAAGATCTAATATCTCTTATTCGTCCTTATTTATTAAATATATCTTATTTAATCATAAATTTTCTTAAACATTATATTCAAGTCTAATTTGATTAAAACACTTTTTTCTCTTCAATCTGTTATTTGTGTGTAAGCTATTAGGTTCCCAAATATGTTAAAAATGGATATAAGTTATAAACCTAAATTATATTTAGGATTAGATAAATTAAACTCCTTTAATTTATCTTTAATTCTCTAATTAAATTATTTGTATCCTTAGATCAAGAGTGGTGTCTACCAATGCATGACCAAATATTTATAAATGTTAAAGTGTTTTTACTAAACTTTCTGTGCATGATTTTTTTTTTGGTTTAATTCAATCCGTTCATCACACAACGTTTTGATAAACATAGAGCATGGAAATAATTTCTAGTCTATTTGTGTCCAAACATGTTAGTTCCCCACCATTAGTAATTAGTTATGTTAATGATATTTGAAAACTATTTTCAAATTTTCATTTCACCTTGGCCATGGGTTTCCTGAATCAATACTAATCGAGAACAATAGAATATTCTCCCTAATCACTTTAGGGTGATGAACCCTATATTGATCACTAACTATGTTCATAAAGTTCATGCTATATCTGAAAAATGCCAACTGGGCTACCCTTGACTAGATTAGATCATAAGTAATATCAAAACATGACAATCCTTATATAAGATACTTTAGTGATCTTATGTCAAAGGATGACTTATCCTATATCCAATGATTACCGATTGAGCTACAAATGTTGGACCCCGCTTTCGAAGCCTAACATTTGAAGTCATAAAACATGTGCTTGTGCTTGTTACCATATATGGTTATTCCAATTAACCCTCATTATTCATCCTCGGTTCATCTTCATTCTCTAATATCGTAAGTGTTGGGCCCTATTTTTCGAATCGTTCTTATACTAAAGCTAATATTCTATGCTCGACTTCCATCCAGGTATTGAAAGTCTTAGGGACTAAATTAAAATTTGACTTCTTCATATAATTTGTAAACCTATGTCTCTAGTTTACTCCACATTGAAAATCATCTTAATTGGACTACAAATCTAGGTATATTCAAAATGTCGAAGCAAGTTTAGTAAAATAACACTAGCTCATACTATTCCCAACAAATTCCTTCACTTCCTTCAACCAAAACCTCTTTCCAATCAATTCAGAATGCTGCCATTTTTTTGGAGAGATAGCACAATGTGTGAGGAATCTATTGTCTCAAGGATCACTTCGTTTAGAGGTCGAATAACAAAGATTGGGCCGAAGGAAATTAAACACGGTTTTGTCCTCAATCATACTGAAAGGGACAATTACTATAAATTTCTATAAGGATATCGAATTAAGATGTTCTTTAGACAGCTCAAAAGAAGACTTCAAGATCTACAACCTTCATGAAGAACTTGAAGATATATTACGATATCTAATGGAACAAAAGTGGACCAGACAATAGGGTCAGATGAAACCAGACAAAGGATCAGACGAATTGGGAAAATTGTCATAACTTTTCCTAGAGATATCAAATTAAGGTTTTCCTTAGATGTTTCAAATGAGAATTTCAAGATCTAAACTTTCATGAAGATCTTAAAGACAATTTGATCATCTATAGGGTCAAAAATAGGACTAGACGATAGGATCAAATGAACCCAGATGAAGGGTTAGATGAATTGGAAAAATGGTCATAACTTTCTCTATAGAAAATGGATTAAAATTTTATTTAGATGTTTCAAAAGAGAATTTCAATATCTAAAACTTTTATGAAGACCTTAAAGACAAATTCGATCATATATAGGGTCAAAAATGGGACCAAACGATACAAGATGAATAGTGACCAGAAGAAGGTTATGAACAGTACATAGAAGATGTCTTGCAAGTCACATAACTTTCTCTAAAGACATCAGATCAAGGTAATTATTAAAGGGTTAGAAAAAGAACTTCAACATTTATAATTTTAATGAAGAAATTGAAGTGAGATTTTGTCATCTAAAGGGTCAGAATTGGACCAGACTATACAAGATGAACAGTGACTAGATGAAGGTTACGAATAGTACACAGAAGATGTCTTGCAATTAGCATAACTTTCTCTAGAGACATAAGATGAAGGTCATTATTAGAGGGTTCGAAAGAGGACTTAAATATCTACAATTTTTATGAAGACATCGAAGTGAGAGTTTGTCATCTAAAGGGTCAGAATTGGACTAGACGATACAAGATGAACAGTAATCAGAAGAAGTTTATGAGCAATACATAGAAGCTGTTTTACAATTAGCATAACTTTCTATAGAGATATCTGATTAAGGTGTTCTTTGTAATTTTTTTGAAGAGGATTTCATAATTTAAAACTTTTATGAAGACCTTGAAGAAAAATTCTATCATATAAGGGGTCAAAATTGGACTAGACAATACAAAATGAAAAGTGACCAGAAGAAGTTTATGAACAGTACACAGAAGCTGTTTTACAATTAGCATAACTTTCTCTAAAGCTATCATATTATGGTGTTCTTTAAAATTTTTTGAAAAGGACTTCAATATCTATAACTTTCATGAAGACCTTAAAATTCTATCATATAAGGGGTCAAAATTGGAATAGACGATACAAAATGAATAGTAAATAAAAGAAGTTTCAATCTAAGACCTGTTTGGAATAAATGGCATAACTTGCTCTAAAGATATTGAATTAAGGTTTTATCTATATGATTTGAAAGAAGACTTCAAGATCTACAACTTTCTTGAAGACCTTAAAAACAAATTCTATCATCTAGAGGGGTCAAATTTGGACCAGAAGATAGGGTCAGATGAACAGTGCACTAGACGATATGACGTCATCACCAGACGATATGAGGTTATCAAACAATATGACGTCATAAAATGATACAATCTATACTCCTGAGCGGCTCCACTTATAACATCTCGTTCTTGTAGGAAGGTTAAAATAGTTTATGTGAGTGATTAATGAGAGTTAGAAATGCATTTCCATGTTCATTCATATTATGTTATACATATACATATGAATAGTGAAGTTGTGGCACATGAAAATAATTGTACATGCATTCATGAATAATTCTGGGTATAGTTAGATTGAGTTATGATTTTTGGGTGTTTTGAGAATTTTGAATTTATTTATATGGAAAATTCTATTGTTTAGTAAGAATATTGTAATTGTGAATTTTGGTGATTTTAGGCATGAATTTCGTTAAATTATACAAATAGGAAAAGACATCAAATGAAGCTTTGGAGATAGTTGGATTGTAAAGATGAGAGTTAAATGAGTTACTTTCAAAAGAAACTAAGTTAGAGCTTAGATATGAGAAAAGTGACAAGTTTCACTTAGGCTTAGTACTTTTGCTAGAAGCAGGTTACTTTTCTTTGCGAGTTGAGAAGTTAAGTTATATGTCTAAGTTCATTCTTCATGTCATCTTCTTCTTAAAAAAAAAATTTCTTCCTATACACGAAGTTTTTTTATCAAACCTCTTCTAAGAGATTTCTTTGTTTTTTCCTTTCCTACACCAAACCCACTTTGCTAATTGTGTCTTCTACCCTAAGAAAACCAGAAGTTGGTCATTGTACACAGTGAAATACGTAAATTACAAGGAATTTAGGGCTTGAAAATTTTGGATTTTTTAACAGGTAAGTAGTAAATAAATCCTTTAGAGTTGGGGATTTATAAAAGAAAGTTGATGAGTTACTGTCAT
>JANSVA010000008.1:13702150-13724602 GCA_025504915.1 Erythroxylum reticulatum | reverse complement strand
TTTTATGATTTTAGTGAGGCATAAACCTAAGTATAATTATACTTAGATGAGTTTTGATTTAAGAATGACTTTGTGATGAAATTGACGGATAAATACCTAGAATTGTCATGAATATGCATTGTACATAGTCCATATACACACATACGCATAAATGAATGCTTATAATTGTACAAAGTTATTAATGTGTTTGCAACATACGTATTGCATAATTGTGATGTGCAGGATAAACGTTTGCATTCATACGTTTCCAGAATTTGAAAGCAAATGCTAAACTAGAGCTTATTGTGAGTAGACCGAGATGGTCTTATTTCATTGTTTGTTCTATTTTGAATTTTGTATTGATTAACTATTGAAGTACTACTTGTTTGTGAATGAGATGAAATAAGTGTGCATAATATGATTGTTAATACCGGACCACGGTCCGATGACAAATGTATTTTGAATGTGCATTTGCATGTAAATGAAAAGTGATACTCAACTCTAATGTTAAATACCGGACTACGGTCCAATGATATGTGAATGTGGATCATGCAAATGTGACTGATGCATTACATTTCATAAATGCATGAAACATAATGGCTGTTGCGACCAGAGTAGCCACCGATTAAAGCTTAAATCTCAACAAGTGAAATGGAGCCTCGAGCTCAAAAGTGATTCAGAGCCTTAGGCTCAACGTTTAATGAGCCCTGTATCCCCCAAGAGGATAAGGGACAGCTATCAATAAGCCCTATATGGGACAGTTTAGGCACTCGGTCACAACAAAGTAACAAATGAGAAGTGGGTCTCATGTGTACTACATATGCCTAATATGAATAATTATATCTATTAAATGTGAAGTGTGAAACATTGTGAATGTGATTATATGTTATGTGACTAGATGAGTCATCGATCATGGTCACTCATTGAGTTTACAAAACTCACCCAAAATTTGCAAATATTTTTCCAGCACTTAGAGGATGACCCCGTTAGGCAAATGGGAGTATAATTACTGCATGCAAGGGAAAGATAGAGGTCGGGATCAGTACGCGTCTGCATTAGTGTTATCCTATTCTTGTATAAATTTGTATTCTGCAATTTCTGTAAAATAGTGATTTGTATTTTGTAATGGGCCCCAATTGGCAATTGAAATTCTATTGATTGAAACGTGTTGATTGAAGATGTTTATGAATGAAAGTGGGCCTTATATGATGATTGACTTTCGCATATGTTGATGCTTCCAAAAAAAATTTATACCGAGTTTTGACTAATTGAGTGTTCTAGAATGCCACTCTCACGTGTCACAGACTCAAATATCCCTCAGGATGTCGAGCATGTCTCTCTAGGGAGTGGGGTGTTACAGTCGAAACCCTACAGATCCAGATATATTCAAAATGTTGAAGCATGTTCAGTAAAATAACACCAGTTTATACTATTCCAGCAGATTCCTTCACTTTCCTTCAATCAAAACCTTTTTCCAATCAATTCAAAATGCTACCTTTTTTTTATGGAGAGATAGCACAATGTGTGAGGAATCTATTGTCTCAAGGGTCACTTCGTTTAGAGGTTGGATAACAAACATTGGGCTGAAGGGATCAAACAAGGTTCCGTCCTCCATCATATTGAACTTTTTCGGGACAAATAGCATAACTTGCTCTAAAGATATCAGATCAAGGTTATTCTTAGAGGGTTTGAAAGAGGACTTCAATATCTACAACTTTTATAAATACATAGAAGTGAGATTTTGTCATATAAAGGGTCAGAATTGGACTAGACGAAAGGATCAGATGAACCCAAATGAAAGGTTAGATGAATTGTAAAAAATGGTCATAACTTTCTTTAGAGAACTCTTATTGAGGTGTTCTTTATACGGTTTGAAAGAGAAATTTAAGATCTACAATTTTCATGAAGATCTAGAAGGCAAATTTGATCATTTACAAGGTCAAAAATGTGACCAGAAGATAGGATCAGGTGAATAGTACACCAGACGATATGACTTCATTACCAGATGATATGACGTCACCAGACGAACCGTCTTCACTAGACAATACATCCTCACCAGATGAAGCATCCTTACTAGATGATACGTCCTTACCAAACGAAGCATCCTTAACAAACGATACATCCTCACTAGACGAAGCGTCCTCAACAGACGACACGTCATCACCATACGACACATCATCACTAGACGATATGTCCTCACTAGATAATATGACATCATCAGACGATACAAACTATACTTCTGAGTATCTCCCCTTATAAGGACCATAACTTTTGACTCCGATATCCAAAAGTTTCATACTTTATAGCATGGGAAAGCTAGCAAGACAAGCTACAACTTCTATGAAGAAAACTTGTCAAATTCATCCTAGATCAATCCAAATTTTTTCTAAAGTCAGAAAACAAAATTTCCCTTATGCAATACCTAAAATTTTGCACTATACGCACTTGAGCATAACCATTCAGCTATCGAAAAGATTTCATTAAACTCTTAAATCTCAACTCATTTATCTCATCACCTTCAACTACATTTGATCAGTCATAGTTCCTATCTTTCTTTCCATAGTATCTTGCTTATGCATACATATATCTATATCAACGATTTATGTTCCAAAAATCATCAACTCCAGTTGATTACTTCGTCACGTATATCTAATTTCAACTCACATCATCCATGCACCAGTTACATTTCATTAACATCAAAAGAATAAAGTTTTACAAATCTTTAATGGCATTTCAAGCCACATTACATCATCGTCTCAAAATCTCAAATTACAAAAGGTCTTTGAACAAACAAACTTCTTGCTTTCCCAAAATCAACTCAAACTACAAAATAAGCAAATTTAGAGAAATGCCCTTAGGCTCTTGATCACTTGGTCTCTTAGCTATCACCTGAAGATGGGATAAAAGGGGGTGAGCTTGAAAGCTCGTGGGTAACAGTTTATAATGGAAAAACAAGCAAAACCTTTGAAAGCATCTACTTGTTGCAGAAAATTTTCATTGAGTTCATAAAACGCATGTTTCTCATCGTGTACTCAAATTACAAACCATAAAACATGAATGCATCAAACTTGTTCATAGATCATAGGCACATAAGCACATCAGAATGGTTTGGGTGGATCCGTAATAGAACGTACTACACATTTTTCATAAGGGTCCTTTGCAGCCATAAACAGAACATACTATCGCAATCTCACAAAATGGTCTTGCGTAGCCGTAAACTTAAGGGAGTTCGTGAAAGAGCTCCATGCCACTAGCTGGCAGGCGGGAGGAGCCTTTTTAATCAAGTGCACTTGACTGACAAAACAGACCACCACAAACCTACATAACATGTAATTCATGATTTGTAAACTTGTTGCCCAAAATAGCACTTCTTGAAAACTTGTTTTTCATGAATATGAGGTATTTTGAAAACTATTTTCGAAAACATGATTCCATAAACATGTATCTTTTCATAAAAATTCTTTTCCAAAATCTTTTGACATATTAACACAATTCATATATCAAACATATAGCAGATTTTCAATTCATTTAAGAAACGATACATGCAACACTCATGATGCAATTGAAATCATTAAACTTTCTTTGATTTAAAGAAAACATTTAGTGGTTTATTTACTATATTATAAACATGTACCCACCTTGATTTCCTTACTTGTAGACTTGCTCAAGGATGTCTCTCCTCGTGCTCCTCTTGCCTCTCTTACCTCCCTTAAATCTTCACCAAACAATGAGTTTCCTAGCTCTAATTGAAGCTTTAACCTTCCTCTTCCTTTTTCCCTTCTTGCTCAACTCTAAAATCCCTCTTGGAGAATAAGAAAAATTGAAACCTAGATGATCTCCCATCTTTTCTCTTCTTTCTCTCTTTTTTTTTTCATACTTCTCTCTCTTCTCTCTCATCCATGCATCTAGCTTCTTCTAAAATGCCAGCCACAAATTTTCTTTTTCTCTCCCCTTTTATACCCTTCAATGCTTTAAGACTTTATAACTTAATGATTGTTCTTCAATGCTTTAAGACTTTATAACTTAAGGATTGTTCCAACAATGCCCTTTATGCAATCTTACTATCCTAACACTTTACTTCAATTTACATATGTCATAACATCTCACTCATATTAACATGATAATTAATTCCAACATAAATTAATCTAGTAAGGCCCCAAAATTAATCTAATCATGCTTATTCATCAAGAAAAAAATTTGGCGGCCAACAGATACTCTTCATCCATTGAAGGAAGAAGATAGTGTGAATGGAGCTTGAAGTGGACGTAGGCTAAAGGTTGTTTAGTTGAATTATTATAAATCAATTTTGTCTATATTTTCTTACTTTCTTTAATTATTATTTTGATTGCTTTGTGATTATCCTGTATGTATTTACCATAATCATTTATTAGAATAGAAAAAATCATTCATTAGTCTAAAAATATGGTAAAAAGTGAATTGATAAGTGCTTAATTGTTAATATTTTTAGGTTAATATTTAGTACATTTCGCTTGTTTATTTGAGTGTTTTTATTGTTTTTAGTAGTTAATTCATTCATATTATGTTTTTAGGTTGTAACTCACTTATTTGGAGAAAATGGAAACAATTAGGGACAAGTTTAAGATGATTTGGAACTATTTTGACCAATTTATAAAGTAGTTGGAAAAGTGCATAAGCAACAACACACTCTTGTTGAATTCAACATTCCTATGTTGATGGCAACATGCCATGTTGACATCTTCTTTGTAAAATACGTTGTTTTAAAGTTCTATATAATTACACAACCATGTTTATATTTTCAGTCCATGTTTATTCTAGATTGAAGAGTTTTATGATTTATAATCAATATGGTCAATAATAAAGTTGTGTTAACGCTTATATACCACTTAAAAGCGTAATTTTCAAGTTATAAAAGGTAAAATTAAGAGGAAAAGAAAAAGGTAGGCTCAAGAAACACAAATTGATGACTTAAGACGATAAAGAGAATGAAGAACAAGTAAGGAAACACATTTGGAGTGGATTTCCATCGACCTAAAGGGGATTTCTTGAAGATTAAGAAAGATTTCCTCATGTTTTGCTTGATTTTCTAGTTTTCCTTTAATTTTGATGTTATGTTTAATATGATTAGGAACTAGATGCTTGTTGGTACCTAGATTAGATAAAACCAAAGATGGACCTCGTAATGATATGTTTTAATTTAATTTATTCTTTAGTTTCATTGAGATTAAATTATGTGTTTTTATTTATCTTGAATTAATATTGTTGGCAAGTTAATTCGTGTGTGATTTCATGCTTTTGACATTGAGAAATTCTTTGTATGAATAGATTATCTTTGTAAGAATAGATTAAGCATAATTGAAATGATTTGCATTCAAACCTAGATATAGGTTGACATAAATCTTTTAGATTAGGGTCAAACTTAACAGTGAAATTTATAAATCGATTAATACAATTCTAAGGGTTTTAATTAGAAAGAGATTTCAATTAATTAACATATGATTAGTTGTTAATAATCTTGAGAAAGATTTTAGCATAATTGAGGAATTTTCACGGTCCAATGAACTTTAAATTAAATTGATGTGTTAAGTCATAATTACATGAGGGCTTAGGAGGATTTGAATTCGAGGGATCACTGTCTTTTTTATTGTTTATTACTTTTATATTGATTCTATTTAATTAATTATCTTGAATTTTTTAGTTTATAGTTTTAATTTAGAATTTTATTAATTGTCATCAACGTAATTTGTTATACTAGATAATAAAGAGATGGGTAGTAATAGTATTTTTAGTCCTTATAGGATTGACCTATACTCATCTGTGTTAGTTACAACTACACCATCTGCTTATGATTAAAATATAAAACAACATCATGAATACATACATTTGACCTACATATGTCATCTATAGACCAACATTTATTACTTGTGGTTTCACAACAACATTAAATACTTGGGCATCCTAGGCTAAAGCTAACATTAATTCAAATATTACAAATGTTTTCTTCCAAACCTTTAAGCCCTCCTATTGGAGATGCAACAAAAGTTGACACATGAAAAAGTGATATTCATTCATCATTAAAGCAAGTGAAAAAATTAAAATGAACCAAAAGCAATAATAATGATAAGTCCTCTCTTCTTTGTTATTTTGAACCTTATTCATTTTCATTATTTTCTTTTAATTTTAATCTTCTCTTTCCCTTTCTATTTTCATCTTATTATAAGGACGTTGACATTTAAAAATTGGAAAAAGTATTATTTGGATATCATTGAATAGCATTCTTAACCTTTTATGACATAATTTTGGTGTCATATAATTTGCTCGTTTTATTTTCTTTTTAACCTAGTTTAATTAAGATCATATTTCAAAATAAATTAAAACCTCATTTGGACTCTTTGTTCTTAAGTACCTATACCAAATGAGGATTTTTCTAAAGCCTTATACTTCATGCCTAAGTACTCAATATAGGCTAAAACTTAAAATAAATCTAAAAATAATAATTTTCTTATTTTACTTATTATTTTTTCAATTGTTAAATGATTCTATGATAAGAGAGATGTGGATCCACTTTATAAAGAAAACTATTAAGAAACAAGATAGGACTAAAAGAAAATATAAGAGAAATTGGTCCTAAAATAGATTTCAAATTAATCTAGGTTGAAACCTACAAACTTAGCCCTAACCTCAAGCTCACAAAACTTAAAATCTTAAGTCAAGCCATAGATGTCAAGTCATTAATTCCTTCTTTTTTTTTCCTCCACTTCTAAATTGAATTTGAAATTCATTGGAAGCCCTATGGACTAGACACAAACCCTAGACAATCCTTTTATCCCTTATTTCATTTTTATTTTCAAGATGTAAGACACATATCTAGGTATTTTCTCCATTTTAAGCCTTAAAAACGATCTTTAGGAATTTAGTTATATTTTTAAGCCTTAGAACCTAGCTTCAGACATTTTATTTTGTTAGTTCTTAGATGACACATAAGTGGGGGTGAATTGTCCTTTTTTTTCCTATTTGAAAACTAATGAACAAATTGCTCATTCTAATTAATGACTATGGAAACTTCATATAGAATAATAATAAAATAAAAAGAGTAGAAAAAAGAGACGAAAACAATTTTTAAGAGTTTGGCTAAACAATCTGTAGCCTATGCCTAGTTTCTAAGCTCCACTTGAGAATTCACTATCTTTTTCCTTCAATGGGTAGAGATCAACTCTCCATACAACATCTTCTTTGCCATGGTGAAAAGAAATAGTTGCAATTGTCTTGCTTTAGCATTAATGAAAATTAACATTTGACAAATATTTTGAAAGGTTAAAGGAACCTTCTAAAGTGTATTTCAATCAAATTCTCTAATTACAACAAGTATACAATTCAAAAACTCTTTCTCTTGCTTCTATCAATAAATAAAGACTCAATAAGTGTTATGTAATGCATACATACACTATGTAGCCTTTAAAGGCTCTTAGAAACTCTTTAGTATGCCTATGAATCTTTGGTATGCCTATGAAACTTTTTTTAACTCATACATGATCTATTTATAGTTAAAATAACCCAAAATTATTGTAAGAAATAAAAGCTAACGATTACACATATAGTAAGAATGATATTGGTCGACCAATCTGACATACTAGTCGACTTAATATACTATATTAGTCAACCAATGTATTTACTAATATTGACAAAAAAAAACTCTCAACATGTGAATTTTTTGTCTTTTAGAATACATTTTTCAACCATTCAAAAGACATTAGTTTACTAATCTATGACAATGATCAACTAATGTATTAACCAATGTACCAACAAACTCATGGTACATATTTTTACTAACGTTCAAGAGACGTTGGTTAATCAATCTATATATTGTCAAACCAATATGCCCAAAGAGTTAAAACTTTTTAAGTTCTTTCAAAGATCAAAACAAATTATGGTGAAAAAAATCCCATTTCAAAATATTTCAAAAGTTTCTCAAACTAAGATATATATCTAAGCTTTTTTCTCTATTTCAAAATCTTAAGATTCATTCTAGGTACTTTCTCCACTATTTAAACCCTAAGTTTGTGCCTTTCTTTTAAATTTAATATCTATGTTCCTTTCTAGGCATTTCATTTTTATTCAATGTCAAAATACTTAATTCTAGGCCTTTTTTCTAATTTCAAGAGCTATGATCCATTCTAGGCATTTTCTCTATTTCAAATATAAGATCATTTATAAAAAAAATCCATTTGTTTTTAAATGGTAGGTAAGACTATAAACTCTTAGGTATTTAACTATTTGGTTTGATTTCCATATACCCTATATTTCACTGTAGATATTATATTTTAATCTATAGGAAAAATCATAAGTTCCTAAGCATTTAACCACTGTACTTTGATTTACTTACCATTCAAGTTTATTTCTTCTTTAAGATCCACACTTTTTTTTTAAAACAAACTTAGACAACCACTTAGGCATGTAAAATAGGGTGTTTAACACCTTCTATATATTATAATTTGACCCTCTAACTCCTTTCTTTGTTAGGAAACCCAGTTCCTTACCTTTGATTTTTGTCTATCTTTCCTTAATAAGGTCGATTGTTAACTCTATTACATATTAATTAAATTTTTTGATTCTATTTCTATTGAAGGCATTTAAAAATGTCAATGATAACTATTTTTTATCCCTCTCCCAAAAGAAGTCTTGCTTGTCTATTTGGTTGTTTTCAAGTGGGCGAAAGCCAACAAAATCAAGTTTGTTATATTAGTAAATTTTTAAATAAGGCCAAAGAATATATATGAAATGATGGAGAAGGCAGCTTTGACACTAGTGATATTTGTAAGCAAGCTTAGACCTTATTTACAAGGTCACTTGGTGAATACAGTCAAATACATATCACTATGCCAGACATTGTATAAGCCAAACTCTTTGGTGGAATTGAATGAATATGAAATCTAGTATGTACCAAAGATGTATTCTAATAAGTCCTAAGTAATTGGAAACTTGGTGGAATGCATAGGTAGGCCATTATAACAGATAGTGTTCGTAAAGCCTATTGAATGTAAATGACATCTATTGATAAGTCAAATAGAGGAAAAGTGTAGGAGTGCACTTAAAGGGTATATCGAAGTAGAATTTAAATATATGTTAAGGCACAATTACTAGGCCTCGAATAGTAAGTCAGAGTACAGTGCTTTGTTGTATGCAGTTAGAATAGCATTTCACTTAAAATTGAAGGCCTTTCAAGTGAAGTCAATCTATTAATTAATGGTAAACCAAGTTGTAGGGTCCTTTACAGCTAAGGATAAAAGCATGTGGAAGTACAAGGCTAGATAACTTTAGATGAGGCAAGTTATAAATTTTGAGTTTGTAGTAGATAGTTAGTGAGGAGAATGATATAGCAGATCAATTGTCAATGTGGGGAGTCCAAAACTTGGGATCTTATGAGAAGAAAGGTTTAAATTTGTGTACATCAAAATCCAAGTTAAACAACATTAAGAAATTAGATGACGATTGGATAAGATAGATCAAAGAGTATGTGTAATATGGAACATTCCCAGGTGATGCTAGAGAAGTAAGGATAACAAGATGCAAGGTTGTGAGATACACCTTGATAAATGATACCACATATCCTTATCTTTGCCTTATCTATATTGTGTAGCTTTATTTGAAATATTGACTTATATCATAAGGGAGTGTTACGAGGAAGAGTGTTGATCTCATCAAACAGCTTTTACGTTGGCTCATAAGTTGTTCAGATAGGGATATTACTGGTTGACGCTCAAAAAGGACTTGAGCCTATTAAAAAAAGTATGACAGAGGATAATGACAATCAGACCTGTATCACAAGGATGTTGTTGATCATGTGCCCATTTTCAATCAAATACCATTCAGTTAGTATGGAATGGATATCCTATGACCCTCTCCTCCTAATCTCCTATAAAGAAGCAAATCAAATTTATCCTGGTAGCAGTTGATTAACTCATAAAATTGATGAAAGCTAAATTTTATGCCACGATAACTATTAGAACCATTGACTAACTCATGAAAGTCTATATAATTACCCTTTATAGGGTTCCTTCATCTGTTATTACAAATAATGGCCCTCAATTTTAATAGAAAAGGATTCTACCAATCTTGTGGAGAATAAGGATGAAAAATGGTTCATTATGTCGCTCATTCTAAGAAAAATAGCTTGGTCACAATCATGAACATGAACATTATTCAAAGACTATGTGCATGAGTAGAAAAGTATGAAGGAACTTGAGTAGACCAGATTTATTCCATCCTTTGGGTCTACAATACTATAGATTTATCACCAACTTATCTAAGGGGATCGAACTAATATGATAGAGAGACATATTAGACCTTTCTGTATTAGATCCCCTACTCAAATCCTTTAATAAGTACAAAGTCAACATATGTGGATTTGGTTGTGGACTTAGGCCTAAGAGCAGACTTATGGGTAAGCAAGTCATTAATACTCTTAGGTTATCAATAGCCAGATCTAAGTGCATTGACTTGATCATCTCCTTGCACTTGTTAAAGCTACAGATGGAGAATGTGCTCACATTGTCATAATTTCAAATCTTAAAAGACTAGGTATTTTAGGAAGCCGCAACACACAGCTATCTTGTATTACCTCCCTGTAAGGTACTCGATATTCTATTGAGATACATACTCTTTAACTTTTTGTAGTATGAGGATAGGCTCCATATCTTTCATAAAGAGCTTTCAAATCCTTGATATAGCCCTCCATACTCAACCTTGTTATAAGCCTTATTCATCTTTGATTGGCTCCAAGTGAGCCTCTCCTCATTTTTAGACTTCTCCTTGTACATCTCCATTATTATGAGTAGATGCGCCACAAAATTAGTTACGAGGGACTTGAATATACAATAAAGCAAAGCTAAAGAGAAGTTAATTATCCTCCTGCGGTTGACCTCCACACATTTGTAAAGTTATTCTGTAGGAAATTTTCATCCCTGCGCAAGATCAAATATTGTTAAAAATGTACATATAATATGACCTTGAAAACTGAATACTTATTTAACATCTCACTTTAAAATGAAGCCTCAGTTTTTGTCTAATATTAACTTGTCTATTCTGTGTAATTCAAAAGATGTCGCCGTTCTACTTAAAGATTTATTTTGTTTTGTTTCCAACGCAGCAGCTAATAGTAAAATTAAAATTAAAATAATAAAAAACTGGAAAAAAAAAACATAACATTTATTAGTGATTGGTAGTGGCTTAAATTTAAACAAAAACGACATTTTTAAATAAACAAAATTAGTCATAATAATATTTGACAGAATATCTAGGCCTTTCAAATTAGGCTTCTCACCCTTATTATTGATCTTCATGCCTTTGATACAGGTCTATATCTATGTTGGCTTATTGTCAGCCTTGATTTCAATGACAAGGTTGGCCTCATCAACATTTTGGTTATATTACATTTCCCAAGGTGCTTCCCTCTCTCTTTCTTAGAAGCATATCATACTTTTAACGAATTGCAAACATGAGTTTGCGGCGAAGATTTATCCCTAAAAATTAGAATTCAATAATGAAGATTAATACAAAATCGATAGAGCATGTAAAAGCAACATATTGGCCTATTGATCAATATTGTCTAATTATAACTACGATTCTCCCCTTAGCGGCAATTCCATTAGAGGAGGAAGATTCTTAAAATCTAGTAAAGCCTTCATTGTGAGGCTAGGAGAGCTTCCAATTTTCATCTCTTTCTGAAACCTAAATCAAACTCGAATGTTTCTTCTGTACATTTCATTATCTTAAGGTATGAAGTTTAAACACGTGGAAGAATATCTCAACAATTTAAACCTACCAAAAGGGAATGAAAGACTAGGAGATAAGATGAAATCTAATCACTCCTATGACATTCTCTTAATTTTTTAAATTGGAAAATGACTTCATCATCAAATGTTTACACCATAACAGTCTCTAATAATGTCTGATGAACTTGAATACTAGAAGAATTGCGATATATGGATGACAAATACATTTGACATTACATAGTTTGTATGATATTGCATGTATTAGAGTGTCTATATAAAACGAATTTGAAAATGACTTTATCATCAAATGTTTACATCATAACAATCTCTAATAATGTCTGATGAACTTGAATACAAGAAGAATTGAGATATATAGATGACAAATATATTTGACATTACATAGTTTGTATGATATTGCATGTAAACGTAATTGAAGAACACTGAGTCGACTCCGAAATGCCCATCATTCTTTAACACGTCAAAGGAATGGTATAGTTGAGTATTTGAGTTATTAATCAAGATGATTATTGGGTTTAGTAACTCGTGGCTGATACGGTTCTAGAGTCGTACTCTATAAAGTTTTTTTTTTTTTTGACAAAATAAACCAAAGTAATGTTTAAGCACACGTTTTGTCATTTGACATGAAAAGCTATGACACAAAAATTGTCAAAATAACTGAAAAGCACAACAGCTCAAATCGTCATCATCATGCAGAACTAAACTTGCAGTAACATCTCTTTCACCAACATAATACCTACAACTATTGAAATAAACCACTTTGCTATTGAAAACCCTTAGTCTTCAATTGATCAGGGCGCAACCACAATCCGCCCTGCGACTTGGTCAAGATCCCGTTGGCCGCTTGAAGTGATTCTCCTTCCACTGATACAACAAGAACATAAGAACTAATGTCAGAGAAAGATGGAAGGTTGATGCATCAACTCATAAGCTCGTATGGTCTTCCACTTGAAATTTTTGCTGACCACAAATGCTATTTACTAAACCACGTAATGTTTGCGCAAATCAAAACTCACCCCTTGGTATCAAACTCAATAATGTTCATTTGCTGCAATTGTTGCAGAATGTGACGGGCAACAGCACCACTGCTCTTGCAAAAATGGGGGGGGCAACTTCCATTCCTCTTGCTCCCTCCATAAATTCGACGGAATGCACCCACACCAAGGCCTCCTCTCAAGTAGATTTTTCTTGCCATGGAGGCTAAACAAAGATTAAACATCATTGTATAAGCACCAAAAGGTTATATAATTTACATCGCAACTATTATACGTACAGATTCTTTCATATCCAACTGCAAACAAAAGGGTGTGAGAAAGTGAGGCCTACCAGCTCTAATGTAGTACCAGTCAGGGTCATAAGGTGCAAGCTCCTTTAATCTACCAGTTTTCACAATATCGGTCCACGTGGGCAGCTCAATCTGAGTCCATAAACAAAAGAAATATTAGATTTTAGGCTCTATTCATCACTGCACGTAGTCTTAGAAAAATAGTTTAGGCAGGATTTCTTATATGTATGATATGATTTATCAACACAACAACAATTCAAAGGTTCAGAAGGTCCCCCAATATTAGAACTGCAAAATGCTCAGGACTAGCCGTTGATCACTTTTCTTCTTTACAATGGTCCAGAAGAACAAGCTCTGGTGAGGAATCAACCAGGTTTCTGCCAGTAGACAGGTGTAAAACGTGGATTCAACTTGATAAAAAGAGTTCCACAAAAGCATATAAAGTTGCAAATTCTGCACTTGCAGCCAAGCACTCTATTTTATTTTCATTAGTAAGACCCGATGCACTTCTTTATCGAGAAACAAACAATTGTGAAAATCACCAACATCTTTCAATTCCACCCTTTCCTGCTCATCCTAATATCAGGTATGGATAATATATAGGGTCCATTTTAGTTGGATTGACTTTGTTGTTTTTTTTTTTTGGCTGTCTCATTTTATTTGCTGAGTGAAGGTACCAGGTCATGCTTAAAATCTATATACAATCCATCTATTATTAGGAACGATTATCTGCTCTAATATAGTGTAAATTGATTTCTTACCCAATTCAATAGCCTTTGCCCTTTAATAATGACCATTTTGTTAGAAAAAGTAATGTCTCTAATAAAAATTCCTTTAATGGCAGAAAAACTTTCTAAATTGCCTAAAAGCATTCAATGTTATTTATCAAATATAAACATGTAGGCGTGTATAAGATTCACTTCTACTCATGTTAGTTTACAATTGAAACAAAGAATGAAAATTTTGAAATCAGCAAGACGTTACATTTGTAAGGTTTGTAAAGATCAGCCATTCAAATGTTCATCGGAATGATTTCAATGATCATAGGCATTAGTAAGCACTCAGCATATATTAGTTGTTTATATATATATAAACTTACTCTAACACCACATTGACCAGGCAGAAAGTTAACCTCAACAATCAGTAACACGAAAAATCGAGTTGAAACAAAATAACAAACCCTCAAACTGCATACAGCAGTTTTAGGAGCGAAAACACGTGTTCCCAATAAAGAATAGCAAAAATTGTCCTCAACCCGTCACCAAATTCATCTAAATTCCATATTTCAAGAGAAACCCACATGAAAAATTTAAACAAAGATCAATGCATAATCAAATATAACTAACATATAAACAAGAGTAAGTGTTGAGTGTGTTTGTGCAAATATACTTAATATTACCTTTCCGGATCGCTTGAGGTGGGCAGAGTAAGCCCTAACGAATTCGTGAGGTGAGACATCCTTCACAGTCTTAGCGGTCGCCATGTCGAAGCTTGACCCCTCTCCAATGGCGAAAAGCTACAAGGGCAACCAGCTCTCTCTTGTTAGGGTTTTAGCTTGTGCGTTTTTAGAGCGAGCGTGTACTTAAAAAGAGCTCCTTACCTTGGGCTGTCTAAAACCCGCCTGACCGTTTAGCCCAACCCAATTACTTCGTATTTTAATTTTCAAGCCCAAAATTGGGTATATTAATATTTTATAAAAATTTTAAAATATTTACAAAGAGGTTAGTGGTCAACTTGCTGTTTTTGGGCAAATCCCAAAAGGCTTCACCCACACCCACTATTACATCTCCTTTTTCGCTTTCTATGCCTTTGCTACGACTTGACTTCTTAAGAGTTTGCAATAAATATTAAATAGTAAATTGGCATTTCCACATATTACCCGATCCTATGTCTCTGTCACCATTAACTATAATGCAGCAACTCCTTCCGTGACATCCCTCTTTCCACTTCGACTGATCCTCCTTCAGGTCTCTCACGTTCTCATTGTTCGCGTTTTTACTTGATCCCTTCACTAGTTTCTCTGCATTGTTGCTATATCCAACTTGTTAGCTTCATTTCGATTTCTCTTTTTGGCTTCCCACATTTTCTGCTCCTTGTTCATGCTCTCGCTTCTGATGTTCCTTCCCCTGGGATTCCAAACTTATCATTTTTCTCCTATCCATTAGCTAGTTTTTGTGTTCAGCTGTACATGTCAAACTTGTTAGCTCCGTTTTGACTTCTCTTAACGCCTTTGATCCATTTATCTAGTATGATTCATCACACATTTGTTTAATTCTGTTATCTTCTTCGGTGTTCTTGTTCATCGATCACGTTTGGCTGATTTTGACCCCCCTCTCCCTATCTGTGTCTGTCCTTTTTCTTTTCTGTTTTGATCTCTTGGTCATCTGGGAATTTGTATTTAGCCTTTTCGCTGACTTCTGCACAGGAATGAATAGATGGAGACCGTTTTACTGCGTAGACCAACGTTAAGGATCCTTCCCAGCCAATACCTTACTTGTTCAATCAATTGTAACAAGAATGCTTCAAATTTGTTTCTTGTGCAGCGCCCATTGATCTTTCCCGTTACATGCAGAAGAAAAAGGTTTGCTTTTTAGTTACTTATTAAATTGAAGTTTAATAATTTTTGTTCGTTAATATTAGCTTAGCTCCGTGGAAACTTTGATCATCTGGTATTTAAAGCTTCATATATCATGGTTTCTATGGAATTCGTGCAGGAAACTGTGGCATAATGAAAACTGGCTACGCAAATCGAGAACTATTGTTTTATCGAGTATGGTAAGCTTAAATGCCAATTTTGTCGCTGCTTAAATTCCAAGGTTACACACGATATTTTGATTGTGATAGTTCATCTATGAAGTAGTTCATGAATATTCTAAAGGTAATCAGGATGCTGAAGGGCATGCAACATCCAAGTACGAGTTTGCAAAGAAGACAGTGATATGAATGAAGTTGCTTCATTTAATATTTGTCCGTTTTTAAAAAAGAATAAGCAGATCTTGGGAATAAATGTTACTTCCAAATACTAAGAAATCATGATGACTTTACTTTATGGATGAATGTGATTTGTCTCTTTGATCCAAAACTGAAACAGTAGATGCCAAATTTTAGACAAGAAACTTATGGTTGCATGATCTGCAAAGCAGGATGATTCTAATGACATCTTCATGGATGTGGATGGTAATGGGGATGATATTCCATCACAGAGAAATCAACCATTGAAGAGTGAGGAAAATGAACTAATGGCAGCTAAAAGAGCTCTTTCTGATGTCCAATCTCGACTGGAAGTAACTGAAAAAGAAAGGGATCAGTTGCTTGAAGAGTTGGCTGATTCTGAGGTTAAACAGCAGGAAAACATGGCCAACATAGCGCTAGACAAAGACTTGGCTATTGCAGAACTTGAGGCAGCCAAATCACTGTTCAATCAGAAGCTTCAGGAGACGGTGGAAGAGAAGTTTAGCCTGGAATCTAAGCTAGTTCTCGCAAAGGAAGATGCTGTGGAACTTGCTGTGCAAGTAGAAAAGTTAGCAGAGATTGCATTCCAACAGGCAACAGCTCACATACTGGAAGATGCTCAACTGAGGATCTCAGCTGCTGAAACTTCTGCTGCTGAAGCAGCTTTTCATATTGAAGAACAAATTAGGAATGCAGCAGAAGGCACCATAATGTCAATTGTTGAACAATCAAAAGATGCTATAGAAAAGGCCCTGGATGTTGCAGAGAAAGCTAGTGACCATGCAGCCAAATCTGCAACCCTCTTTACTGATGGTAGTAGTCCAGTTGATGAAATTGTTTCGGTCCAATCCGAGAATGTTAGACTGCAAAATATTGTAAATGATTTAGAATCTCAATTATTGATCACACGAGATGATCTCAATAAGTTAAAGGTGAAACTGGAACAAGTCCATGCACAAGTCAAAGCCTCTGAAATCCGAGCAGATGATGCTGAGAAAGCATTGCTTGAACTTCAGGAGTCGAGCAGACTAAAAACTATCAAACAAGAAGAAGATATTAAGAATTTGGTTGATAAAATGAAGAAAGATGTCGCAGAACGAAAGAAGGCTGCTTCTAAGGCATTTAAGGCTGAACTGGAAAGCATCAAGACTGCCATCGGTGCTGCCAAAGAAACCTCATGTTCAAGAGACCATGCTTACATTAGGCGATGTGAGGCATTGCAGAGATCATTAAGGGCAGCTGAAGCTGCTTCAGCAATGTGGAGACAGAGAGCAGAAACTGTGGGATCATTATTGCTAAAGAATGAAGGTAATGAAGATGCGATTCTTATCGCAAATGGTGGGCGTATAGACCTTTTGACAGATGATGATTCACAGAAGTGGAAACTTTTAAGTGATGGCCCTCGTAGAGAAATACCACTATGGATGGCAAGGAGAATAGGGGCCATCTGTCCCAAGTTCCCTCCAAGAAAGATTGATGTATCTGAAGCATTAACTTCACAATTTTGTCCAATGGAGTCACTCAAACCTGATGAAGTGTGGTCAATTGCTCAAGCAAAACCAAAGGAAGGTGATACACTCATTGAACATGTGTTTGAGAAAGAGACAATAGAAAAGAAGCGCAAGGCTCTAGAACGGGTTCTTCAAAGAAAGACTATAAAATGGCAGAGGACCCCAGAAGAGACAAAACTAGGTTGGTGTTCTTTTCCCATCATCGCAGTTTTATAAAGTGATGTAGCTTCTTTGAAGTATGGTCTTTATCTGATGAAAGTGTCTTGGGTTTTTACTGCAGAGCCTGGAACTGGAACGGGGCGTGAGATTGTGGTTAGTATAAAGAAAAACTGTCACAGCAAAAAATTTGATTGCTTTTTTGTTATACTGCATTCTGTTTGTTATCTTTGTCCTTTTTCCATGTAATTATATCCTAAACGCTCTAATATATTACTAGGATCTGGCCTATGGTAATTTTGATTTCCATGGACATGTCTTATTGTTTCTCAATGTCATTTGCTAAACATGCCAAAAAACACAATCCTTAAGCCCATCTTTTTTGTTATTCCTTTGATTAAATCTAATGAATTGGTTACATCATGTCTTGTGTGATTCATCATTTATGAAGTTTGTTGGTCTATATTTAAATTGATCTATATATTGCCAAACTTCATCCCTTCCTACCTTCAATCCCATTTGCAGTCAATGCCAAATTTACTTGAGCATCTACAACAAGGAAAAGTACATTTGGTTATCTCCACTCTTGAAGTCTGATGACTTTAATTAATTTAGTATCTTGCTTGTTTGACATAAGGAATTCCTTTAAAGACTTTGAAACTCTAGAGGAAATTCAAAGTTATTTTTCCAACAAAATTCTTGAGCATTGTATTTTGGGTTTGTTGGAATTTAGGTGGGATGATTAAGTTCATTGAAAATGCATCCATCTACTTCAGATTTGTTTATGGTTCTTCATTCTAATTGATTTATTCGAGGATACAAAACAATGTACAATTGCTTTATTTATCTGTAAACAAATTATTTAAGTGATATGTGCCAAAGCGTTGTCAAGTTCCAATCATAATCTGGATCTTTTGGGATCAAACTGCAATTTGTAAGATTTAATTTTTGCGTCCCTGGGCTACAACAAGCCAGATGTCTTTGATTTTTCCAGGCTGCTCAAAATTTGAAGCACTTAGTTTTATTTTCTGCCATCTTTTACATGTCAACTTCATCATGGAAAATGCTGGGCTGGCAGCTTGTATATTTTTCAAACATTTACTTCATGTAGACCTACACTGCACCAAATGAAAGAACTTTGTGCATTCCAGATGATCCTCATGAGCCTTGATTTTGGTTTGTGACACATGCAATTTCTTCATCTTATTTTGTTATATACGGAGTTGACGGCAATTGTTGGATCATTTTCTTGACATCTCGTCCTAAGGATGCTTTTGTCATGTTATCATCTTCTGTTGGCATATTGGTGAGAATAAGGATAGGCTTTTCAAGTCAAAAGAAATGGTGCAAGTTGGAATGCGTTGACTAATAAAAGTCTCAAATTTCTAGGGCCCTAGAAGGTGACCTCGTCATGTTTGTATACGAGGCTTGAGAGCAAATGCATCATAAATTTCTGTTACTAGATATGTAGTTGATGAAACCGAGTTAGAGACATTTAAAATCTCTTCTCCTTTCCCAGTAATTTTTAGAGTTGATTTCACATTTTAATGTCAAAAATTTAGCTCTGCCTTTAGTGAAACCCGGTTGCAGAAAATGTAGGAATATCTCCTCCCCTTTCCCTGTCTTTCTAGTGTTTATTTCACTTTGAACGTCACATTTAACTTTTTCCTATAGTAAAACTTAGTTTCTTATTCAAGTTTCAAGGTTTCAACTGGGAAAGTTGGAGAAGAAAATGGTACCTGGAATTAGCTCCTAAAGCTGCTGATCTATCTCAAAGTGGGATAACAGCTGTCTGGTTCCCCCCTCCAACACAATCTGTTGCTCCTCAAGGTATGTCTCCATCTTCTCTATCTTCAATTGTCTCTGCCTTGAAGTTTTTGTACATTGTTTTTCTGAACTAGGTTCTGACTAACATGCAGGTTATATGCCTTCTGACCTCTACAACTTGAACTCGGCTTATGGTTCTGAGGAAGAACTGAAGCATTGTATAGAAGAAATGCATTCCCAAGAACTTTTGGTATCCTTTGATTCTAAACTTTAGAGGATAAGTCCTAGGCATTTGAATTGCAAACATAAACAATTTTTAGCAGCAGTTCCTAATACAATAGTTTTAACATGTATTCTTATACAGTAAATACAATGGATTACTTGCCACTTCCAAAGGTGCCTGTCCATTGGGAAGAGAGAAAAATCAAGTGAATGTGCATGAGTAAATCTGCTAGTCATTGATCAACTTAATAAAATTTGGTGATTGTATAGTTGAATAGTTCCTGTTAGATCCTCATCTTGTCCTAGAAAAATTGTGGTTTTAATGTTATCACTTTCTATCTGGGTTTAGTTACTAGTAAGGAGATCCATTTGTGTAATAAATTAACCTTTCTTTAATCAGAAGGAATTTTGGTTGTTTGGTTTGATTCTTACTGTTCATCTCTGTGAGAAAGTTAACACTGCCATCTTGTACAACACATCTATCATCATCATCATCACACCCAGTCCGAAGTCTTGTACAACACATCTATATGTTTCTCAAAAGAACTTGCCTTTATGCAGTTTTACCTGAATAACAGCTTAACCTTTTATGTTAATTGACCAAGCTGATGCTTTTTTGTCCACCCATGATTTCTCATTGTTATGTTGTCTATTACTCCATCTAAAGAACAATGGAGTATGCAATATCTCTTTTCTTACTGAACAGAAATATAGGCGATGCATGTTTCTTTAGAATCATATATGGCATCTTTGGATTGACAAATTCTGTTGTCCCTTGTTATAGGCCTTGGGAGATGTTGTACTAAATCATCGTTGTGCACAGAAACAGGTGTGATTTTTGCTACTGCTAGGACTTTGAAATATCTGTTTTTGTCTATTGGTATTTATTGTTATAATATTTTATCAGTGATAGAAAATCCATGTGCCTTTAGACACAATGCATGGTCCTTGATTATTGAATTCTTGGCTCAATAATTTGCTTGCTAAACATGTACTGAGCTAATGTTTTTGTGACTGGCCAAAGAAAAGTAAACATGTCCACTTGATTGTATTTAACCAAGCAAGCTATTTGTCAAATTCTAGTCTTTAATTCTGTGGTCTAGTGCTCATCTGTTGCTCTGTTCAAGTTGGAAAGGAGATGAGAACCCAAATGTACTGGCAGTAATGGGATTGAATTGCTTCTGGGATGCCCTTTTTCTTCTTTTCTTCCGGTAGCACTGCTGTTACTATTGATGTGTTGTAATAACACATATATTAGCTCTGTTCCTTTCTTGCTTTTGTTTGCTCAAGAATAATATTAGATAGAAGTATGCTTTTCTCTCCTCTTGTGTGCTCTCAGGCCATAAGAGTGCATTTTAGATGTTAAATATTTCCAAGTCTTAACATAATAACTGTAACGATTTAGAGTGTATCAGCTTTCATTTTTCTTCTACATATAAGGATATGTTGCATATTCATAGGTAATTTCAATCTCCTTGGTAAATTTGTTTTCAATGACATATAAATTGAGTGAACATCTTAGAAAATGAGTTGACTCTTCCTCAGGGTTTATATATTGCTGTGTCAAAGTCTTCACCATTAAGCTAAAGCTACAAATGTATGACAACAGCTTAAATCTCTTTTTCTTTCTTGAAAATTCTTTTCACAGTCTTATCCTTCACTAGTGAACTTCCTATTCCTTAGTTTCAAACTGAACTTGTTCTTATTCTCTTTCTTCATTTAATAACTTTTTTCTGGTTATCAGTGGACTTGTTGGATGAATTTTCTACCTCTATGTGCAAGGTCTTCCATAGTGCAGGACTGTTGTGGAGCTCACAAAAAATTTATTGCCGCATCTCTTGATAAATTGATGTTCTCTTTGATTTCAGAGTCCAAATGGTGTTTGGAACATCTATGGTGGAAAACTCGCATGGGGCCCTGAAGCAATTGTCTGCGACGATCCAAATTTTCAGGGCCGTGGAAATCCTTCAAGTGGTATGTAAACTCTAGAAATAATTTATTATTAGATCACAAAGAGATGCCCCAGGTTTTTGATTCCTTGCAGGATCTCTTTTAAAGTTCGACCTATTAGTAACAAGGTTGAGATGTATGTTTCACAACCCATGGTCCTCATCAAAATGTCTTAAATATCTCCTGATTTGATCTGCTTTAAGATTAAACTTGATGTGTCTTCTGAACCTTTTAGTGCATATTTTTGACTAACATTTAATGTTGTGAGCATTGGACTCCGCCTTCCGTTGTGTAAGCTAAATATTAACCGAGATAGGAATTGTTCTTGTGAAGCCATTTCCTCACAGTGACTTGCATAATTCAGCTGTCTATCCATGTTACACTTTTCTTAAAATACACCACATGTGATACTGAGTGCTGCTCTGAATTAGCTAGTGTCAAAACCAGCCCTGCAAGTGGAGGATTTGATTGACAAATTCTTATTGAGGTTCTTTCTCTTTCTGATTAGACATCTGTTAATATCCTGTGCAGGGGACATCTTCCATGCAGCTCCAAACGTTGACCATTCCCAGGAATTTGTCAGGAGAGATATAAAGGAGTGGCTAAACTGGCTTCGAAGTGATTTTGGGTTTGATGGTTGGCGCCTTGACTTTGTCAGGTACTGGAAACCATTAAAAGTAATTTGGAGTTAACTATTTTTTTTCTGGTATTTTTTGGCATCATTACAGCGCCATTTGTTTGCAGGGGCTTCTCTGGTACATATGTCAAAGAATATGTCGAAGCCTCAAATCCTGCTTTTGCTATAGGAGAATACTGGGACAGTTTAGCTTATGAACATGGTAACTTGTGTTATAATCCAGGT
>JANSVA010000008.1:13679762-13702136 GCA_025504915.1 Erythroxylum reticulatum | reverse complement strand
TCTTTTTTTTTAATATTTTCCCCCCCCCCCCCCCCCCCTTCTGATTGATAAGTAAACAACAAAAATCATTTTGTTGGTTAATAATCTGGACCTGCTAAATACCTAGACGCTCATCGGCAAAGGATTGTGAACTGGATCAATGCAACAGGCGGCACTTCCTCGGCATTTGACGTCACAACGAAGGTAGTCTTTGGCATTAACTCTCATTTCTAGGATATTTCATAATTCCGAAACCTTTAATGTGTGTTCCATGTTTGATCAAAAAATGTTCCAACATCATTTAAGTTTATTTTCACAAAGTGGTAAATTTGCAATTCGTTTCTGATTTATGATATGATCAAACCTTTAAGCGTTCCCCTGCTTAAAAAAATCTCAAATTCTACCTCATAACTCGTATTGTTATAGTGCATCTCTTTCATTATTCCACAATGATGGTCCTCACGTTTTATACAGGGAATACTTCACTCTGCTTTACTCAACCAGTACTGGAGATTAATAGATCCACAGGGGAAACCTACAGGAGTGATGGGATGGTGGCCATCCCGTGCAGTTACATTCTTAGAGAACCATGATACAGGATCAACTCAGGTTCCCCTTTCTCTGTCTCTCTTGTGAATACAGAGGAACAATTCCTCTTATGGATATGTAATTTTGTATGGCTGTCTATTCTCATTCCCACAAGGGTTTAGTGATGTGTGTCGATTTAAGATAGGTGATATTCTTTTTCATTTCATAATGGCTCTTAGATTTGGTAATAAGCAGTCATGGGCAGGCATTATCAGCATTCTTAAACACCTGCATCCAGTTCATTTTTGTATGTGTAAATTTCTCGGATCTTTACAAAAAGTGGGGAGAAAAGTGTTGCCTAAAAACTGGAATAATGTAGTTGTATGTAAGGAAATGATCACCTTCATTCATAAGGATATCCAAGCTCTGGACCTCAAGATAACTGCTTTATATTTGTCTGTCAAAGTGAACAGCACAAATTATATGCCACATGTTTACTACAAAATCTAATATGACTCTTTCATTCCATATATCAAAACTGGTAGCATTCTCCAATGATGTTTAAGTTCTGTAGCTTCTGTGTGCTCCAACCACCAATTTGATGGGATTATTATTAATTGAAATCCTTGATTAGTTGAAAGTTTCAATAGCATCCCCATATCTCATATGTGCTTACTGAGGGTAGATGCCTGACCTTAATTCTCTTTTCTAGTAGATGTAGTTGGCCACCTTTTTGGTCCAGTTTCTCCATTTATGCGCCCTTAATGAGTTTGTTTGAATTTATATCTTCATGCCTATCATATATAAATAAATTGTTAATCAAGGTCGAGGAGTAAAACTGAAATTTTGCTTCTCTTTGTTGTTTCAGGGTCATTGGCCATTTCCTCGTGATAAGCTGACTCAAGGCTACGCATACATTTTAACTCATCCAGGAACGGTTAGTTTAGATGCTGAAATTACTGGCTTATGGCAGAACATAAATATTGACTTTCATTTGTGTGGATTTTTATATCAGAGCATAGTTTTCTGCAGTTAACATCTGGATTATACAAATTCATCATTTTCTTCTCCTCTAGTAATGAAAGCAATCTTTTAACACTCAAGAAAACTTCTAGTTATTAGCATGAGTTCCTAGAAGGAGACTAAAAAATGATAATTGGCCGGCATGTAATAGTTCCATGTCTGTCTTAAAGCTAGCTTTTTGACATGGTGTTACTTTTTCATAGAATTTGGACCTTTTCAGATATTCTAATATTTGGATATTTATGGAAAGGAAGTGTTCATTTCTGCTTCCTAACCAAATTTATTTTGGGTTCATTTACAGCCTGTTGTCTTCTATGATCATTTTTATGATTTTGGTCTTCGTGATATCATTACTGAGTTGATTGAGGCTCGAAGAAGGGCTGGAATCCATTGCCGCAGCTCCGTCAAGATATATCATGCCAACAATGAAGGCTATGTTGCACATGTTGGTGATACTCTAACAGTGAAGCTTGGTCATTTTGATTGGAACCCTTCAAAGGAAAATAACCTGGATGGTAGCTGGCAAAAGTTTGTCGATAAAGGATCAGATTACCAACTGTGGTTAAGACAGTAGCCTGATTCAATCAGTAAGGTGACCATTTTTCTTGCTGCCCTTTTACATCTGCCTGACGTATTTAATTTTGAGAAGAGGAAATTGGAAAGCTTTCCTCTCCAGAATTATGTACATCAGCATGGAGAAAAGTGGATGCCACATGCCAGAGGGTCTTCTGAACAATAAGCTGAATGTGTAAAAGTTCTCATAAATCAGCATAAGCCTTTGTTTGATATTTTATATATTTCCACATTGTAAGAGTTTCACTTGATTGGTGTTCCAATCGACGCAACCTTCACACCATTTCTGATCCTTGTGCTTATTAGAGAACAATCTTAACGAGTTTAAAAAGCTTTATGTTCTCTACTAGAAACTAAGTGAAGGTTGTTTGGTCTAGCTCAGATCTTTGGTTTGAAACATAACTCATTTGGAAGCTAAGCATGTAAGCATTTTAGCGAAAGGCAAATTTACAGAACAGTGATAAGAAATCTAGACATAATGCAGCTAGAATTTACTACTACATGAAAGTAAGAAATATGGCAGTGGAGCTTACCTTGTTCTGTTTCATTTCGCTCAGTGCTTGGGTTACTGAAGAAAACTAAAAGCATTGAAAGGGAAACTTAAACAACTCCATATGAGTTGTATGTGTCTATGGTTTAATTTCAATTACATACCCTTACGAGTGAAATGGACAATTGTATGTGTTCATTGTCCTGTAAGAAAATGGTTTGGTTTTCTATTGGCAACTGAGATTTCGACCTCTATGTCAATGCTGTTCTTTACGTGCCCTTCCTTTTATCATATATTATTTTGGTTATCATAAGATATGACGATGTCCTGGTATTCATAAAATTGGTTATACTCAAAAAGAGTATAGAGTTACAAAGAAACATGGTCACATCATGCATTGTGTTGGATAAGAAACAACCATTGGGCTTCACGTGAAATTGGAACCTAAAGCCTAGTCCAAAATCCAAACCAACGAGAAGGCTGCAAATTGAAAATCTGACTCCTCCATAAAAAATAACAAAATTAATACTCGAAATCTTGAATACTGAATTAAAAAAAAAAAAACAGAAAGCTCCCAACCGAAACCAAAAGTGACATGGGAAAGAAGTAAAAAGGTATACTTCTCATACCACCACGCGTGGCCAACAAGCGCGTGGAATCCGCATATCCTCGTTACCCACTTTTTCCTCAGTTCACACCGTTATCCACCAATTCAATAGTACAATCCAGTCATCCACCCCAAATCGTAACTGTTGATGATCTAAGTAACTTTATCAGACGCCACAGGAGCAGCCATTTACGTACGAGTAAAATACACTCTAAAATTATCACTTACAGAGCCTAGGTTCTAACCTCAGCTTCGGGTCCGAACCTGGAGTGGAGTAGAGCAGTTCCATTTTCTCTCCTCTAGCTGTTTTCAATAAGTTATATATTTTGGAGTTGAAATTATTTATGATTTTCGGACAAAACCACTGTTATAGTTTCGATCCCTATATCCTCGACTCTGGTCCGAATTCCCATTGTCTTTAGAGTTAGAAAGTTGGAGAGAGAAAGGGTCTTCAGCTTTTACACACACACGGAGCTCTAAAGAGATGCAGTTATAGTGTGGTATTTCCTGCAGTAAAAGGAAGGGAGTGAAATTGAGAGCTTGGAAGTCAAGAGTCAAGACCCACCCAGGAAGTCTGCTTGCAGTTTTTATTGTTTTCTTGCTCCTTTTTTTTTTTTTTTTTGCTTTTTGGTGTCCTGAATTTTAATAGAAAATGACTCCATTTGGGGTTCACTTGGTTACACTCTTCCTCAGTTAGAACCCTAAATATTCTGGCTTGCCAGATCACACTATCACTTTGAGGGCGTGTCCTTGATTCTTTCTTGGTGCACTCGGCTTTTGGTAATGAATCTT
Source organism: Erythroxylum reticulatum (assembly GCA_025504915.1). Lineage (NCBI taxonomy): Eukaryota > Viridiplantae > Streptophyta > Magnoliopsida > Malpighiales > Erythroxylaceae > Erythroxylum > Erythroxylum reticulatum. The sequence continues at coordinate 13,698,144 of JANSVA010000008.1, read as the reverse complement.
TTGTCTCCCATGGCCTTTTCTTGCTTCTGTTTCTGTTCTAGCTGGAATGAGTCTTTTTTTCTTATGTTGATTTTGTGCACTCTGCTGTGAGTTTTAGGGGAATTGAGTCGTAAATTGTTGCTCAAGGTTTGTTGTTTATGGTATTTGGTGGTTTTATCTTCATGGGTGTCGTGATTTTCATTTCCTTTCCTTTTTGTTTGGGGCTTTTTCTGCGAGGGGTTTTGGTTTTGTATCTTTTTATTCTTATCTAGGTCTGAAATATTATTGCTTAATATATTTAGGTTAACGTTATATCTTAGTTGTCGTAATTTCCATAGCTTGGAGGGAATAAATGCTTCTGAGTTCTACCTTTTCTTTTCCACTCTTGTTCCGCTTTAGAGTAACCTTTCTTAATAGTTTGGTTTTCGTTACTTTCATGTATTAAATTTATAAAATATCCTGAAACTTACTTGGTTTATATATGGAAAAGCAAGTGAGGTGGCTAAGACGTTTTAGTTCTGGTCTACTGGTTTTGAAGCAGATTCACAGCTGAGATTTCATATTTTATAGGCAGCTACTAATTTCTTACGATGCCAAAGAGGGAATTATGGCTGTAATATTATTTAGGGTTACGACTTTTTGATGCAAGAGTGGTAGGGTCCACCTTTGGTGCTGGCATTCAACTTATTTCCAGTTATTTGGTTCATTATATCGTGTTTTAGTTCAATGTAACGAGTGTTCTTAGTTTCCTTTTTTTTTTTTTTAGTATCCAAGGTTCTTTTCATTTTCAAAGAGATTTAGAGCATTAAACTTTTGCGGTCTAGTGTCATGCTTTCGCATTTTATTTGGCGATTCTGATTTGTTAAAAATGTAAGTTTCTTTTATTTTTCCACTACAGATTACTACATAAGACCTTTTGAATGAAGCTCATTTACTTGAACTGATTTTCTGCAGGTGATGATGATTTGAGGAGTTCAGTCATAGTGCAGTCATAGAAGTTTTGGTTTTATTTGGGGTTATTTGGTTTAAGGATCTTACATATGGATAGACATGCTTTCTTCTTGAACAATTAACTGGAAAGAGCTTGGTTTGCTGATATTTAATGCCTGCTAACGAAGCTGAAGACAGTATCAGCAGTCTGCATGAGCTAGGAATCTCTTCCCAGGGACAGTATCCATCTCAAGCTGTTGGCAATAAACCATCTCTTGATTACAGTCAGTGGGTTGGAAAATCAACAAGGATTGTGTCATCACCGAATTTCAATCTGAGAAATTACATCTTGCCAGAATTGGGTACACTCTTGGCTTATTGTAATAACTTAATTGCTTACACTGTTTTATGGTCTTTGTATGATTGGCTTTCCTCTTATCTCGAAATTAGAAAAATTGGATTGCATAATTTTACGGCAGTTTGAGTCTCTTATTTAATTCTCTCCCAAACTCATGGTATAACTACTTTGATATTTATAGATTGCGTGGCAAGATGCGGTGGTAAGTCAAGTGCTGCACTGTATCATGAGAGTATTCAATTAAATCCACAACACAAATATTCCAGTATCCCTGCCATAAACACTCCATTGAATTCAAATGACTTGCTGGTTGGAAGTCAGAATTCCCTGTCAAAGAGGAGCCAAACAGGAGTATTTGGTGATATTACCTGCTATGATCAACAAGTTTTGACTTCAAGAAGCTTATCTGGCTTTAAATTTCAACAGGAATATGAGTGTGCTGACAGTCCCACCTTAACAGCAAATTCAGAAAGATCAGAGATTACTGAAGCCTCTAGTGATCTTCACTTCTACAGAGGACAGCAGCAACTTCTGAGGGAGCAACAGAAGGCTGCTTCAGCGGCTCACCCAATGCAGCAGTCTAGTTATAAGGATATGCAATTGTTGCAGCAGCACATGATGTTCAAACAACTCCAAGAATTCCAGAGACAGCAACAAGTTGAGAAGTTAGGTGATGTGAAGCAACACAATTCCTTGAACCAGGTTTGCGCTGTAGGCAAGCAAGGTGGTGGAGGTCACTTTTCACCCCTCATCAATGGAAAACCTGTTCCTGATGCAGCACAAATGCTTCAGAACTGGATGCAGCAAGGAGCACGTCCTCTTGCACCAGGAATGCCTAATAAAATTATGTTTCCTCATGAGCAATTTCTGGCTCATCGGTCCATGGGTATGGCTTCTCAGCAGCTTGATTTGTATGGCATGCCCATTGCCAACACAACAGATAGCATAGGCCAGCATACCCCTTTCCTAGGAATGTCACATAATTCTGTCAGTTTGGCCGGTTGTCAATTCCCAAAATCTGCAATACATTCTTCAATTGCTAATTCCTTTGTAGGAGATCCTTCTTCTGTTCCCATAGACCTAATAGGCTTATCACAAGGATCATTGATGGCAAAGCAGGGATTTCAGGATAAAGACTCTGGGCAAATTCCAGTTCAGAGTCTGAATGGTGGAGTTTTCCCTGGAAACCTCCAAGAAGGTAATTCTCAACAAGCAAATGCCTCGCCTGAAGAATTTGATGTGAGACACGAACAAACCAGTTGGCCTGCTATCCAGAAAACAGCAAAACAAATTGGTCCTTCTCAAGGTTTGGTTCCCCTGGACCCTATGGAAGCAAAGATTTTATACAATATGGATGACAACATCCGAGATGCTTTTGGAAGTCACCATGATATGAGTGTTGGAGGCTTTGGCAATGTTGTGGAACACGCAGACTCATTAAATGCTTTCCCTTCTGTTCAGAGTGGAAGCTGGAGCGCTCTAATGCAGTCTGCTGTGGCAGAAGCTTCTAGTAGTGACACTGGCATTCAGGAGGAATGGAGTGGCCTGACTTTCCAAAACACAGATCATTCAGCTGATAATCAGATCTCAAGTTTTGTGGATAGTGAGAAGCATCAGACAGGCTGGGTTGTTAACAATTTGCAGAGTTGCTCCTTTAGTTCGAAACCTGTTCCATTGATTACTGATTCCAATATGAGCACCAGTTTCCCTGGTTTTCAACAACCTAATATCCAGTTGTCAATTGAAAACAGAGAAGATGTATCCCTTGGTGGATCACATGTATCAATAGTGAATTACAACAATCATCATAAGCCATCAGTCGACGAAGTGCAAAAGGTTCAATTGTTTATGAGTTCTGAAAATGTGTGGGGTGGGCAGATATTCGGACACAACCGTAGTGCTGAGCAGCTGCAAAGAGTTGCCTTAACTGATTTTTCCACTGACAACAAGGGCCATGGGAGGTTGGGGAAAAGTCAGCAGCAAATTGATAGTGAGCATAATTCTCATGGAAGAACCAATGAATCAAATATAGAGCAGTCGAGTAGCTCCCAAAGGGAGAATTCTAGTGACTTTTATATCTCCAAAAGATTGAGCTCCCATCAACAAGGAAGTTCGGGGCAGTTCAAAGTTTTTGACAATGTCGTTGGCAGTTCCATGACTATAGACAAGGTGGAGATTTTACTTAACCGTCGTCAATTTTGCTTTGTCTAACTGCTACTACTTCTGTCAATAACAAGAATTTCAAGTTTTTTTATAGGGTTATTTACCTGATTTTCAAGAAAACAATAGAGCACCAGAGGGAGCACCCACCAATCATAATCAGTGTTCAAATATCTTTGAGGAATCAACTCTCCCTGATGGCTCAAATGTCACTGCACAGACAGGGTACCTAGTTTTAAGACTGTTATGCAAATGTCCAGTTGGTTTTACAGACTGCTAATGCTAAATGCCTCTTGTCGATTCTAAAGCTTCCTGCTCATGTTTTACAGCTTCAATTTCCAAGTTCTCATTGTTTGAGTCTAGAACATTAGCTTGTTAGATTTAGTACTTCCATTTTGGATTGATCTCAAGTAATCTTTAAATGAAATGATGTGGCAGTGAACACATTCTTGAGCTTCTTCAAAAAGTTGATCAATCAAGGGATGATGGCTCTATGCAACCATTTGGATCTATGGTATCTAATGCATTGCCCAAGATGCCTGGAGGAGATTCCTGTGATACATCTGTTGCTCAACTGTACCCTCAATCTTCTGCTTCCCAAGGCTTTGGTTTGAGGTTGGGTCCTCCATCTCAAAGACTGCCCAACTCAAATAATTTTATTTCTCCTCAGGCTTTGTTACAGAATGTTGGCAATTTAAATTATAGTCCAATTAATCCCGAATCATTGGAGAAAAATCAGACATATTTAGGTCCTTCATCTTCTATCCAATCTTTGTCTTCTTCACATGAATTGTCTCGAAGAATGCTTGCTATTAATAGATCCCCTACCTCTTTACAAACGGGCTTCTCTTCAAATTTAAATGTGCAAGGAAATTCCCTGACTTCCATGACATTGGATTCACTTCAGACAAGAAATCAGTTTCAAACACAGTCCATATCTGAAGTACCGGAAAAGTCTCAGTCCTGGCAGGTGAAGTTATCTAGTTCTGTTGGTAAATATTCAGCTTTAACCCAATCCTCCACTCATTATGCACATGATCAGATTCCAACCAAGCCTTTTGGAGAAAGGTTTCCAGTTTTGGAGGCTTCACCTATGCCTCAACTGAATGCAATGTCAGGCTCATCTCAACAGAGTGAAATTTTAACAAAGCCTCATAATGTATGGAGAAATGTTCCAAGTCAGCGACAACCATCTGGTGCACTAACTGTCAAGTTTCCTTCTACTCCATCTTCATCTCTGGATCTGTCAAATAATTCTTTGACAAGCTCTTCCGAGGCTCATCGTGTGTCGAATGACCAAGAATGTGTAAGAAGTGGACATAAATCATTAGAATTTGATGGATCTTCTAACTTTCGAAGCCTCGGATTTGGTCCTGGCAAAGAAATGTTACAGCAGCGAACAACACCAGATATATTTGACAATTCTCAGTCAGGTGGTATATCTCAAGATCAAGACCATGTTTCAGATGCAATTGTTCATACCTCAACCTCGTTGATGTTTCATTCCCAACCCCATGACCTTGATAGGGTAAGTCATAATAACAAATGTGCTTCAACTTTCATTATAAAACATCTCGATGGCTTCCTTCAGTTACCCGATCACATTTATAATTATGCCTTTGTTAACCAAGTGTAGGCAACAAACAATGTTACAGAAGTTCAGCATGCTACTGGGAATCAGTTGGATAACAATGGTTCAAGTTCCAGACAAACTTTGGATAGTGGACTAAATGCAGCATTACAGCCTAATCAATCTGGAGTCGTGGATACCAGAATCCTAAGCTTCTTAGAAGTAAAAGATAGTCAAATTGCAAGAGCTTCTTCTAAGTCAGCTCTTTTAGTGGGGCCTTGTCAGGACATGGTGACATTTGGCCACAATGACTCACAGACTCAATCTAGTAGCAAAGGTCTGCAGTCTAACCACACAAATTATAGCCAGGTTAATTTGAGGGTGGCCCCAACTTGGTTTAAACAATATGAATCTCTTCAGAATGGACAAATGGTCCCAATGTTTGACTCTGGACTAGCAAAAACAGCTGCTTCACCATTCTCTCTTGGAGAACCATCTCAGGATTCGCATATGCAGACTTCTGCTGAACAACTTTCAGCTGCTGATGCGGATCAAGGTGGGAGGGTTTGGCCAAATGCAAATACTGCCTCAATTGCAAATCAACAACTTTCAGTGCCTTATATATTACCTGAAGAAACAAGGGAACAGCTAGCTATAATTAGGCCAAAAAAGCGGAAAATTATTTCCATTGAACCTCTACCATGGCATAAAGAAGTTACTCAAGATTCCAAAAGGGTTAGAAATATCAGGTATCTATATTATTAATGCCTCCTTTCTTTTTACTCTCATCACTCCCTCATTTGTTTTCTGTTTCACTTTTATCTAGGAGAATAATGGTTTTCTGTTATTATTAATGTGCTTGGTTTTTTCTTTTTCCTTCTTTTTGGAAGAAAAGCTAACTTAAAGTTCCGCTAACTGGAAGTTTTAATCTAGCTTTAGTTGGTTGGCATTTTCTGTGTTGTTCTTGCCCTTTTTTCTTTGCCATTTAAATGATGCATTATTGCAGCACCTCTGAAGAAGACTGGGCACAAGCAACAAATCGACTGATCGAGAAGGTGAGCTATGTTAATGGTTTAAGAGTTTGTTTTCTTAGATACATTAAAATTGGGTTCTTATTTCCTTATCTGTTACAGGTAGAGGATGAATTGATTGAAGAAGTGCAACCGGTAGTTCGAGTGAAGAGAAGGCTAGTGTTGACAACACAGCTAATGCAACAACTGTTTTGTCCTGCACCAGCATCGTTTCTCTCTGCCAACGCAGCCTCAAATTATGATCCCATATCATACTTGATCTCCAGATTATCATTGGGTGATGCATGTAGCATCGCTTACAGCAAAACAGGTGACTTGTTTGAGGCAATGGATTACAGCAACATGTGAGTGTCACTCTTCATAAGCACATAGTGTTTTGCAAATCATGACAGAATACTCATTCGATTGCTTATTGAACTTCTTTTCCTTCAAAGCTTACCATTGCCTACAAATTTTACACAGTTATGCAGAAAAGCTGAAAGTTTCCGAGAGAAGTGATCAACAATTCATGGAGGTTCTGGACAACTTCATTGGTAAGGCAAAGAAGCTGGAAAAAGACTTCCAAAGGTGTGGGTTAAGTATTGCACTATTACTAGTCTTGAATCTTTTAATCATCACAAGATGAATTACTAGTGGCTCCTTCAACTGATAATGTTTTCTGAATGCTATCCTTTAAAAAATGTAGATTGGACAAGACATCTGTTGTAGACGTCAGGTTGGAACTTAAGGAATTAGAAAAATTTTCTGTGATCAACCGGTTTGCCAAGTTTCATGTCCGGGGACACATGGATGCATCTGGCATTCTTAGACCAATTCCTCAGAGATATTTTGCAGCGCTACCAAGCCCTAAGAATCTACCTGATGAGGCACAATGTCTTTCGCTATGATTATGAACTATATATGTCCAACTGAATCCTATGTAGATCAAGACCCTGCATTCCAGGGAATACTGCACGACCCTGCCTGTGATGCCCTTTATTATATTAACACGCTGGCTGGTGTGCAAGAAAGAAGTGATGTGAAATGGAATGCAGCATTGGTCAACACCAAGTAACATAAGGGCTCTTTTAGGTTTTCAATTGAGGCCTGTCGTTGTCATTTTTGAGAAAGTATATATTTTTTCCATGTATATTTTAATGGATTCCCAAGGGACAAGAAGTATCCAAACTAACTTATAGGAAAAGAGGATCGGTAGTTTGAATGTCATCTGGTTCTTGTGACGTTAAAGTAGGCAAATCTAGTGTAATCTATGGAAGCATCTTTTGTTTTTTTTTTTGCCCGCTTGTTCTATCTACTGTATTATTCTTATCCTTTTCAGGGTTTCCTGTTATTAGCACGGAAACATGCAACTTGAGTTGTTAAAGACCAAGCACTTCAGGACAATGAAACACTTTGGATAATACATTTGTTTCAGGTTCTGGAGATAAACAGGAGCATGCACAATTGTAGACTTTACACTGGTTTAATTGGCTTTTAAAGAATAATAAACAAAAGCTTCTCTACGACTTGAGATTCCTTAAAAAATAGGTAACTAGGTGTTGGAGACAGGAAGAGGGCACAGAAGCTTCTATTATAACTTTCATTGAAAAGTAAGTATTGGATGTTGATTCTGTTGACCCTCAATTGTCATGAAAGGTAAAGATTGCCTTTCTTTTCATATGAATATATTTGAGTAAAGGACAAGGAAAAGCTTTTTGTGACTAAGAAATCATATTGTTTTGTGAATTCCCTGGTAGTACTTTCTTCACTGAAACCGGCAATGACACGTCAGTGGTTTATGATACGATCATTAATAAGTACCTTGTATCCACGTTGTCAGTATCAATATCTAATCCCCATGCATTGGGTAGGGGACAGGGACATCCTTTTCCACTGGATCAAATAAATAATAAGAAACAAAAACAAGTCAATACCAGCATTACTGGCAAGTGACAATCATTCCAATTGGCCTTTTGCTGTGCTGACAAGATTTGGTGGGTTCGTGATTTCCAACATTCGAACATTCCGTTAAAACTAAATCGGATTCAGCCCTTATTGTGTCTCAATCTGATCTCATCAAGTCTGAGATGGGACCCAGAAGTCACCACATGTCACTGCCATTGCCCCAATCAAACGTCATTGTTTCTAGTTCTAAGAACCTGCTGCGGATGTAAACTTTGCGTGGTCCTGTCCTGTACCTGACCAGTATTTGAGTCCGAATATACGTTTGTTTGTCTCTCAGGGCTTTCATAAGCGCGTGTCACCAATTCCTAATCCCCACGAAGAGTAGCCATGTTCCCACGAGATTTGGTGCTACAGAATTCTGAACAGGAAAGCAACACACAAAAAGCCACCAAACCCTGAAAATTAAACGGCGTATTGGTTTCATTATTTCGACAGGTTGATGACAAACCAAAGTCGGTTGTTTCATAAATAGGATATGAAATTAAGTTCGGTCCTTTTGATAATTAGATTACAAGAAAGAAAATATTTCCTTATAACATTTTAAAAGCACAACATAGAAATTCATTTATTTTGGCAGTCGAGTGCTATTCTTACAATTTCTAGCCCATCGCCATCCTTAGTGCCTTTTTTTCGTCAGTTCCTAATCAGTTGTTATCTTTAGTTGCGCTTTCTTAAGCTTTCCTATAAGTCTTCTTTCATCATCACATCCCATTACGAGAGTCCTCTTCAATTATCCAATCATCAACTGTTCTTAATTCATATCGTAATCAAAAGCTCTTCTTACATGGGTTATTGAAGATAGCCTTTGAAAAGGAAATCATTTATCTGGTGATTATACTGACAAAAATTGAACGTTCACATGTTACTACTTGCAAGACGGTAAGCTGGACCACAACCACTTGCTTTGATTATATAAGAGCTAGAGGACCGGAACTCACCTTGAGCAGTATGTGATTATATTTATGTGAGGAATCATTATCCAGGTGCACATGCACAAAAATATTGTTTCACAAACATTTAACAAAATGTTTATCTATCCGTGACTTGAAATTAATGTTTTGGAGTAACATTATCAATTGCAACATAATTTACTATTCTGAAGAATATATATGTATATGTATATATATGTATATGTATATATATGTATATGTATATATATGTATATGTATATATTTTAAGAATTCAGGCTTTGAAGCAGCATCATCTTGCTTTTCTATTCGTCAAGTTGTGTCTTTAATTTTCTTTCAATCATATGCGGTCCACAATATTCATGTTGCATAAGTTCAATAGTATTATTTTACAATACTTAATGAACTAAGAAACCAATGTTTGATTAGTTAATGTTATACTTTTTATTAAATTTTTGCAAGTGGCAGGAAGAATAGCAAAATCAATTGGTTTATCAAGCCATGAGGTGCTATTCTATATATAACGAAATTAAAGTTTTGTTATTGAAGTGTTAACAAGAATACCTTCTAATTTTGTTACGTATACATTTAAATGACACAAAAAAGAGTGGACGTGAATTGTATGTGTTTCTTTTTTTTTGTGTTTCTTTTTTTTTGTGTTTCATTTATAAATTAATGAATAATTATGAGAAATTCATATATGCCAATCACAAAAAACCATCATAATAAATAAAATAGAGTGAGAAAATTCGATTATAATAATTCGGCTAAATAATCTTTGACTTACGTTCAAACTTTAACTTGCATATAATCTTATAACTTCATTTGAGAATTCTCATCTTCTTCTTTAAATGGGTAAAGATTAACACGCCATACAACATCTTTTTTGTCATGGGTAAAGAGAAATTTCTATACTATCTTACTTTGCTACGAATAAAGAATAACTCCTTTTGCAAATTTTGTTCAAGATCAAGAAGAATCCTAACAAAGTATTCCTAAGCAATATCTGCAACTGCAATAATTATACAACTCAAAAACTGCAATTGCAATAATACATCAATATGTGTTATATGATGTATACATGTACTCTCTAGCCTCTCAAGGCTCTTAACAATTCTTTAACATGTCCACTATTCTTCTCGTGGCCCATATATGATTTAGCTAATGGATTAAAACAATTGTTAGAAATAAAATTAGCTGATGGCTTATAACATTAGCATTGGTCAACTATTATGAAATATTGATCGAACAATGTGGACATAAACTCATTATAGATATTTTCAAAAGAGACTGGTCGACCACAATACCACATTAGTTAATCAAATCCAAAATTTTAATATTGGTCACCTAAATTACCATATTGATCGATCAAATTTCCTAAAACAAGTTTGTCCATTCTTTTCAATTTCTTTCAAATATCAACACACATTACTTTGACAAAAACTTGATCTAAAATTATCTTGAAAGTTTCTCAAAAGTATTTTAATTTATTAAATATATTTTCTTCAAAACTTCCAAAATTTCTCTTAATTATGACAAAGTATAAGCAATATGCCCTAAGAGCAAAATGATCATGCAATGATTGGATCTCTAATTTATTGAAATGATCAAGATCACTTTATATAAAGGATTAAAATGGCACAATTAAATCATTATGATTCTTTCTTATTCTTGGTTCTTCAATTGAATTGTAAATGTGTGCTCCACTTTACTCATTTTGCTCCATTTATTAGTTTTTTAATTATTCAATTAACTTTTTTTCTTCTTTTTCCTTCTGTTGAAAATTTTCATTCCCATAGTACTTGATTCTATTGTAATAAAGTTCTTAGTATCACTAAAATTAAATCCATTAGTATAATATATTTTATCATTATCAAATTGTTAGGTTAAGGTGCATTTAGTGAACAATTTTATTTTTTATATAATGATAAAATATTTAGTGATATTAGAAACAAATGATATTGAGTAAGCTTCCTTTATGTAAAGCAATATGTAATTCATACTCCCTCTTATTCCATGCATTATGAGATTAAGTTTTAATATCTCCATTGTGCGTCTATTTTGTTAACATTAAAAAATGATTAAGTTTTAATATCTCCATTGTCCGTCTATTTTGTCAACATTAAAAAAAGGTACATGATATATATAACTTTATAAGCATCAAAAGGCAAAAATAAATAACTTCTCTCTTTCCCTTTTTAGAAACTCTTATCATATATGCACAATTTTTAAAAAGACTAAGTACCAATTTAAAGTTCAATATACCCCTATTCCCTTTAGGTACATATAACAATACTTCATTCCCCTAAATATATATTCCAAGTCAATATGCTCAAATGTTATCAATATGAAAGTAGGAGTAAATACCTTCTTTTTATGTACCAACAATGCTTACTTCCTTTTCTTTCGCACTTTGTTCAACGATTGGTATTTTGATAATAACCTTAGCTTATGTGAGAGCTCTTAATGATTTTTCTTTTGAAATTGATTATTTAAGATAACATTGTTGTTCCTTATTTGATATCAATAAAAAGGGATACTAGTTGCTAGTATTCATTTGATGTCACTTGATGTTGACCTACAATGCAAAAAAATTAATATATTTTAGGCATCTACACATAATTAGGTAATTGAGAATTCATGCTTAAACCTTTTTCAACTTATATCTTTTTACACTTTTTAGGTTTACTTGAAACAATTATTTTAAAGAAAAATTTCTACAAATATGTCTAGAATCATAAAAAAGTGATATCTCATATAATATGAATTATACAAATTTGTATCATTATGACTTATACGAATGTAACATATATATGTTTGTAGGTCTTGATGGATGATGTGGATGATATAATTCTCTTTTTTAATATATGTGAGGTTAGAAGCTCCTTATGTAATGAAAAGGTATTGCATATTAATTGGCAAATAACATGTTTCTTTAATAGAAATGTGACTTATATTGAATGGAAGCATGTATTATGTTTATACTTACAACAACAACAACAATACTCAATAGAAATCCCACTGAGGCACAAAGTCTGAGGAGATCTAGTAGCACACAGCCTTACTCCTAACTAGTAGAGAGATTGTTTCTATAATGATTATGAATTTATAAGACCTATAATGATTAACTATATTAAATAAGAGCATATATTTTGTCTTTATATATATAATGAGACCTATGATAGTTTTGAATTCATGTTATTTTGATGATAAAGAGGCTTATATGAATGAAAAACTTGTTTCATACTCTTTTGGGATGATCTTGCATAAAATTTATTCCTATTTTTTCCTTTAATGCTAAACTCTTTACGTTTAGAATATGAACTATAAATAAATGCATGAAATTTCCTTTTACCTTGAGAGCTAAAAGAAGATGTGTGGAGATTGGAATTTTCATGTCTAAAATTTAGTAGTATAAGATTATGTGATGACTTAATCAATGGCTTATCATTACAAACATGATTTTTCTTCAAAAGAATTTTCTTGACATTAGTTGATACTTCGCTATAAATGTACCCATTATCATGCCTATCATTTGAGTTCTTTTAGGCTACAAGTATTTTATCAATTTTTCACTCAGTAAAGTGAACTCAAATAATAATTTTTTTGAGAATATTGATCTTCTTTATCAATATCTCATTCTTATGCAAAAAATTATGTTCATCAGCATTATCAATAACCACACTTTTAAAATGTACTATGTCATACGTAACATATTTTATTTTTTTATCCTTAATCATACATCCATTTAGGAGTTTTGATGTCTCTTCATGCTTGGAAGATAAACTATTTCTTTTTAAACTTATGACATCTAGGAATTTAACTAACTGATTTTATGAAGGATCAATATCACAATCATTATTATTAGTATAAGAATTTGAGGAAAATTAGACTTTGATATTATTGACCATAAGACATATACTTGCAACAATTATTTTAGATTCTTTACTCTCCAAACTAGTCGTATAATCTCATATGGCTTTAAGTATTTTTTTTTCTCTTTAATTATTTCTCCCCTTTCTCCTTTAAGAACATATTGACTTTATTTTTGATGAGTTTTATATCATTCTCATCACTCATATTTGTGGACTTATCCTAATTATTAATTTTCTTATCTTTGGAGATGTTAAATATCACACCTCATCTTGTTAAAGCCACTTCTTCTTCGTAAAATTTATTTATCTACATCTCACAAGTAAGGACTAATCTAACTAACTTTGCCAATAGTAAGATACTCAAATCTTTGATTTCTTGCCATCACCTTTGCCTCTCAAACCTTGGTAAAGTCCTAATAAAATTTTTCACTAATTCAAGATTAGTATAAGTTTTACAAATACATTTGACAATATTAGAGATATAAATGAAGCAAGTATACATAATAGAAATTGACTATTTTTCTCCACGTGAAATAGTTCATATTAATGTACTAGTAAACTCATTTTGCTCTCTTTTACTTGAGTAATGTTCTCATATGAGATTTTAAATGTGTGCCATATCTTATAGGTAGTTATATATATATATACGTCTCATTGAATTTATTTCTACTAAGAGTACAAAATAAAATATGCCTCACTTTGCTATTTAACTTAATGAGTCTATCATTAATATCACTACACTCATTTTTATCTTTTAGTACTTTATTGATTATTATAGTTCTTATTGGAACATATGGACTATTGTGTACAATTCTTTAATGATAAATCATTTTAGTTAAATGGAAATGTTTAACCTTAGTTAATTGTTACCTTCACAGAAAGGGGGTCTATTTATATATTGACTATTTTGGCTTAAAATTAATCAAATTATACTATAAAGATCTTTGATTAAAATTTTCTACAAATATAAATGTAATAAATAAGACTTCCCCATATGGCACATAAGAGGAAGGGTGAATTGTACTTGTTCATTTTTTACTATTTCTAAACTAATAAATGGTTATGAAAATTTCACATATGATAATCACAAAGCAATCACAATAAATAAAAGAGAGTAAGGAAAGATAAACAAATCGATTTATAGGAGTTCGACCAAATAAACCATTAGCTTACATCCACTCCTTAGGTTCCACCTAAGAATTCCTATATTCTTCCTTTAACAAGTGAAGAGCAACCCTCTATACATCATTTTCTTTGGCACAGGTAAATGGTAACCCTTACAATCATCTTTCTTTATTACATGTAAGTAATAACACTTTACAAATCTTGTTCAAGCTCAAAAGGGACCTTTATGAAATATCCTTGCGAAATTTTCTCAATTGCATAATTGTACAGCTTAAAGACTCCTTTTGCTCACACTAATGAATAAAGGTTCAATATATGTTATGTGATGTACATATGCATTTTCTAACCTCTCAAGGATCTTAACAATTCTCTAGTATATCCAATATTCTTCCTATAACTCATATATGGTCTATTAGTACTTAAAACAACCTAAAATAATCACTAAAAATAAAACTAGCCATTACACTGATTGCTCAACCATTATGGTATATTGATCAACCAGTGTAACTAATATTGTCACAAACTCATAATATATGCTTTCAAAAGAGGTCAGTCAACAATACTATAACAATAGTCGACTAGTCAATCGAAAACCCTAACATTGGTCACCAAAATCACCATATAGGTCGACAAAACTTCATAAAACATGATTTTCAAAACTTTTCAAGTTCTTTCAAAGATTCAAACATATTCAATTGATAAAAACTGGACTCAAAATTAATGAAAGACTTCTCTAAAAGTCATATGATGCATCAAAAGGGTTTTCTTTAAAACACTTCCAAATTTTCTCTTGATTATGGTAAAGTATATGTAATATGCCCCAAGTGCAAAATGACCATGCAATGATAGAGTCCTTAATTCAATTAATGGCTATGATAAAATTATGTAAAGGATTAAAATGATTTGCTTAAATCATGCTTCATTCTTTCTTGTTATCGGTTCTTCACTTGAATTAAATGTCCATTTCATTTTGCTCATTTTCTCTATTTATTGACTATTTAATTTATTTATTTGACCTTTTTCCTCACTTTTCCCTTATACTGAACTAATTGATCATTATGTTAATAAACAGTCCTGTTATAAGTTTAATCTATATTAGTCGACCACAAAGTCATATTGGTTAACTAATATGCATTTAGTGTATAAAATATGCTAGTCGTTAGGTATTGCTTGACCACTAAACCATATTAGTCAACTAATATGTGTAACATACGACTCCAATAGAGCATATTCCCAAGCATATCAGAGGATATTCGAGGTTATACTCTACTAAAATGATATGTTAGAAAACAATTTAAAAAGATTTTTCCACCTTAAACATAATATCACATAGCATGGGGGCATTTTAATCAACAGATTGCCAAAGTCCAGCCTTACTTTCAAATTTACCTTCCATATTTAACCTATGTAAACCACATAAAGGAAATCTCAACTTTCTTTTAAATTGTCTATATATATATATATATATATATTCAAAACATTTCATAAATCTTGGCATTATATTTAATACTCAAAACATACACCAAGTAGCAACCGATGGTATATCTATTAAAATAGTGCCCTAAAGGCAATCGCCTTTAGCGTGTTTTGTACAAAATTATATACATACTTTATTTGCAATAATAAAGAAAGGCATATTTCATTAATTTGGTGTTTATTATTTATGAATTAATAGTGATTTATAAGCAAATTAATGAAGTCCATGATATATGACATAGCATGAAGGAAATTATGTTGTTATCATACTACTGAGATTCCTATCATGTGCAATTATGTCAGTATTTAAATTATCCCTAGTCATAGGATTAATGAAATTGGAGTTAATCTGGATAGACTAACACATGTCAAACTCCTTGATTTGATCAATCAGTGGATCTCAGAAACTGTAAACATGAGATGTTTAGAGTTGAGATGTGAATGCATACTAGAGGTAGTAAGTACATTGGATGACCTACCATGAGATCATCACATGGATGTCCTATTCTAATGTCAGTGATAATCTCAGCATAGCAATGGTGCAAGTATCCTTAGATTTGAGGTACTCAAGGATATCTTGGATACTAATTATGTGCTTTGATTCCATTCCTTATTGCCTTGTATAGGTCGCTCATAGGGTGGCGATTGGGTACAGCTTGAGGTATTCGAAAGTAATTGAGTAGTCAATAGAGGATTCACCACTTCTGTGATAGCAGAAGATGATACCCATGGCCTCTTGTCGGGGTCATTACTTGGAAATCTCTGGTCGGTGTACATATGTCATAAAGAATGTCTTCATTGACATATAGAGTAATGAATCCTAGGACGAGAACTGATATCACTTAGACTAGATTTGATGTAGTCAATCTAGTCAGTTTAGTGAGAGTTGACACTTTGCCCGTGCTCATAACCAAGTGGGGTATGGTATGGTGAAAGGACGAATTGCACAACAATTGTCTATGAGAGGCTTCGCAAGATGGTTCGTGGTAAGCACGAGTTCATTCGTCAAACCACTTACTTTTCAGTCAATTGAAGTTCATGATGTGTTGCTAGACACTGCTCATAACTTACTTGGATTAAGTGTTAATCTAAGTGGCTAACATAACCGGAAACCTAATGAGTCACACGCATAAGAGTGACTAGGAGAATTCTTAAAATGGTTTTGGATAAAGATCCATTATATAGAGAGCAATATAACCAAGTGGATCCCGATGAGATCGGGATATGTCCCGATGAGATCGTAACATCGATATTACTAAAATAAGTCCCCGGTATTTTTTTCACACCCGGAACCCGGTAGGACCGACCCCAGTGTGACTGGACCACTTCAGCATTTGTATGTATATATATATATATATAACTAATGTGTAAGATGAAGAGGATTGCTTCTTTCATAAGTTAAATTTAAAGTCTTTGAATGGTTTAGGACAAAAATCACTAAAAGACAAAAATGAAAGCTTGAAAGGTAAGATAATCGTGAGATAAAAATGATTTTAACATGTTTTATAAACAAGTTTTTCAAGTCATCCGAAGCTCTCCATAATCTACTTTCAAGTTTCAACTTCTTCCTCCTCTTCATGTGCTCTCCAAAAATAAAGGTAAGAGCTAGCACTCTCTTCTTTATTCTAGCTATTTATGGATCAAAGAGTTTGATTCGGTTAGATTCTCTGATGAGTTTGATTCGATTAGATTCTCCGACCTCTGCGTGGATACCGTTAGAGACGGTCTCCTTTGGTCGTTTTGGTTTGAGAATTCTGATGCTTCTTTATATAGACACATAGATCCTGGACATTGGGAAAGTCTCAGAGCAAATTTTTTTGTTTTCTGCACAGCGTGTATGTCACACACACACTGGGATTTTCCTACAGTGGTATCAGAGCCACTTGTGTCTCGTATAAAGAAGAAATTATAACAAGGTTGATGCTGCCTATTGGTTGTGATGATTGTGCATGCTGAGTGTGTTGAATTCGAAATCAGTGTAGAGATCTTGTTTTCGAAATTTTCTTGCCCATATTTTCTCATGAGATGTTGCTGAATATGTCAATAGAAGGAAAAAATTTATCAATGTGATTTGATATGTTTTTGCTAATTTATTCCCTAATGTTCTGGTTGCTGTGTTTATGCACATTACATGAACAGGCATGCTTGTAAACTCAAGAATAAATTATAGAAATTTTTTTTGGGAACATGTTTCTAAGATGTTTAAAAATTTCTATGAAGATGGAAAAATGTTTTCAAGGTGATTGAATATTTATTTGAGAATTTCTTGTGTGTTGTTGGGAATGTCTATATTGAGGAACACAGATTCTAGATTGGCTTGTTGCTGAGGTTGGTTGAGTTTTTCTTGGAAATAAATTCTGAAAAAATTCTTGGAACATGTTGTGAACATTTTGTAGCCTTTGTAATTTTCTCAGAATTTATTGAAATTTTTTCAATTACTTTTTCAAGCAGAAGACAGAGCATGGAAATTTTGAGAAAATTGTTGGAACTAGTTTGTTTGAAATGTTGAATGTGTGTTTTTCAGTTCCAATGCCTTGGATCATTTTTAATGTGATCAGAAATATGTTATATTGATGTCGTATGCATTCCAAACTGATTTGTTTGAAATTGGGTTTCCAAAAATTTTTGGATGTCAAATATGTCATATTAACGTCTTGTTAGTATATTCAGTTGTCTTGATTATTTTGTCCGTTACAAGTTATGTGACAGGTGCTGAAGTAGTCTTTATGAAGTGGAGACTACCTAGACATACTTAGGGTGATAGTTTGAAGTTCTCAAATTATTTGAAAATCTAAGAGATCAATATTGTATTAATCTATTTTGAGTATTTCATGTCTACTATGACTAGATATGGCAAGCATGATACAATTAAAATGTTTAATTGGTGCATCAGAGTAGAGGGTATTACACTTGGTATATTGATATTTTGAATTGGAATTGAAATCAAACGGATTGAGAAATTAGCCGATGCCAACATTAGAAAGCAATTCGGTTCAAGAGTTGAATCGAACGTCAAATCTTTAGAT
>JANSVA010000008.1:13640983-13660051 GCA_025504915.1 Erythroxylum reticulatum | reverse complement strand
TCCAAAAGTGCTCCTTCATCTCTTCCCCTTTATGCCCTCTTCCATGCCAATTCACATAAACATGTCTAGCACAAAACTTATGCTCAGCATCTGGACACAAATCTGTCTATCAAGTCCCTACAAGGAAAAACATAGCCATTTTAATAAGTACCTAGACACAAATCTGCACATTTCATAACAGTTGTAGTATGCATATAAATACTAGATAAATAAAAGTTAAAACAAGATTGATGTGAAACTTTTACCTTTTGTTGGTCAATTATTATAGTCCCACCAATTCCAAAGCCCATGTGAGGTAAATCTTCTTGCAGCCTTTCAATGAACCACTTTTAGGTGATAGTCGACTCAACTTTAACCATAGCCTAAGCACAAGGAAATATTTTGTTGTTTCCATCTCTTCCCATAACATATAGAAGTTCACCTTTAGGTATGGTTTTCAGCCAACATCTATCTAGGCCAAGATAATGCTTGCACTCATGCCTAAACTGATGTTTAATAGCTTCTAAACATATGTACATTCTTTCAAATATAGGTGGAGATGTTGGAATTGGCCAACACACTGTCAATGTAATAGTGTTTCCTGGGTTGGTCTACCTAATCACTTTAGCATAAGACCAAAGCTTCCTAAACTCCTCTTCAATGTTGATCACAACACTGTCTGCTTTTTTTTTTCTTTGCTCTTCTCACCACACTTATAGACACTTCAAGACCAAAAACAATCCTTCACGTAAAATTTGATATCATCATTCTTTAAAAATGGCTCCCTTTTCAGCTTATCCTTCAATAAGTCAGATAAGATGGTAGTGTTCATCCTAAGATTTGTATATACCCTATTATAATCATGGGTATTCCTGAATTTCCTAACTTAAAATGAATGCAGCTTCCTATCAAATGATATATATACCAAAGGCAATTCTCTGTCCTAAATTTACTGTGGACAAATTTAGACTTATTTTTGGTAAACATTATAACCCTCTTTGTTTTGATGGACAACAAACTAACTACACGCTTAAATTACAAATTACTAAGAAAAATCATCCGTAATTCAATGTAAGGTTCAGACGTATTTTCATCATAAACAAGGCATTTTCCTTTCCTTTTAGTAGCATCATCAAACATATCATTTATATCACTAACTAGTTATTCATATTCATCACTATCATAATATTCAAACAAAACTACCTCATCTTCATCATTTACATCATCTTCGTGATGTCCATGATCTCCATCATCTTCATCCGGATCATTATCTTCATCTTCTTGCTCTAAATTCTCTTCATCATCTTCATCCTTTTCATCTTCCATGTTTGTATCATCTTCATTCTCCATATCTGCATCATCTTCATTCTCCATAGTTGAGACATTATTAACATCCTCACTATAATCTTCAACTACATTATACTGATTAAGCTCGTTACATTCATCCTTAATCATTTCAATAAGGGTATCTACACTATGTTCAATATAAATATCAATACCACATGTACCCATCATCTAACTAACCATATCTAACAAACTAGCATCATTTTGTACAACCCTCAAACCATTAAACAATTCAAAACCAGACATAATCTTTTTCACATTATTATACCCACTTCTCTTACATACATCAAGCAGTTCAAAGTAGCTGAGTAAGTCAGAATCAAATTGAATTTCATCAACAAACCACCCTCATACCAAACATTATCAGTCATATTAACAAAACATCCCGCATGGTGAAGCCTCAGAGTTACCTCATCAAATGTCATTCTGCCAAACCCAAATGACCAACCCCATGAAAAGAAGGAAACAAAGTCATAATGGTGAAAGGAAACACTGAAGTCAATGTGAGAAATTGAAGTATAGCACAACTCATGATGCTTAACATATTTATAACAATTTCATCAACTAACTAATTCATTGCAAACATGTGGTTTAAGAGGTATATATGAACAGTATAGTGAAAATATCTTAAAAGTGGATGTGTATGGTGAAGGAATATGAATAATGATTGTACAAGAGTGGCACCTAATAGAATATGTTACCAAACTAAGTTGAAAATATGATATAATTGTTTCATACATAGTGGCATTACATACTAACCTCATATATATATATATAACAATGGTGAAGGAATAGGAATAATGATTGTACAAGAGTGGCCCCTAATAGAATATATTACCAAACTAAGTTGAAAATATGATATAATTGTTTCATACATAGTGGCATTATGTATATATATATATATATATATCTCTTCTAAGAATATACAAAGTCTTATAATCCTTATTCCATGCCATCTTAATATTAGAATCATCATATAACTATATTTCTAGAACCTCATTTAACCTAATATTTACATGCGTAAGTTAATCAAAATATAGATCCTTTTGAAAATGTTTATGCAATTTAAACTTATTTCTAAGCTTTCACTCGCATATAAATAACATTAAGAGCAACTTGTTTATTTCTCAAATATAGAAATCTTAATTAGAAACCAAAATCCATCTATAATAAGATAAAATATGATTACTTATAATCTAGATTTAAAGAAAACTCGGGTAAAAATCATCCTTGGATAAAGGTATCCTATAATGATGATCTCTATCTTCTAAATTGGTATGCTTTCTTAGAATGATTATAATCTCTAATCTTGTTGAAAATTACTATAAGATGTGTATATTATGGCTCTTTCTCCTTAAACATCTCTAACTGTCATTAGAATATGAAAAGAAGCCAAATTAAACTACATTACTTGTCCTTTTATGGTTTATACATCTCTTTAAAAAGGCTTTTTTTTTTGCAAAAATGTTCATGTCACAAACTATGCATCATATTGATTCTCTACAATCATCTACATAGTGGATTATAGGCTTTGAAATGCCCATGTTCTTGATCATATTTCACATTTAGCTTTTCTAACTTGTCCATCTTTAAAGGCTTCAAATTTGTTTTTGATTAAGTATTCTCCTTATTTCCTATTGCACACAGAATATAAAATAATTTTTAAGATACTCGCTACAAAATTGAAAACAGTTGAGAAGTCCATCATAAATCTTACTTAAGGGGCATTCATTTGAGAAAACCCATTGGAGACACTATCATGAAGGTATAGCATATCTAAGTTGAAAGATAATACAACAAAGACTAAAGTAATGAGTATATCAAACGTACTTCATGAATGTTGGAGAGAAACTGGAAGGTGGATCGACGACATGATGTATGAAGCAGGCAAAAGAACCCCTTGAATGAAGATTAGAGCATGGATCCGCCGACGGTGAAGATGTGTCAAAGAGCGAAGACGGAGATCGGTGAATATTGGGGATTTAAGGTTCTGTAAATTTTAATTTCATTTTATTATTCCAAGTTATCGTTTACTTTTTCAAAACGTGGCATTTAAAAATATAGTAACGGTGTCACGTTATACATTGTAACGACGCATGTATGACACACCCTAATTTTCATCCAAAAAAGTCTTCAATTGAGTATACTCGTGGAAGTTTAGACATTTGTTGAACAAGTTACAAGTTTAAGTCCTAAATTGATCAAACTCAAAAACATTAGGCCCCAATTTGAGCTTTTAACCTTACCTAAAGCTTAATTAGGATTGGGGTCATGATTAGGCCAATAACCCAAAGTTTGATTAACTTTAGGTCAAGCACAAGCTACTTATAAAAGTCTCTAAGTGCCTGTTTCGTTGAGCTTTTGGAAGGCGGATCAACACTTTTTCCTACCACAAAAGCTTTTTTTAAGAAAATAATTGTTTGGCTGTAAAATAGAAAAAAAAACACCTTTTCAATAGATATAACTTTTTTGGCAACCAAAATACAGCTTTTTAAGATGCTCAAATTTGGAGCTTCTCAAAAAGTACTTTTTTAGGTAGATTTTTCAAATCAATTAATAAACTTATTTTTTAGTCTCTTTTGCTCTTATGTTTTACACATAATTTTCACAATACCTACAAACTCATATTTACGTTTATTTTGGGATTTATATAATATTATTTGGCTTTTTATATGTTTTAATATTAGTTTTTATATTAGTTTTACTTATGTTATAATTATATAAAAGATTTGGTTAGATATATTTTCATTTATGTTTCATATGGTTTAAAATTATATAATATTTAATATATTGTGCTTTGCATATTGTTTAATATACTTTAAATAATATTTATATATATAAATAATTTTATTACAAGATAAAATATAGTTAAAATTAATAAAAGTGCTTTTTATTTTTATGTTGCCAAATAGTCTATTTTATGAAGCTTTTTCAAAAAAGCTATTTTTTAATTGACAATCAAACAGTCAACTGATTTCTTAGAAAAGCTCTTCTAAAAAAAGCTCTACTGACAAAAGCTCTACTAATATAAGCTCATCCAGATAGGCACTAAATCTATGTAGCCTTAGGGCCAACCAATTAATAACCTTAGTTTCTCCATAAGAAATTAGGATGATTTCTTTATCCTGATTGTAAGTCTTACTCTAAGGTTATTCAACCTCCAGAAGCTTCCCAAGTCAACTTGCTATAATAATTCCAATATTTTATTCCTAGCTTGACACTTCATGATGTGCTTTCTAACAAAATTCGCAACCTATATCTTAAGTTATTCTTTATGGAGAGCTTAAATTGTCTAATTTTATTACTGTTACCTCCATCTGAGCTATTAGTGTAGTCATGGAATTTATGTTATGGATCCTAGTAGACCAATTTTCTCTTGCGCTTCTTGGATGTAATTGGTAATTATTTATGATCATCTTTTATTTGCTCTAGGGCATCCTCTAGTGTTTTGTTTTTAAATGTTCCACCTATTGCAACATTTATCATCTGCCTTATAGATTTAACTAGATCATTTTAGAATGTCCAGACTTGCATCTATATTGGAAGGATAAGGTGTAGTTACTTCCTTAATATAATCTTATATCTCTCATATTCCATATAAGGTTTCATGATTGAATTGTTGGAAGGACTAGATATCATTCTTTAGCTTTATGGTCTTATATAGTGAAAAGCATCTGGCAAGGAACTTCTCTACAAAACTCTTCTAAGTATTAATTTATCTAGTAGGTAATGCTTTCAGTCACTAGTTCGCCTAATCCCTCACAATGAATGGAAACAACCTCAACTTCATAGCATCTTTGTTCATCCCATTGATTTTGAATATATCACAAATCTCTGAGAAGTTAACAACATATGTATTAAAATCCTTATTCAATAATTCGTTAAATTGTACATTTTGTTAAAACATCTAGATTATATTAGGCTTAATCTCAAAATAGTAAACACTTATTGATAATTTTATATTTTACATGTTCTTTAGAGTCAAATTACTTGGTGTTTTGACATTTTTATAAAATGTTTTATATGGATTTTATAATATTTTTCTATATTTAGTTCATTGTCTTATAGGTGATGATCTTGAAGAGTAAATAGGGGATTTAGTATGACATTATCCATGATTTTCTAATTGAAAAGATTTTGTAATTATTTAGAAGATAAGATTATGGACAACATATATTTAGAAGACTTTATGAGTCAATTCTAACTCAAAAATGTCTAAAAGTGGTTTAATTAAAGAAACATAATATAATAGGTGCTAGATTTTTTGCAAAAGCAACGCTTATGTTTCGCAAAGGTCTAAAAGGCCAAAAAGCATAACAAGATTGGTGTGAGAGTTAATCGTGGATTGACATTAAACTTGTCTTAGTTATACATAACAGAGTTACAAACTAAAAATGACATGAGTTATAACTTGGGTTCATAAGTTGATCTCACATAACTTTTTGATGATTAAAAGTTCCAAAATAAGACTTTCATTCATGTTGATGTTGGTCCAACACTAGTTTTTAGATATTAATTACAACGGCTTGTGATTTCTCAAGTTCAAGTAGCATAGACTCTACTTTTGTAACCCTAACTACAAACATTTATTTTTGAATTAACATAGGGTAACATCTTTTTTCAATCTTTTGGAAACCACCTAATTTAATTTTTAAGAATTTTGTACCTTCTTATCATTAGAGGAAGGATTGAGAGCAAGGATTAGAGAAGTTAATGACATATTATCTCATTCGTATTATATTGATAATTATTTATTTATATTTCGTTTTCATTATATATAGTGGGCAAAAACCTTAATTAGGGTTAGGGAAGCAGCTTGTAATGATTATTCAATTATTTATACATGATTTGAATATTTGATTGGTTATATTTATTCTCTTTGTTCTGAATGTTGGATTTATGATTAGCCACGACATATTCAACTTCATGGATTATATAAAGGACCAACAGGTGAAGTAGTTGTGTTATGAGAGTAAATACTTTAGTGCTAATGAATGAAATTATCTTAGACTTTAGTGACAACCAAATAAATTATTTATGCCTAAAGATTTTGATTAGATTAAATTATGCATCGAGAGTTCTTAGTTACTAATTAAATGTATTTATGTGCCTTGAAAAAGGGTATAGATACCGTAGGTTAATTTTTATTTCAACCTAGATATTCAATTAAATATAAAAACTAAATTTCATATAAGTGAATCTAAATCCATAATATTTGTTTATTATCTTTTATTTATTTATTTATCTCTTTTTATTTAGTTTCGTGATTATATTCTCTTAAATCAATCTTTTATCTTTATTTATTTTATTTTAACTAAGATTAATAAATTTAGTGATTAGTTCTCTATAAAATCAATACTTCATAATCACTTTAATTTGATAAACTATCTATAATTGACCCAATCCACTTGTAGATATAAAGTAGATCAAGTTTTTAGCATCATTACCGAAAAACTAGTCATTAGCTATTTGTACTAATCTAAGTTTAGTTTTAATTTTATTTTTTGCTATCAATTCATTTTTCATTTTTAGGTAATTGATGTGAAATAGAGATCCATGAGTGACAACTTGGATTCCCAACTTCAGTTTGATACTGAAATTGAATGAACTTATAGACAAAATTGTGCTAAAAGAAAGGAGATGGCTACATAACAAGATAATATCATTGTTGGCATGAAGCAGTAACAATAATAGATGATGTGCATAGGGTACATTAAGTTAATAGTGTTAATACTGATCTCTCGTGTATAAGATTGAGTCAAAGAACATGAAACTATGAGTTAAAGCAAGTTTGCTTGCACTTAAGATTGACTTTTAGTGGATCATTTGATGAAGATAAGATCACATTCATCAAGCAATTTAATTCAATGATCCAAAGACTTCCACTAGATAATTTTAAAAAATATAAGAATTGAATTAAGTGTTTCTTATACTACATAACACTTGATAACTATAGAACGAATAAGGCAATAAACAAAAACTTGAAGAATAAGTTATAAGTTAGGAGCTTGTTAGTTGGTGGGAAATTATTCCATATGTATTGTGAGGTAATAAAAGAAGCAGTAAAATAGTCGAAAATTTTGAAAAAATTGCATGATAACTACACATTCTGTGCAGGAAGAAGTTGGTATTAAATTTTCCTACCATATCAAATTCAACTTTCAAGATGTTAGAGCTGGTATCCTAGTATGTTGAGGTGTTTAGCAGGTTGAGACAAAAAGATTCTCAATATAATTGCCTGCCTATAAAAGAACAATAGGAGTTGGTTAAAGCACTTTTAGCATAGTTGGAAATATTTTATAATGTTACTTAGTTGTTCTTAGGAACAAAATGTCCAACTTTGCACAATTGCTTTAGCAATATGTGCAAGATAAAAAATCTATAATTTATTGTATATTTGATTCCAATAAGGTGATATGGATTATGATAGAGTAGATGATAGAGAAGCTCAATTCTTATTGTTATGTCAAACATATTATGGCATTCATTTCTGTGTTATACCCGAGATACGAGATAAAGGGGTTTTATATTTATTATGACATATTGTATGATAATCGGACTCAAGAGTATATTGTTATTATCAAACAATTTTGATGTGATTTGCTTAATGATTATCAACTAAGATTAGATAAGGATTGCAATAGTTCAACAACAGCTTTAAGTTCAAGTTCATGTCTAACTTCATCTAAGATTAGTGTGAAACCCATATTTGCAAAATTCATCAAAGAAAAAGGCTAGGACTTCTTATAGTAGGATGGCGTTGGAAAACTTTTTGGAGGTAAATATTACAATCGAAGTTAAAAGGAGTGAAGTTCAATGTATTGCTCGACGAAAGAACCATGAAAGTTATCTTCTGAAGATGCAAGCAATTACATGAGATCTCTTAGTTATTACGACATTTTCTATTGCTTCGAAGTCTGCTTTTAAGATCGGTGGTCAAATAATTAGTCCTCATCGTGTTCGATTTCATCCTAGTATTATAGAAGCTCTTATATGTGCCCGAAATTGGTTATATAATGAAGATATTGAGAGTAGACTCTATTCCTTATGATATATTAATTTCGTTAATCATAATAGTTTTAATAATTATAAATTATATTATCTTATCTTATATCATTTTTTATATTAACACAGGTATTAGTTTGGTGACTTGTAACTCAACTGAAAATTTTTCGAACAAAAATTCAATAATGAAGGTATATTTAATTGTTGATTGTCTTGTGTTTAATATTCGTTTAATATAACTATTGCATTATCAGGTATAATTTACGCAATGTTTTTACATTTAGATCTTAGTATAAACTATTGACGATCTTGATTATAACAGTTAGTTATCCCCTTTCTTCTACTATAGGTTTTTTTATCTTTAATCTTTGTTTTTATATTTACTTATTTTTCATATGTTTTTTTAGTTTTTTATAATTGAAGATGTAATTATTTACTTATGTGTTTTTATGTAAGTTCTAAAATATTGTCTTCACTTGTTTACTCTACTCCAGTCTCTACTTTTCCATATATGATTGATATTTTTAAAATTTTTGTAAAATATATCATTAAATAATTTGGATAATATTAGCACTATAATACTCTTTTTTATAATAAATATTAGTGTGATATTTGGTGCATAAGTAGACTCATATATTTATACCGTTAGCATATGAAAATCTTTTGTTTTGATAATAAAATAACTTTCATAATCTTTTCCTGTGATATTTGTTGCATAAAATGAAACAAACACCATTTGATTGTTATACTTAGATAAGGGAATAATGATGGGTAAAAATAATAATAATTTAAAGTGACCTTAATTTTTTAAAAAAATTAAGCCTATTTGGATTTAACAAATTTAATAAAAATGATTTTTTTAAAATAAAAAAATATGTTATAAAATTTTTAAACAATTTTTTCAAATTTTAAAAATTATTATTTTTTAATTAAAAAACGGGCCAACCAGAACTCAGTCTCAGGATATAGATTCTGAGGCTCGATCGCTCGAAGCCCCTTTGGTCTCATCTCACGGGCCATTCCTTTTTCAGTTAAACAGAAATTCAGGCCCAAATATAAATGCAAAATATTGCCCTAAGTGAAAGACATCTTCGTATCCGGTACACTTCTTACTTTCTACTCCAAAAAAGAAAAAGAGAGAGGAGAGCCTTCATTCTTCTTTTGACGCTTCTTTTTCGTCATTCTTCTCTGCCGTATCCAGTTTAAAGGCCCATTGTAGTTTCTTTTTGATCCGGAAATAGTCGAGTCTCGACCATTTGAAAGGTTAAAGAATCCAAGGTTCGTTATTGGTTGTTGCGTGATGATATTTCTCTGGCCTGATATTGTTATAGATGAGCTCGTGTTTCTTTTTTAGTCAAGTATGTATGAGCTCGTGTTTCTTTGTTCCGTATATTGTGAATCTTACTGGTTTTGAGTTTATGATTTCATCTTTCAAACACCTTTGCTTTTTTTTTTTTTTTTACTCATTTGTCTGTTCCAACTCCAGTCTGAAATTAAAAATTCCGTAAAAGCAAATGGTCTTTTACTATGCTGATCATATTACCGGAATTCATGCCTCTTTTCTGATCGAAGTTGTTGTTTAATCTTTACATGGGCACAAGTTTCCTCTCTATGTGTTTACTCTTTTAATTTGGAAACAGATTTTAATTCAACCATCGTAACAAAATGGATGTCCATTTTCTCTAGCTATCTAAATGGGCTTTATTATCACTAGTTCCCGATCACTGTGCAAATACCAAAACCAGCGAAGGTCTCTAGCAAGGATTCTTTTTCGTTCCACAACGAAGACAATTCGGCATCCTTTTAATCTTTTCTCTAATACTCATTCTATCTTCTCTCATATTCCGTTCTCGACTTCAATTTCATTAGTTATTTTCAAAGTTTCTGTCTTGTCTTCTCCTGGATGGTGGGTTTACTCTGTTTCCCTGTTTCTCGGTGATTGGTTTATAAGATTAGAAAATTGATAGTCCTAATAAATTGGCATGATGATACTTTTCTTATTGTTTTGGTTTTTCGTTTAGAAGTGCTTGTCAAATGGACGATCATTTTGTGAATTTGTAGTCGAAATTTTTTTGAGGATTACTCCTTAATTTCCAGAATTTAATGTATTAGAGATTTGGGTTTGGGGTTCGGTGGTCAAAAATACAAGTTTGACAATGCGTTCGACTTTGGGGAAGGTACTGGGTCGATCTTGGTGTAGATTTGGGAAGATGATTTAGGTATTGTTGCTGTGCTAATAATTATTTATTTGTCACCTTCATCTTGTTTGTTTTATCCTTTTCTCCCTGTAAACTTTGATGCTGTTCTTGACCAGGCATCAATAAGGTGCAGCGATTTGGGAGTTTTTTAGTTATTACCTAGAAGTATGATTAGGCTATTGTAATCTGAACTGATGTTTAATGCTCCTGAATAAAAGAATATAATCAGATCTTTTTTCTTTTGTCCAATCTTAGCTGAATCAACAATACCCCAGCTTTTCATTTAAATAATAATAATAATAATAATAACCCTGCTTTCTGTTATATTATTATTAGGTGCAAAATCAAGATTGCAGCGGCTTTTGTATAGCTGAGGAAGTTTTTATTTATTTTAAATTATTATTAGTTATAAGATAGATTGGTCTAATTAAATTGTTTTAAATAAATGAAAAGTTATTACTTTCTTCATATAACAGTTTTTAGTGTATAATATGTAAGGATTAGTTTCGTAAATAAGAATTAGGGAAAAGGGACATTTTCATCCCAAAGATTTTCACGGAAATTCAACTTAAATATTAAATTTGGTAGCGTTCAAAGAATATCTTAACGTTACAAAAATTGTTCCATTTTAATGTTATAAAAATATCTTAAGTTAATTTTTTGTAAAAACCTTTGGATTGAAATTGCACCTCGTGCCAAACTTTATATAAATAGAATATGTGTTTCTTCTTCTTCCACTAAATATGTTTGTAACAGTGTAAATAAAAGAAATTTTGATGTTTCGCCAACACGACTACTGTTCTCATTTTTGCATATCATTAGATCAGCTTTTAGGTTCGTTTTATGTAAATAAAATATTGGTGGATGAGTAGATTGACCTTGTAGTTCATTGAGTATATAGATTGATTTCAATACTTTCTTTTGTTGTGAATTTGAAGGAAGTGAGACTATAGTGAGGAATATATATGGAAAAGAAGGGGAGGAAGTATAATGCAGAAGTTGTTCACAATAATGATGATCTATGCTCAGTGCTTGTACGCAGAGGAGTTATGGCTTCATTCGTATGTGTTGCTATGTTTGGGCTATTAGTTCGTGCCGCTGTCTCGCTTCATCTTTACTCTGGTGCAGGCAACCCCCCTAAATTTGGTGATTATGAGGCCCAACGACATTGGATGGAGATTACTATTAATCTTCCGGTTAAGGAATGGTACCACAACAGCACCATAAATGATCTCAGTTATTGGGGACTAGATTACCCTCCCCTCACTGCTTATCAGAGTTACATACATGGTCTTTTCCTCAAATATTTTCACCCTGAATCAGTTGCTCTTTCTTCTTCCAGGGGCCACGAGTCTTATTTTGGGTGTGCACAGTAACCTTCCAATTGCTTCCTAAATGCAACTCATACTACTGGAACTTAATATAAGACTTTTGTGAACACTGAACCATGTGATTTCTTGCAGGAAACTACTGCTTAGGTGGACAGTTTTGTCTTCTGATGCCCTAATATTTTTCCCTGCTGCTCTCTATTTTGTTCTTGTGTATTATGGCAATCATCCTGTTTCCATTGGCCATAAAAGCAATATCCTATGGCATATAACAATCATTCTGATCAATCCATGTTTGATCTTAATAGATCATGGTCATTTTCAGGTACAAAAACTTTGCTTTCTTTTCTCATCTTGAGATTTTTCATTCTTAGTTATTTGTGAAGACGTTCTTATCCCCACTTTATGCTTATCATGTAGTATAACTGTATCAGTTTGGGCCTTGTCATAGGGGCGGCTGCTGCTGTTCTTTCACAAAATGATCTTGTATCTTGTGTCCTTTTCTGCCTCTCTCTTAATCATAAACAGGTAAGTTTGAGTTTACCTTTTAGTCTCTCAGATTACACTTTTATCTTTTTCCCTGAGATTAGCTATGTTGCAAAATGTTGCTCTCTGATATCTTACTTGCTGTGACACCTGCCAATTGTGTTGGTTAATCATTTTTCTGCATGCAAAGTTTGATTTGGTGTTTATTTGTGATTTCTTTCAGATGAGCGCATATTTTGCTCCTGCATTTTTCAGCCATCTTTTGGGTAAATGCCTAAGGCGTAACAATCCTTTAATGGAGGTGTCAAAACTTGGGCTGATGGTGTTGGGAACATTTGCTGTTGTTTGGTGGCCATATCTTCACTCAAAGGATGCCATTTTGGAGGTGGGATAAAAAGTAATATTGACCAGGAAAATAATGAGTGTTTTAATTATATAATCCTTGGATATATTCTTGCGCCAAAATTTTCTATCTGATCAGATATGCTATTTTGGCACTCATTTTGCAAGAATACAAGACTGATTTATTGTTATTTTAGGCACTGAAAAGGAAATAATTTTATCTTTGTGTACCCCCTTGTTTCTGAAGACTGAAGCTGTAAAGCATATGACTTCCCCCTGTAATGCATCGTATATTACTAGCATGGAAGGTGAATAACTTTGCTGGGAATAGAACTGCAATCTTCTCTCTTTGCTTCAGAAGCTTACATATTTAAAAGAAAAGCTGCCCTTATTTAGTGCATCCTGAATTGGAAAATGTAATTGTTTGACATGTTGATTTGATAAGTATTCAACCGTTCATCCTTTTTTCTTCCATTTAGAAATGCCTGTCAGGTGTTTTGATTAGAGCAGGAGTCTTTCCTGACTTGTAGTTCAAAGGGACACGCCTCCACTTCTTTGTGAGGGCTGTGCTATTGAGCTCCACCACACCGTGGCAGTGTAAATTGTTGTTGAAATGTCATTAGAGGCTGGAAAATTATGTTTCTAATGAACAAAAAATGGCGACAGTGAAAGCTTCTATTCCTTTAGAAATTGAATACTATGCTTGACAAGTTTTCTTGTTTACTGCAATTGTCGATGTCTGGAACAGGTTCTCTTGCGTCTTGCACCTTTTGATAGAGGGATATATGAGGATTATGTGGCCAATTTTTGGTGTACTACTTCAGTTTTCATCAAGTGGAAGAGATTATTTTCAACACCTTCACTAAAGCTTCTAAGCTTGGCGGCTACTTTACTGTCTTGTTTACCTTCAATGGTCCAACAAATAATGCATCCCAGCCGCAAAGGTTTCCTGTATGGGCTTCTGAACAGTGCTTTCTCTTTCTACTTATTTTCATTCCAAGGTATGCTATTTTCTTTTACGTATTCCATTGTAAATTATAGTTCAGCATTCTTCTCTAGCCACTATTAACCTCTGTAAACGATCTGCAGTACATGAGAAGTCTATTCTTCTGCCGCTTCTCCCTGCTGCTCTACTTGCTACTGAATTGGATCGCTCTTTCAAGTTTTTCATGCATTATGCATTATTCTCTATGTTTCCACTTATCTACCGCGACAACTTGATTCTTCCATATGCTGCCCTTTATGGTGTGTTCATCCTTCTTTACCTGAGCCCCAGCAGAAGGAAGAATTCTGAGAAGTATCCATCTGCCACGCTTACTCCTCTGTCAATTGCATTGACTTTTCTTTATCTCTGCTCCTTTGTTCTGCATATTATTTACCTAACCATTTCTCCTCCTGA
The DNA here is from genome assembly GCA_025504915.1 of Erythroxylum reticulatum. Taxonomy (NCBI): domain Eukaryota; kingdom Viridiplantae; phylum Streptophyta; class Magnoliopsida; order Malpighiales; family Erythroxylaceae; genus Erythroxylum; species Erythroxylum reticulatum. The sequence goes on along the minus strand of JANSVA010000008.1, from coordinate 13,645,970 downwards.
GAAGTATCCTTTCCTTTTCGAAGCCATAATTATGCTACTCTGTTTCTTTCACTTTGTGTTGTTTGCTCTTTATACCAATGCAAAGCAATGGATGTTGTCAACACAGTTAAGTTCAAGGGATAAAGGAAGAAAAGAAAATTGATTTCAGTCAGAAATGTTTCTGACCAACAGATTATGTTGACTGTTTCTGTTTCTCTGTTAGTGATTCAGTGCTTGTTTTGGATTGTGTAGTTCCGTGATTGCAAATGTACTTGTTTGCAGCTAACTATAATTAAGTTGACTATGGACATTCTAGATGTGACCATGCTTAGAAGGTAGTACGTTATAATGAAATCATTAGTTCGCAGAATTGAATTTGCATTTAATCTCTAATTACTGGGCTGGTGTTCTTTACGTTGTTTCTGTTTAGACAAGAGAAGTCAAACGGAGGTTAAGTGAAGAGCTGCTGACTCTCTTTTTATGTCTCTGTGGTTTTAAAGATTTTTAAAAAATTCTCTTCTTTGATAAAGCTTTGATTTGAAATCATTTAAAAAGCTCTCCAAAGATCAAAAGTGCTCTCTTTAAGATCATTCTAGATTACTTCTTAGTTATAATAAAGTACATATAATATACGCTAAGATTATTAAGCTACTGATTCGTTGAAATGACGAGATAAGATTATTAAAAAAAAAATTATTAGACACGAGTGATTATAATAATCACAGTAACTGAGGTAGGCCCTCGAGCGCAAAAAACAACAAAATCCAACAAGCAAGCCAATAAACAAGGATGGAACAGCGCAAATGTTTAAACTTGTAACATTTAGCAATTGACGCCCGGAGAATTTACGTGTCGGAATAAAACTTCTCATCCATGGGTTCCTGTCGTCTATGTTGAGCAGTTGGGATTAATATCTCTGAAAGAAGGGTGTTTTGAACATTGGAAAATAGTTGTGGAAAGTTGAGGATGGTAATCCTGAAAGGCGTTAGTTGATTCCTCTGTTAGATAGTATGGTGCTGTTTGTGGTCCATAACATGAAAGGATTTTATTATTACTGATACATCATATAGGACAATCTATCATTAGAACAAATGTTTCACCAACTCAATAATATGCGGCTGAGGTCAGATGAAGTTGAAATGAAGTACGGACACGAAATAATTAATCCTAAACTCGTATATGTAAACCACTCTATCAGGAATTGGTGCATTCCTATTTACCGATTGAAGCAAAACAAGAAAAATCAAATCTTTATAAGGGTGCCATATACATAGTTTCTTAGTAGGCTGAATTGCAGATACTATCAGAAATGGGCAATCCCCATGTCCTAGTAGTGCCTTATCCAGTTCAAGGCCATGTAATTCCTCTAATGGAACTTGCACAATGCTTAGCCAAATATGGGATCAGAATCACATTTGTAAACTCAGAGTATAATCACGAGCTACTTAAGAATGAATCTGCCTTGCAGGCTGCTAATATTGGGGATCGAATTCGTCTCGTTTCGATTTCAGATGGACTTCAATCAATGGAGGATGGGAACCAGGCAGGGAGGGCGTCTGGATCAATCCTTCGAGTGATGCCAGGCAAAGTGGAGGAGCTCATTGAACGAACTAACGAATCAGATTCTGATAAAATCAGTTGCATCATAGCTGATCAGAGCATAGGATGGGCTCTGGAGCTTGCAGAAAAGAAGGGAATTCCCGGTGCTGCCTTCTGTCCTGCTGCAGCTGCTCTGTTGGTCCTAGGGTTCAGCATCCCAAAGCTGATTGAAGATGGAATTATAGATGAAAATGGTGAGAATTCTGTCTTCCAAGCGCTAATTTTCTCAAAGTCCATCAAATTATGCTGTCATAGTTTTATAACACAAAAAGCTTTACTGTTCATATTTTCTTTGTTCATCGACAGAACAATATTCATGTACTCTCTCACACCCAAAAAAAAAAAGGTTTGGAACTTGCGAAAATGGACTAAGTGAGTCCATATTTTCTTTGCAGGAACCCCAACAAAAAAGCAGAAGATCAAGCTTTCAGCTTCGATGCCACTTATGGACTCCGCGAATTTCGTCTGGAACTGCCTTGGGAACATGGAAGCACAGAAAACCATTTTTGGATTAATGGTCAGAAATAACAGGTCCACGAAGTTGACTAAATGGCTGCTATGCAACTCAGCTTATGATCTTGAACCTTCAGCTTTTCACATGGCTCCTCACTTAGTTCCTATAGGACCACTTCTGGCAAGCGACAAACTGGGAGGAGACTCAACAGGGAACTTCTGGGCAAAGGATACAACTTGCTTGGAATGGTTGGACCAGCAGGCCCCACGATCAGTTATATATGTTGCCTTTGGAAGTATTGCATCTTTGGAACCATCTCAATTCAAGGAATTGTGTGTAGGACTAGAACTCACGAGCAGACCATTCCTTTTGGTAGCAAGGTCAGACACGGTGCTAACCGATGGAACAAATGGTGAGTTTGTTGAAGAATTTAAAGACAGAGTAGGCAACAGGGGTAAGATCGTTTCGTGGGCACCACAACAAGAAGTGTTAGGACATTCTGCTGTAGGTTGTTTTCTAAGTCACTGTGGTTGGAATTCCACCGTAGAAAGTGTCAGCAATGGGGTTCCTTTGCTATGCTGGCCTTGTTTCGCTGACCAGTTCATAAACAAGAGCTATATTTGTGACGTCTGGAAGGTTGGTTTGGGACTAGACAAAGACGAAAATGACAAGGTTACAAGAGAAGAAATCAAGAACAAGATTGAACAGATATTGGAAACTGAGGAATTTGCAGCAAGGGCTTTGGATCTTAAGGAAAAAGTGATGAATTGTGTGAAAGAAGGGGGTAGCTCTCACCAAAATTTCCTGAACTTCGTTGATTGGATAAAGATGGCATAGGTACATTCTTACCTCATTAAATCACCTATCGTTCGACTTGTAACGTGAATCCTTTCAGCTTTGATGCCACACTGTGTTAGAATTCCTATGGAAAATCAAATGCAGTTACTGAATTAAGACTCTTTAGCATCAGAAAATGAACTTTCTGCTGCAGTAGGAACTTTGAATTGAATGGAAAGTGGCAGCCAAATAAAGGAATTAATTTTTTTTTAATATAGTTTTGCTGAAACTAAAAAATATATATGTATGAAGCAACAAGTTCCTCAACGGGCTAAAACGACTCAAACCATAGAAAGTAATAAATCTTGGCAAACGATCTAAGTAGAAAACCTGCCAACTTAATTTAATTTAAGAATACCTTTTATGTATTTATTTAATATAAATTGTCATATAAATAATTTTTATAATTATCTGTATTACTGATATCAAATTCTTTTTATTAAAATAGTTTATCCAATACTGATGTAGGGATTAGCAATATTTTGTATATATATTAAAATTTAATTTATAAGAAACAATAATCTAAACAAAATTTACACATCAAAATATTGTAAATAACAATAGTTAATGGACAAACTTTTAATATTAATATTTTAAAAATATTAGTCACAGTAAACTTATAATTAATCGATAAATTTCTAAATTATGGGTTAGTAATTAAATGTCAGAATAACAATAAATATATATTCAACGGCTAATTCATTATATCTCATTGCATTAAATATATATTATCTGAATGTATTTTTACAAATTAAATTGAATTATTACATATGTTTATTTTATATAAAGAATATGTATATTTGGAATCAAATTAACTAATTTTAAATTATGTAGTTTAAAAATTACAAAGAAGAGAAATAAATATTTTTTATTAAATACTTTTTAATTTAATAAATTTTTATAAATTATATTCATTTGTTAGTTTTATGGTTAATTACATAAAAAACCTCAAATTTTGCTTAGTTTTATAATTATAGCCCAAACTTTAAAAAGTAGCTATAAAATACTTAAATTTTCAATTTTTTAATTCTAGCTCTAACTTCAAAATGTGTCAATAAAATGCTCAAATTTTCAATTTCTTTTCAATTCTAATTTGATATTAGTGTTTTCGATAAGTTTGTTGACATAACTTGCCATGTATTCCAAAAATCCTAACTATCAATACACATCCACCAAAATTAACACAACAAATAAAGATTAATGAAACCATATTGTTTAATCACATAATTAAAAAAATGATATTGTTTTAAATAACTTAAATCAAATTACGCAACCTCGACGACCTCACACTTTGATTTTAGTATTTCTCTTTGTTTTCAGTTTGTTCTCTGGACGCCCTCACGCTTTGATCTTCAGATTAAGCACCATTGACGCCCTCACGATAAGGGCATAGGGAGAATGAATTGAAAATAAAGAGTTTGCTGGTACAGTATGTTGTAATGTGAGAGTAGTTTGGGGCGCCAAAAAACAAACAGAAAGCCAAGAGCTAAGGATTGAGGGCTGAGGGTTGAGGGAGAACAAATAGATAACTAAGAATTGAGGTTGCTTAAACTAATTTAGGGATTTCATTTTTAACAACGACGTTGTTTCATTAATCTTTATTTGTTATGTTAATTTTGGTTGACGTGAATTAATAGTTAGGATTTCTGGAACACGTGGCAAATCACGTTAGCACACTTAACGTAAACACTAACACTAGGCTAAAATTGAAAAAAAAAATTAAAAGTTTGAACATTTTATGGTCACTTTTTGAAGTTCGGGCTAGAATTTTAAAAAATTGCAAATTTAAATATTTTGTTGCCACTTTTTGAAGTTCAAATTATAATTACAAAGTTGAGCAAAGTTTGTGGGTTTTTTTTTTGTAATTAACCCTTAATTTTACTATTTTTCACGTGCTAGATAAACGTATTCTTAATTTGTTAAAGGATTTTTTGTATCCAAAATGGTAGATTATGAAAATCTAATTGTACAAACTATTAAATTTTTTAATTAAGTGACTAATAGTTTATAACTTTAACAACTCAATTCAAAACATTAATTCTTTTAATATTTTGTTAATTTGGCTTACGAGGTTTTCATTGTTAACGACATGTAAGCATTTACGTAAAAAATTAATTG
>JANSVA010000008.1:13627876-13640883 GCA_025504915.1 Erythroxylum reticulatum | reverse complement strand
AAAATTGCAAATTTAAATATTTTGTTGCCACTTTTTGAAGTTCAAATTATAATTACAAAGTTGAGCAAAGTTTGTGGTTTTTTTTTTTGTAATTAACCCTTAATTTTACTATTTTTCACATGCTAGATAAACGTATTCTTAATTTGTTAAAGGATTTTTGTATCCAAAATGGCAGATTATGGAAATCTAATTGTACAAACTATTAAATTTTTTAATTAAGTGACTAATATTTTATAACTTTAACAACTCAATTCAAAACATTAATTATTTTAATATTTTGTTAATTTGGCTTACGAGGTTTTCATTGTTAACGACATGTAAGCATTTACGTAAAAAATTAATTGTCAACTAATCATCTACGCGGACAAAAATATCCAAGACAATGTGGGAAAGAGATTGGAAGCTAATGTTTTAGTCTACTTGGATAATTAGTTAATAATTAATCATCTATGTATACACTTATATGTTATGGATTAAAAAAATTCGTTAGTCAAATTAACATTTTCAACTTAAAGATTATAAAAGGTTAGTTACTTGAAAAGTTTAAAAACTTCAACATCAAATTTAAAAAATCTCAAAAATTTGAATACTTTACGACTTGTTATCTTATTAAAACATGAGATTAAATGATATTATTAAATAAGATAGAATTTTATAATAAAAAGGGATAAATGTGTACTTAAAAGTAAAAGTAAAACCTTTAAATAGAATTTTTTCTTCTTAATTTAATAAATAAAAATAAAATTAAGTAAAATCATCAAGATATTTTCTTTTTGTTGTTAATAACTTGGATACAAATTTGAACCCGCAATCACGTGGGTTGTTACACGTGTCAAACATGCAAGATGAGACACATGTATGTACATATGCCAAGGCCAGAACACCCGCCTACTGTGGTCGGTGATAAATTGGTAATATCCCTATTAAACTTTTGATCAGTTCCATGTAGGGAATGCGCAGAACATGCTGTACAATGTACATACCATGCTGCTTCACTGTCTCACTCTTCGTCACATGCCCCTACGTCCTCTCCTCACCTCTTTCCTTCCATCTTCCGTTCTTTCCCTGTCTTTCTGATCAATTTGTACTCAGTATTGATTACCTACATTTTTAAGGTAACCAATCCCATACACATCTTTTCTTTTTAAATTATATATATACGCATCTGTGTTGCAAGTAGCAGGAGGATAGATCCTGCCATTTCCTCACACACTCACTCTTGGTGCATGTGCTTACCCATGTGATGTGCTCAAACTGAGGCTTTGCTGGCCCCATGTCACCTTCAAATTACAACTAAGCTGCCTCGATCCCTCTCCTTCTCCTTCACATTTACTTGATTGCCCACATCCTCATTTCGTTCAATTTGCTTTGTTAAGCTTTAAGATTCAGTAATATATCATCAAGGTTATTTTAATGTAGGATTCTCCTGTATTTAAAGGAAAGAAGTGAAATGAGTGAGGGGAAGAAGAATCGTTGAACCCATCCCCACCTTCATTCACGTGTTCTATTACAGATAGAAGGAAGGATTCAAGAGAGGTAAAGTTCGCCCCATATGTTGCTACTTGCCTTTTAACATGAGCCTTCAATGCAATTTCTGCAAAAGCTTACATAACCACTTCCGAAAATATCAGTATGACTGGGAGCTTGTTATGATCCCATTCCCACCACAAATAAAAAGGACTTCCACATCGTATCAAGATTTCTACCCCATATCTTGGTTACTCACTACTCTTTCTTAATTCATAATTAACGCTTTACTGTTATATAATTTATGATATATGGATATAACTTTAGGTAATATTAATTATGTAGTGTCACTAATTAACATAATGATTCTCATTTAATATTATAAATATATAAAATAATTCCGTATAATTTCTATATACACAGCTCCCGCAAAAATCAAGAAAAACTTGCGTACGGACAGGGGGGAAAAAAACAGAATGTCAGTGGCATTTTCGTAGTGACTAACAAAGGAAGTGGCAACAATCAAATGCACCATTACTTATACACACTTTAAGCGCCTCTCCTCCTGCTGTGTCTATATTACCACTTTCATCTCTCTTTCTCCTAATCTTTGCCATGAGTTTAATTCCAAAAAACTCCAAAAGTTTGGTGAAGACAACATCAAGAAGAAGAAGCACAACTTCGGTGGCGGCTTCAAGAAGGAGGCTCCATTCACTTGCCGTTACGCCTCAGAGACAGAATGGGAAGGGTCTTTCCAAGGTTTCAGACAAGCTTGAGGCTCTCAAGAACCTCATTCCGACGCAGTGTGGAGATAATGTGACAGCCGACCAGTTGTTCCAGGAAACAGCAGATTACATTGTTCAGTTGAGGACCCAAATCTTTGTTATGCAGAGATTGATCAATTTATGGATCCACAAATTAAATAGCGTTACAGACAACGTTAATGCTGCACGATAGTTTCTTGTTTATTAGAGAGACAGAGAGAGAAAAAGAGGGGACAGATCTTGTTGTTTTAACACTTTGTTTTGCATGGGTTTGTTTGGTTCAGGAGAATGAGGATGTGGAAACAGAATCTAAAACTCTTAGTACTACAAGTTTTATAACCAAGTAGAGAAATTTGTGGTTGTTTTGCCAAGTTTTGGTATTTTCTTTTCGTTACAGCTTCATGTTTCCAAGTCACTTTGCTTCACCATCTTTGAAACTTGTCTTGTGATTGAAAAACTTGTCTTGGTTTGGGGTTGGAATAAGCATGCAAAAGAAACGGCGATATGAATGTGATAGCCGCTTCTCTAATACTTTTAATAATAACTCAGTTAATATGAATAAGCCAGCCGTGGCCTTCTCTCATCTCATGGTAGGGGTAGGGCATGGAGCCATGGACGTTGACTGTTCCACTCAAAATTTTTTTACCATAATTTTAGGTTTTTATTTTCTACTTTTCTGTTAAAAAACAAAACTTGAGTGATCGAAATTTATAATAAAAAACTGAAAAAAATCATTTTACATAAAAAGCTAAAAATAAAATTATGTTTAATTTTATAATCATAATTTTATTTTTAATGTCACTATTATATGTTTAAATTAAATTTTAATTTAATTATTTTAATACATCAAATTACATTTTTAAATGAATTGATTCTCATTATGTTTAAAAATGAAATATACAAATATTTATATAATTAAAGAAATTTACACATCATTTTAATATAGTAAATTTCTATAAAATATAAAAATTATATTTAGGTCATTCTAATTAATAAAAATGACATACTATAATGCTTCAAAGTAATATCAATTACAAAAAGAAATATAAATCAGTTAGAAATAATATATTTAGCAATTTCATCCTGCTTTCAAGATATATTTTAAAGTTATGCTGGAGTATATTATACTCTGCTTGAGAATTTTCATCTTTATTTACACTTTCTCTAATTTTCTCTTCATTTTTCAACACAACCATAAAATATTTTTTGCTTTATCCATACATTCTAACATAATTATGTATAGCACAAAAAGCAATAACAATATATTTTTTCTTAATATCATGACTCGACATATTTAAAAATATAAAAAATCTTGCTTTTAGAATGTCAAATTATCTTGTAATAACATTTCTTAACAAAGAATGCAAGTAGTTAAAGAATTCATGTAGACCTTGAGGTCTTCTTCTTCCTATATAATCTCAAAATGATATCTCTCACCTTAATATAGTAAAAAAAAAAGACATATTAATATAGTCTGAATCAATCAAATAGAACTTATCTAACATATAAATAACATAATATTAATAAAAAGTTATTAAAATTAATTATGATTACTATACTTATTTAAAATAATACAATACCTTATAGAGGCATAAGAATTCGTTTACTAAACTTATTATTGTTAGAACCCAAGAATTATTTGCAATATCTTATCATCCAATTATTATATATGTGAAACATATGTCAAATGAGCAACAAAACGTAATGTTTTGAGTTGGATCAACTTTTTTTACCTCTATATGACATTTGTTCATCACTTGGAACACATACATCAATATATGTACCATCTATTGCTTTTATGCAATCCAATAATGTAATAAAATAATTAACTAATCAATCATAAGGACATAATGAAATAGTAATGAAGTATATAAATATACTTAAACATATTAAAGCAATCTTAAATTATGTTGAAGTTAGGAGGTGTATTAGTAAAGGATGGTAGGGTAATGACCTTTTTGTAAAACGGTTAATTGCATGTAAGACTTTGCAAAAGTAATTCAAATATCTTAAAGTCAAATATTAAAAGTGCTCTATATTGAATCTAGTTGTCTTACTATACCCCATAATTATTAAAAAACTTGCTCTTGTTCCTCCATAGTCAAATGACTTGTTTGCGTTAAGCCTCCTAAACTCTTCCACTAATCACATAAGCTCGTATGTTGCTCATTCTTAAGCTCTCATAAATCCTTGTAGGATTTCTATCAAAAGTTCTTGTCCAAGTGTCAGCGCGTCATAATGCTAGTCAAAATAAAATAATTAGACTACTACTGTAGCAGTAGTGAGTCTAGGTCAATCCCACAGAGACTGTATGTAAAGTTTATCAAATGAAATTAATCGGTATTTAGGTTTAAGGGGGTTTGGATTTTGAAATAGGAAAATAAAATGAAACTAGACTAACAAAAATAAATTAAAGAAAACTTGTGAAAAATAATAAAAGTGAAGAATTTAGTAGGGACCCAATTCATTGATTCAATCTCGGCTTACACCTTAATTAAGCATATTTCATTGATTGGTTATTCTTAACCTCTCTTAGCAACCATTAATCGTGGGTTAATAATTAACCCGAGTTTTTCCTTAGGTTTTGTTTAATCAAGATATGATCATTAATTAAACTTAACCACCAAATAACCTAGGATACGATCCCTATATTTAATTAGACAGTAGCGAATCATTAGTCGCTACACATGAATTTTAACACAACAATTACAGATTAATCGAAATTCTAGCAATGAGTTTGCAAATAAATGTCTATATGAATGCATCAAAATCATCTTTTCAAAATACCCAATTCAATTAACACAAGATAAGATAATCAATTCCTAATGAAAGAAAGAAACAATAAAAAATAAAGAAATACACTTATCCCGGGTCGTCGGCGTTGATGTCACCTCCGAACCGGCGTCGAGACTTCTAGCCCTTTCATGGTTCTCTCAGGAAAATGCTTCAGCCTAATGAAAATTATCCCCAACTGAATCCCCTAGTAGCTCTCTTCTGCCGCCTCCAAGCTCTCTCTACTATTCTTTTTCACACAACTATTGTGTTGATGTGACAAATAAATATTATGGTATAACTTGTTGTACACGTCTCACCCTAGTTACTCTCTGATGCTTCTGTGCATGTTCATTTAAAATGCATCCAAAGTCTTTAAAACATCTACGTTTTTACAGGACATCTATGTGAAACAAAGTCGTTCCTTGCCTTCAACTATTATATGTCGTTATCTCCTACTGCTTGTTTGTGACTACTGCACTGTCCATCACGTTGTTGTTTCATGCTTCTTGTTTTAATCCACCTTATGCACTGCCTTTTTGTCTCATTTAATTCCTAGTTGTTAATTAACGTAATTGCATGCATAATCTATACAACTCACGTTCTTTGCATTTTTTTCTTTTAATTTTCTTCTTCTTGCTCCATGAAAATAAGTTAACATTAATCTTCGAAAAATGGTCAAAATATAGAACTTCGACTTACTTTAACTTCTTTACTTCCGAATTGTACCTAAAATCACATATGAGTCAAAGTGAGTATCTTAAGCAATTTCATGTCAATAATCGCTAAATGTTATGAAATAATTTCATAATCAATTAAGCACCTATCACTAAGCATGACCTTATAAAAACAGAAATTCCATATTATTTCTTGTGTAAATAAAAATATCCATTATCTTTCCCAACTTGAGAACGAAAAACAATAACAACAACCCAGAATGTGGAATCTATGAAGGTCTTATAATACGCAACCTTACTCTTAACTAGTTGAGAGATTGTTTCTGATTGAGAAAGAATAACTACTTTCATCAATTCATCATTAGAATTTGACTCAAAATCTAACAAGGAGGCCATATATCTACAATAACAGTATTAAATAATTAATAAAATATTTAAATATAAATGCTAAAACAATTACAAGACATGGTAACATTTAACATAAATTTCAGAAGTTTACATCAAACATTTAGTCAAAAGGTTCTTAGCAAATATTCATATAAAACATACACTTAAAATTTTCAAATCATGGAATAATTCTTAATATAAAATTGTTTAAACCAATAATACCTCAACATGCAATAACATAAAAATATAATTAAAGAGACACAATTCAATCCAACTTCTTGGCATCTAGCATCTTCATAAAAAATCTCCTTATAAAATGGATAACCATGTAAAGTCATTACGATTTGTTTTTCTATATTGCACACCTTCAACACCCAAATCATTTAAAGAATTCAACAGTACATCATTATATTAGTCTTTTAATTAACTTATGAAGCTCCAAATCTATTCACTGCAATGAATGATGTTGTGACTAGGTTTTTTTTCAAATAAAATATTTTTTCTTTTTGATTGTTCACCCCATTATAATCAAGATCTTTTCTAAAATGTTAGGGTATGTCTTTTTTGTTGTCTTCTACTTAAGATATTTCTTTTTTTAAGAAGGAGAACTTACAATTTGATCTCTTTTTCTATTATATAAGCAAACTTCATCAACATCAATTTTATATTCGTATTTTATATTATTGATGGAGATTTAGTTGATGAATGTGTATGTAAACTAGTATTTCTAGCATCATTTTTCTTAAATTTGTGAGGCAATTTATGCATTTATAATGGTGAAAAGAAAATATGAGAATAAAAAATAATATGATATATTAATAAAAATGTATTTTAACTTAAATAGATTTTTCCAACATTCATCCGTAACATTAGCTTCGGTAGTGAAGAAGTTGTAACCAATTCTTACTTCTTTAAGTAAGTCTTTGAAATTCTTAACCTAGCACTTAATGCATTATACTTGTTCTTCAATTAAACATGAATATACTCTTTATTGAATCTTGTTTAAAGATCTATCATAATATTCTTTCAACCAGATTTGAAAATAGTAGTTGTTCGATTTCCCTTCTTCATTTTTCAACCATGAGATTAAATACATCTTTATGATATCATTCCATACCTATCCTTTTCATTTATTTCTACACAATCATTTGAATCATTAATATTTTTCAAAGCTTTCTTCACTAAATGTAATTATATATACAAGACAAAAGAAATGACAATAAATAAATTAATCATATAGTGCATTTAAATAAATTATTTAATCATATAGTGCATTTAATCATATGTAAAAACACTTCTAATTTACTTTTTCCATAAAATTAATAGCTCTGTATGAAAAAAAAAACATCTAAGTTACTATTTCAATGATTTACAACTTCTATATGATAGCATGCACTTTATATTTAAAAAGCAACACTTAAAAATTACAAAAAGAAATTGCCAATTTTATTCTAATTGATTCATATTTAATTCTTTTTAGTACTTAGTGATTGATTAGAAAGCAAAAACTGGATGTGCATGCAAAATTGTTACAAATAAGTACATCATATGGACATTTTCTCTTAAGCAATTTACTAGACACATTAGAAGGCATTAAATATGCTTTTATAGTCATACTTTTGCACTCTTGTTCTTTCTCTTTTTACAAGCAATAATATCGTTGAATCAATCTATTTTTAATCGTTTAATACCAAGCTTCAAACATTGATTCCTCAAATAACTAATAAGGTGTTATATACAACTAAATGAAAATAATATAAGTTCCTAGGTATGCATATATAATGACACCAAACGATACTTTGGATGTTAAAAAAAATCATAAATACAATTATTTTGCTATAGATTCAAAGTAGTAGACTAACAGCACCACTCCATTGGCATTCATCTCATGCGCCACAGCCACAATTCAAACTGTGATGACCTCCCGCCATTATAGCTTGAACTTCGAAAGATGACATCTTTTACACATTCTATTAATTATAGAGAAGCATAACTTACTTCAGGTTCAATCTTAACTATTTTAGGGTCAATTAAGCTATGCTTATTTTTGGTGGTTCTCTTTTTAAGCCTTCTTTGGCATCTCATCTCAATGATATTATTCATTGTGATTTTCATTGAGTGGTTCTTCCTATACTTTGCAAGGAATAAGGCTATATAATTCTTTTAACACATTGCCCACATCTACACAGCAATTGTCAGAGTTGCCCCAACATTAAAAGAGAAAATCATACGCTTATGTAGTAAAATCAAGCAAAAAGACAAAAACCCAAATCTCAAAATTTCCAAAAATTATAAATAGCATATAAAAACGAATGGATATCATAATTATCCACAATCAAACAAAACAAAATATGTAGTACCTGGTTATTAGAGAGACGATTAGGCAGAGAAAACCACACGAGATTATAACATTGAGGACCACAAGATGTTAAAACAAACTAGGAGGAACGAAGAAAATGACGAAGTGCAAAACAACAGTAAAAAAAAAGAAAAGAAAAACGTCAAAGTAGGAGGAACGAACAACGAAAGGAAGGATTATAGTAAAAAATGAAAGCAAAAGAATTTCTTTTTGGGTTTTTAAAACCATTTGTGATAATACATAGAAAATAATACATAGAAACTTGTGTTAGGTTTTTTATACCAATTGTGATAATATATAATAGACTCTCTCTCTTCCAAACTTTTCTCTTCCTTCTATCTACTTTATTTACTTCTTTACCCCTCATTGCCTTATGTTTTCTGTTTTAACTTTTTCCCTCCCTTGCTTTCGACATGCTTCCAAACTTGAAAGACTACCTTTTTGGGTAGGGTTTCACCCCCAGATGGCAGGCCTTCCCCAGGCCTCGACGGTGACAAGGGAGAAAAAGGAGACCTCTTTGGCTACCGACTTCCCTTCCTTAATTAGGGAGTTCCTTCTCTCTATGTCCCCCGCATCACATAAGTTTAATAGTACAAAAAATCACCCACAACATAACATCAATGCTGAGCCTACTCCTATGGATTCCTGAAAAAATAAGCTTTGCACTCAATAAAAAAAGGGGCCTTTAAAGCACTTCCAAAATGTTATGGATGAAGGCGTAATCTGCCCCTGCTAGAACTTATGAACACAGGAGCCCAAAAGTGGTCTTTAACCTTAATTGGCTTCTTCTGGAACAAGAGGCTAGCCTTTCTCGTCATCAATGCCTGGGCTAAAACTAGATGGAACTCTGAAGGATTATAAAAGGTAACGTTGTAAGAAGATGGTTATGTTTTGTTCAAATTTTCTGATGAAAATCAATTGATGGATATTCTTGAGAATGGCCTATGGCACATAGGAGACCAAATGTTGTTTGTACATAAATGGCAACCTGGAATGGTGATGGATAGAAGTAAGATTGATACGTTTCCACTATGGATTAATTTTCATAACCTCCCACCCAAACTGTAGACCATAGAGGGATTGAGTTTTATTGCTAGTTTATTTAGTAAGTCATTATGTATGAATTTGATGACTGCATCCATAGATAGAATAAGATATGCAAAAGTTTGTATTGATGTGCAAAAAACCTCTTTCTTTCTAGATAATCTATCTGTTATGTGTTTAGGAGAATTTGATGAAATGGAAAAAAAAAAAGAAATTGCTCTTTCATACCCCTGGAAGCTAAGTAACTCCAACAAAATCTGGCAACCTATAAGGAAAGTCTTTAAAACTGGTATGCGTTAGGAAATCTTAGGGTTGGAACCTAATGATACCGATAAGTTCGACTTCAATTTACCTTAGAAAAACTTATAGCTTGTTGATTATGCTATTGCTCCATAAGAATAATAACAACAAACTCTCTCTCTTCCAAACTTTTGTCTACCTTCTAGTTACTTCATTTACTTCTTTACCCCTCATCGCCTTCTATTTTTGGTTTTAACTTTTTCCCTCCCTTGCTTTCGGGATGCTTCTAGATTTGATAGACTAACTTTTTAGGTGGGATTTCATGCCCAGACGGTGGGCTTTCCTTAAGCCTCTACACAACAAGGGAGAAAAGGGAGGCCCCTTTAGCTACCAACTTCCTTACCTTAATTAGGGAGTTCCTTCTCTCTAAATCTCCCATATCACACAAGATTAATAGTATGAAAACTCGCCCATAATGCAACAACAATGTTGAGCCTACTCCTATGGATTCCTTGAAAATATAAGCTTTTTACTCACCAGAAAAAGGGCTTTGAAGCACTTCCAAAATGTTATGGATGAAGGTGTAATTTGCCCTCAATAGAACTTCTAAACACAAGAGCCTAAGAGTGGTTGTCGACCTTAATTAGCTTCTTATGAAACAAGAGGCTAGCCTTTCCTGGCATCAATGCCTGGCTAAAACCAAATAGAACTCGAAAGGATTAGAAAAGGTAGTGTTACAAGAAGATGGTTATGTTTTGTTTAAACTTTCTTATAAAAATTAGTTGATGGAAATTCTTCAGAATAGTCCATGGCACATAGGAGACCAGCTGTTGTTTGTACAGAAATGGCAGCTTGGAATGGTGATAGACAGAAGCAAGATTGATACATTTTCACTGTAGGTTAATTTCCATAACCTCCCACTCGAACTCCGGACCATAAAGGGACTGAGTTTTATTGCTAGTTCACTTGGTAAGCCATTGTGTATAGATTCGATGACTGAATCTGTGGAGAGAATAGGATACGCGAAAATTTGTATTGAAGTTCAAAAAACCTCTTCCTTTCCAGATAATCTATCTGTCATGTGTTTTAGAGAATTTGGTGAAATGGAAAAAATTATTCTTTCATACCTTTGGAAGCCAAGTAACTCCAACAAAATCTGGCAACCTACGGGAAAGTCTTTACAATTGGTATGCAGTAGGAAATCTTGAGGTTGAAACCTAATGCTAGTGGTAAGGTCGACTTTAATTTACCTGAGGACAACTTGTTACTTGTTGATTATGTTATTGGTCCATAAGAGCAATCGAGCAATTTAGATGCCGATGACACTGTAAGATTGGTTATTCAAGAGAATGAAAAATTTGCCAAATGAGGGAAGGGTTTCTAATTGTAGCAAGGTTGTTCATAGTTCTCTACCTTCAACTTCGAGTGGTATATTGGAAGACAGTAGCACTAGAGGCTCTGAAGGTATGGATGATGTTTCAGTTAAGTTAATTCTGAATGAACCTGACAATACAAACAATATGGAGTCTATACAATAGTCTAATTACAAAGGGGATTAAGAGGATTTCAAACTTCAAACTGCTAATATTAGGAGTAAATCTACGAGAAAAAAGGGTAAAAAATAAACAAATGGGGTTCCCCCCTTTATGATGATCCTCATTTGGAACATTAGAGGGCTTATGACCCTCCAAAAAAGTCCATGGTGAAGAAACTAGTCAAGGAAAAGTAGCCTTAGATGGTTTGTCTACTTGAAACCAAAGTTAAATAACCTCTTTAGCCAAAGGACTTTTACTTTTTGGGTATAAATTGGAAATTTTACTCTAAACATCTCTCCCATTATAATGGGAGGATCATTTGATATTATAATTCTAATTGTTCGGATGTTCAGAATGTTGGACCTCGTTTTCGAAGTCCAACTATCCGAAGTAATAAAGCATTGGTGGAATATCCTGTACGATTATTTCAATAAACCCACACTTTCTTTCCATACATCCTTTGAAAACAGCACAAAAGAATATAAATTATTTTATATAGATAGAAATTTTTTTATTAATCTAATGCTTCAAGAATTACTTCATTTGGAGGTCAGGTGATAAAGTTATGGCTAAAATAATCGAATATGTTTATATGCTCAATCATATTGTACCTATCTTGGGACAATTAGTATAACTTTCTCTATATAGCTCTGATTAAGGTTATTTTAGGATGGTTTTAAAGAAAACTTTGAGATATACAACTTTCATGAAGACCTCAAAGAGAGATTTTTCCATCTAGAGGGTCAAAAACTCAATTTTTCGAAAGTGTATAGTGTATGTCTGTTAAACGGACATACACGAGTTTGGAGGCCATTCCAAACCTGAGAAGGTCCTTTTAACAGACTTAATGTCCGTTAAATGGACATGGTTGATGCTGGAGGTCCTCACAGACCCAAGAAGGTCCATTTAAAGAACCTAAAGTCTATCTAACGGACATAAGGGATACCCAAGCCCCTTAGCCTCTCCCATGGTTCCTACATCGTTTCTAGCATTACTTTCAGTCATAATCTTCTCAAATTCAACTCTTCTAGTGCCATACCACTTCATATCAATTCAAACACCAACTTGTTCCATTAAATCCTATAATCCTTACTCATTTGGTTCATCAAAACCACTAATTCTCATCATTTACCATAGCTGTCCTGTTTATACATCTCATGCAGCATCACCACTTATAATGCTCATATCTCTCAACTCCAATATCCAAAATATACATACTTTATACCGTTGGAAAGGTAAGAAGAGGATAAGCTACAATTTTAAGAAGACAACCTTGTCTAATTTAGCCTATATTAATACAGTTTTTCCACATCACAACAATTTAAAATAAACCATTTTAGCACACAATACACACACAAGGCATTTTGCTCATATGACACAACAACTATAAATAAATTACCCACCTAATTAGCTTGTAAAATTCAAGTCAAGCTTGGCTTTCCTCTTGCTCTTGGATTGAGTTTCCTTGATTTCCTAAATAAATCAAATTTTCCATTCAATCCAATTTTCAATAAAATTCGTAAAGCTTCAAAATCACAAAAATCAAAAAGTTGCTAAATTGAGCTTAGCACTAACTTACCCATAGTCTATCTAAGTTAAAAAGACCAACACCTATTTTAGAAACCCTAAAATCAAATGGATTCCCTTAAGTCATCTTCTTCTAACACAACACTAATTCTCTCTCGAACTCCTTCTCTAACAAAGCAAGAAGAAAAAGATAAACTTACCTTGACAAGATGATTTCTCTTCTTTTCTTCTTCTT
>JANSVA010000008.1:13617758-13627776 GCA_025504915.1 Erythroxylum reticulatum | reverse complement strand
ACACACACACACACACACACACACACACACACACACACACACACACACACACACACACACACACACACACACATACATATATTCATTCGTCATCAACTTCCTGCATATAATCAACTTCATTTTCACTTTCATTTCACTTCTAATTATAACCTTAATTCTTTCCATTTCAAGATACTATATTACTACCTTTATTTAGCTCTAGACTCATTTTATTTCATCACAAAAAGACCCAAGAGATTCACATTAA
This sequence comes from Erythroxylum reticulatum, assembly GCA_025504915.1. Taxonomy (NCBI): domain Eukaryota; kingdom Viridiplantae; phylum Streptophyta; class Magnoliopsida; order Malpighiales; family Erythroxylaceae; genus Erythroxylum; species Erythroxylum reticulatum. The sequence goes on along the minus strand of JANSVA010000008.1, from coordinate 13,627,529 downwards.
TTCATTAAGAAAATAGAACAAGAACCCATTATGTATCCAGTTTTTCAGCATTTTTTTCCTACAGCTAGTACTCAACTTCAAGTTAAAATTCGAAACTCTTAATGACAGAATTTGAATTCGATGTCTTCATGCAAAATGTAGCCATGTATCTGTAATTTAATCCAAATAAAAACCATCTCATTTGGATAACTATAGAACAAGTTATGGATAAAATACAGAAACATATTCAGTGGAAAAAGTCACATCTAATATTTCTCTAGCGCACTTTAAACACCATTCACTCACTCAATCCAACATTATGTCATTCCCTAATCTATTATCCATCAAAACACCAAAGTAAGACATGAATTTATCCACATTTTCCATTCATGTTTTTGCATATACCCATCTTTATATCATGAACATTTAAACTCTAACTATCATCAAATCATGTTTCATTCATCGATTTGAGAAGAGTGATGCTTATACTTACTTGATTTACCTAAAAATTCTTCAATCATCATGAAACGCTAGCTCTCCAACATATACGATCATCATAAATAGAGGTGGAGTAAGTTAGGTTTTCTAGTGGAAAGATGATGAAGATAACCAAAAAATGGAATTAGCAAGTGAAGGATAAGAGAAAAGTTCAACACTAATGCTTAGGAGAGGAGAGTGTTGTAGATGGAGAAGAAGAATCGAAAAGATGAAGAAATGAAGAAGATGGAAAAGTAAGTAAGTGTCATTTTTAGCAAGTGAAAGACCAAAATATGGTCTTTCACTTTATAAAAATGTGATTCAACAAGTGGTGTGGCAAGTGACACTTATCATTTGCCACATGTCAGTGTCACTTGCCAGATGTCACTCTCTCAAGGCCTCTTCTTGTTCTTTTATTAACTAATCCATTTGTCTCCAATTGTCTCCCAATTTTCAATGACATAAGTCATTAAATCTTAATGTCACATATTAAAATTTCTACTACAATTTGGCATTTATTTCTATCACTATTCATCAATTGTTCTGCCACTTGACATTTTTCCTAGTCCAAAATATCCTTAAATTCTAGACAATTTCTAAAATTTGACCAAAAATTCTAATTCACTACTTATACATTCCCACTCAATTTTTAAGACAATCATTTATACCTGAAAAATATCAATTGAGTGCAGAAACAATTATTTTAATGTGTGCAATAATCAAATTCACATGTGTGTATGCTGACGTTATGCATGAGTATGAAATGCAATTTTCTTAATCTCTCTTTGATCTCACATGCATAAAATTTTAGGATTCTAACCCTTAGTATGGGAACGGGATGTTACATTTACATTCAGTTCTTTGGTCTCTTCCTTTAAATGTGTTGGATACCTGTAACCTGCCTCGGGGGATATTATTAAATTTGGAAATAATGTTTGTGAACTTCCTCTGGGGAATTGATGATGACCGATCCAAGTATCATTGGATAGCTTGGGATTCCTTATGTCACTTGAGGGAGGAGGGAATTTGTTTGAGGAGTTTATCATACATTTTCTTATCCTTTTCAACAAAAGTATGATGGAGAATTTTGCAGAACGAGATAGTATGGTCAGAATATATGAAAAGTAAATATTATTCACGAATAAAGTTAGACGAGGTGTCTATTAGACTGAGTGATTCTTTGGCTTAGAAGTAGATAATTAATGTCCATCAATTGGTGCATGCCTTTGTTGAAAGGATAGATGATGAGTGGATTTGGATCTCAAATTCAAATGGCAAGTTCAGTATGTCATTGGCATATGACACACTTAGGGTGACAAAAGTTGTGACAATGAATGAGTAGAATATTTGGTATAAGGGTTTGCAGGTTAAAGTATCCTTTTTCATGACAACATGGATGCAAGGCAGGGTTCCTTTAGATCTCTCCCTATGTCGCTTTGGCATATAAGGCCCCTCGAGGTGCATTTGCTACATAGACGCATATGAGGAATCCATTGATCATTTATTTTTACATGGGCAATGGGCTAGACAGTTATGGAAGTTTTTTAGAATGCCGTTTGGAGTTATTAGACCTTATGTTAAGCACAAAGACATAGTTTTGTGTTGGTGGTTATTAGGAGGCAACACTACTCAATATACTTTGTTAAGAGTTTTGCCTTTTTTGATCAGTTGGGCCTTTTGGAAAACAAGATGTTCTGCAAAGTTTGATGGGGGCTAAGATTGATATTTCTTCCTGTATTTTTGATATTATACAAGATGTTTGTTTTATCTATCTCTGGGCTTAATTGGCAAGAGGTGGTTATGACAGTAGGAGGATATGTAGGGCCAATGACTATAAATATTGTTAAGTAGATCCCTCCACCGGCTGGTTTTTATAAGCTCAACATTGATGGAGCATCTAAAGGCAACCCTGGCAGAGGGGGTGCAGGGGGCATTTAAGAGATTCAACAGGCGATCTCATTTTATTATATTCTTTGGCCCTTGATGACATCATAAGTATTTAGGATGAGATTCAAGATTTACTATAAGGTTTGGAATTATATGTAGAGATACTAGAAGATTCCCAATTATTGGTGGAACTTGACTCTAAAGTAACTGTGGATATGCTTAATCATCATTATCAGATTCCATGGTGAATTAGGCCCCTCATTCGATAGGTACATCAATATACTTTTGTGAAAAAGATTAATCATTGTTTTAAGGAGGCTAACCAGGTGACAGACTATATGGCAAACTTGGGTTACTCTTTAGAGGGGTTACTGGTTTCCAAAGAATGGATGCAGTTTTTGCTGTGGCTTATGGGGAATTATAACTCTACATAAAATATCTTACCCTTCGCTTCGAGTTAAAGCTAGATAATTCATAATCATAGCGGCTTTAGTGCAAATACTTTTTTAATGTTTCTTTTACCATTTTGCTCCTACTTTTATTGTTTGGCTTTTAGTTATAGTAATATTGTGAAAGTCAATCTCTTATTAGTTATAGTAATATTGTGAAAGTCAATCTCTTAAACTTTGTTCTCTTTAAATAAATTAATAACATAGGGTACCCATCCCCGCCAAGATTTTGCCCCTGGTTAAAAAAAAGAACTTAAAATAGATAAAGATAGGGGGTGATGGGTTTACTTATTCCCTAAACTCAAGGAATAAGAAAACCCTTGAATTATATATTATGTATGCTTTCTTCAACCAAATAAGGGAATAACCTATTTTCAAGAATAGATCAGGAATGTAATGGTTATTCCAGTCAACCAAACACCCTGATAGGGAATACAAGTTTATACAAACACTCGATTGAAGTATCTGACTAATATTTTGTAATTTATATCTTCTTTAAAAAAACCTCATAAAAATAATGAATTCTAAATATATATTTTACATTATTTCTTAGGTTTAGGATGAGAAAAAAAAGTTATCTTCAATGTAATTAATAATATATTAAAATCAGTTGAGGGACATTCTTGAGAATGGCCCGTGGCATATAGAAGATCAACCGTTGTTTGTTCAGAAATGGCAGCTTGAAATGGCGATGGATCGAAGCAAGATTGATACATTTTCACTGTGGGTTAATTTCTATAGCCTCACACTGGAACTCTAGACCATAGACAGACTGTGTTTTATTTCTAGTTCACTTGATAAGCCATTATGTATGGATTCGATGACTGCATCCATGGAAGGAATATGATATGCAAAAATTTATATTAAAGTGTAGAAAACCTCTTCTTTTCCAAATAATTAATCTGTCACGTGTTTTGGAGAATTTGGTGAAATGAAAAAAAAAACTCTTTCTTACCCCTAGAAGCTAAGGAACTCCAACAAAATCTGGTAACCTACGGGGAAAGTCTTTAAAATTGGTATGCAGTAGGAAATCTTAGGGTTATAACATAATGCTACTGGTAAGGTTGACTTTAATTTACCTGAGGATAACTTGTTGCTTGTTAATTGTGTTGTTGTTCCATAAGAGCATTAAGCAATTTCGATGTAAATGACAATGTAAAACCTGTTATTCAAGAGAATGACACAAATTTCCAAATAAGGGAAGGATGACTAATTACGACAAGGATGGCTAATTAGAACAAGGCTGTCCATAACTCTCCTCTTTTATCTTCGAGTGGTATATTGGAAGACAGTAGCACTAGAGGCTTCAAAGGTATGGATGATGTTTCGGTTGATTCAATTCCAGATGAACCTAATAATAAAAACGATATACAACAACCTGATTACAAAAGGGACCAATAGGATTTCAAACTTTAATATGGTAATCTTAGGAGAAAATTTGCGGGGAAGAAAGGAAAACATAAACAAAGGGGGTCGCCCCCTCTATGATGATCTTCGTTTGGAACACTAGAGGGCTTAATGACCCTCCAAAAAAGTACATAGTAAAGGAATTAGTCAAAGAAAAGTAGCCTTGGATTCTTGGTCTGCTTAAATCTCTCTTGTTATGTGGGAAGATCATTTGTTATTAAAACTATGATATTTTGAATGTTTAGAATGTTTAAGAAAGCGATCAACTCTTACATTTGAAGTTTCAACTAGAGAAGTATCATATAACTTTTGATATTACGCTTATATATGCTTTTAAGTTTGGTTTTTAGAGACATAAGCTATGGTTAGATCTATACAGGTTATAGTCTACTATTCAACACACATAGATTGTCAGCAGAGACTTCAACTGTAGCTTAAATTTGACTAAGATAGAAGGGGAAAATGTTCTCTATAGAAGACACCAAATAGCTCACTTCTCTGTTTAGTAAAGTGGATTTGATGGACCCTCTCTTCATTAGGTAGATTCTTCATTTAATCGAATAAACAGATGGGAGATATGTTCACAAAAAATTGGTGAATCCTTTCTGGGCCACCCATTTTTCTCTCTCCTATGTTCGTTTTGGGGACATTGTTTTCTCTGACCATTCTTACACGCTTATTCAAGGAATAACTCAGCTCAACAAGATTGGATCCCCTTTATGATACTTCAATGGCATCTCCTAAATAGAGGGCTTTATGAATATCATTTTCAGTTGTTGTAATAAGGAGATACAAGGGTTTAAAGCTTATCAGCTCATGCAAAAATTGAAAAAGTTTAAATTAGCGCTTAAGCTCTTCATCCATGATAAATATCATAACCTTTTAGTCCTTAAGCAAATAATCAAAATAACTCAGGAAAATTCTTACAATGATCCTCATGCTCTCAACTTGTTAAAATGTGGAGGTAAATGCTTTAAAGGAATATCAGGAGAACATTAACTTGTAGAACTCCATCTTAAAATATAAAGCTTGTGTAAATTGGTTAAGAGACGGAGAAATTGAAAAAGGTCAAATCAGCGCTTAAGCTCTTCATCCATGATAAATCTCATAACCTTTTAGTCCTCAAGCAAAAACTCAAGATAGCTCAGCAAAAATTGTTACAATGATCCTCATGCTCTCAACTTGCGAACTATGGAGGTAAATACTTTAAAGGAATGTCAGCAAGACATTAACTTGCAAAACTCCATCTTAAAACATAAAGCTTATGTCAATTGGTTAAGAGATGGAGATTCCACCTCTAATTCTTTCACTCTGCTATTATTTTTAAAAGAAACCAAAATAGAATCTCACAACTCAATGATATGGAAGGTTACACCTATTTAGATCATGACTCCTTTCTTGATTTGAAAGAAAGCTTCTTTATTTATTTGACATGGTATGATTACACTAAAGAACCCTCTTGCAATATGAAGAACCTTTCTATAAGCTTAGTTAACCAAGGTACAATTCCCCCTTTCAATAAGGAGGAGATTAAAAAGGTGCCCTTTAGTTTATATCCTACCAAGCTCTAAGCCCTAATGGTTTCTCCGCTAGTTTTTTTTCCATCATACGTGGGAGATTATGAGGACTCTATTCATTGAAGTTATGAAGGAATTTTTTTCTTCTTCTAAGTTGCTTCAAGAGGCTAACCACGCATACATTTGTTTATTTCCTAAAAAAGCTCAACCTATGTATATGTTATACTTCAGACCAATCTCCTATTGCAACCCTCTTTATAAAATTATTACTAAGTTGCTTACTGAAAGATTGAAAAAAGTGCTTGAGGAAGTTATAAATCACAACACATTTTATGAAGTTATTAAATGGATGCTTGAAGTTCACATTAGAAATGTTAGTTTATGATAGATCTTACATTGCAATCAATTCTCTTGGATCTTCAATTATTTATTGTAACTCAAAAGCTTCATTTACCTTTTCATCAAACACAAGATTGGTAATAGGGAAAACACATTGCTTTGGTATGATAATTGGACAAATTCTAGTCTACTTCTTTATAGATCTGAACTCAATCAGTTGCGAAATAGACTTCTTGTTACTCTTTGTGACTCAAGTAGTGTAAATACCTTTATCTAGACTCCAAATTCATAGGCTATCTTCACTAATGCTTCATATCATTCACTTTTCAATATTGTCTCTTATGATGTTGCTTGGCATAATCTCCTTTGGAAAAACCTCTAAACCTGCAAGCTTCCATTATCATATGGCTTATGATAAAAAATAGACTACAAATAAAAACAAATGGTACGACCAACATCACTTTATTTGTGAACTGTGTTGAGTGCTTGAGGAAGATTGGAATTATCTATTCTTTAATTGCAACTACTCTAAAGTGGTATGGGGTTGCATCCAACAATTGCTAGGAATAGCTATGCAAACATTGGATTGGGAACAAACTCTTGATATGCATATTTCTTTATCTAAATCGGGACAATCGAATGCTATTCTCATCAAACTGCTTTTGTAACCACCATTTATTCACTGTGGAAAGAAAGGAATAGCAGGCTGTACAATAGCGTTGCTGTAGATAAATATTAAGTTATGGATCGTAGTATAAACTAGATAAGAGCTATAATTATTGCTAAAAGAATGGAACACCATATTAAAAGAAAATGGAACCTTTGAATTGATATCTCCATTCCTCTATGGTCTCTTCCTATTTTCTTCTTTCCTCAATTTTTGTAATTGATATTTGTAGCTAGGCGAAAGCCTACTAATTGAACTCATTACAATGTTATAATAGTTTTCACTATTGATAATACAACTTTTTTAAGTCACAATTTTCTTGAAATGTCTTTAATTTTATCAAAAATATATTTATGGCATGGTAAATAATAAAACAATTTCATTTTCTAAATATTTATTTATTGAATTATAATTATAATTATAATTATTTTAGATTAAATTAAATTTTATTGATAATATCATTCATACTTATAAAATGATACCAAATATTAAAGTGATTTAATTAAAGTAATACAATTAAATAAGTGATTTGATTGATTAGTTATAAAATTATAAGGCTTCAATCAAAATACCAAATCCTTAAGAGCTTTCTAAAATATATCAATATTATAAAAAGATTATGGCATATGTCATTATATAATAATTCATCAACCAATTTATATTTCATTCCAATTAATTTTTTGAATTGTTAGCTTGATTTTTACTTACAATATTTTTACTTTTAAGTCATTAGACGAGTAATTTCCTTTCCTTAGAGTCGTACTTGAGTGTTTCTTACCTCATACAGTTGTTACATAATTTCAATATTTCCATACTACAGAATCGTATTAAGATTGCATTTTCGTTATAACAGTTATTATCTCATTAATAATATAATTACTTTTCAAAATATTAAAAATAAAAAATGATTATTATAATGTTAGATTATTTACCAGTTATTGGTATTTTGTAAACATGTACAAAAACCTATCAATTGGAACTATAAATACCATATCAATTTAAATTAAACAATAAATTGTTTTTATATAAAAAAGATAAAACTCTTTACAATTAAAAAATTAAACATAGCATCTTTTTTGTGTAATTTTTAGATTAAGTAATTAGGAATTGGTGTAATAAAGGATCGTGTAATTGAAGTTGTGATACCTAAAATAAAATGGCAGTCTCATATAACATCTTTTTGTAATACCTTTTGGTCTTATTTATAATGAATAACAAATAAAATATTAATATATCTACGTATAAAAGTGAATAATGTAGAATATTTTGAAAATATGAATCATAAAAGGAAGAATTTTAATTTACATAATTATGTAAGCATGATAATATAACATGTTTATTTCAATATTATTATATATATATATATAAATTTTCAAATTTTAATACATCCTAAATTAATAGTAAATTATCACTTTCAGTAAATTAGTTATAGATTTGCTTTAGTTGTACCAAATAGTAATAATATAAATGACAAAATAAAAATAAAAATAAAGTGAATCTTTATAATTTAAAATGCTAAATACAAAATTTAATGCGCCTTTCTAAAGAAAGTTTCTTCTTAATATTTTCAACTTTAACAATTGCATATCTAAATACAATGTAAAAAAATTATATCTAATAGTGTAGAGTTAGATGGCAAGAAAGGTTGTATAAAAAAGAGATGAGAAGAATAAAACAAGTGGAGAGGTTGGTGTGATCTATGAAGGTTGAAGAAGTGAGTGACTTGTGATGTATCTAGTAAGTAAGTGTTGAAAAAGCTATAAAGAATGAGGTATCATGTAGTAAATAGAAGCAGATGTTATAATGTCAGAGGGAAGAGAATGAAACTAAAGTATTAAAGTTGACAGTGTATGTCGAGTACACTGTAAAATTTACCTGACTCTATACACTAAAATTTGTAGTTATAGTGAGTAGGGATCGAATCCATAGGGAATATTTGGTTAATTTACGGAACAAAATTAATTGATGCTAAGGAAAATATAAAAGGGAGGGGGTTTGGATTTTTAGCAATTTAGAAAATAAAATAAAAGGAAATTGTCAAAAACAAATTAAAGCAAGTAATTGAATATCATTAAAGTGTCGAATATAAGTAAGGTTCAGTTCTAGGGTCAATCTCGACCTAAACATGGTCAAGCATATTCCATCATCCTAATGTCTTTACACATCTCTTCAGATTATTAATCTGAGACTAACAATACGCTATGATAATCTTCAATTTTCCTAAAGTTGTGTGTAATTAAGATACGATCGTTGATTAAACCTAACTACCAAATAGCCTAGGATACGATCTCTATATTTAATTTGGTAGTAACATTACGAAGTGGAAAATGATCAATATAGGCAATCGATTAAATCTAACCTAAGTTATGTTGGTCTTAATGATTCAAGACCTTAGATGCTCCTAGCAAACATCAAATTTAATGATTATGAATTACATTTAACATTATAGCAATAGGATTATAATAGAACAATCAAAATAACCTATTAAGATCATCTAAACAAAACCCAATTCAATCAACACAGATAACACAACAATCTAAAAACAAATTACAACGTTAATAGGATGAAATAGCTTAATTGTGACTTGACGTCAATATCCCCATTGAACTGATGTTGGAAAGTTAACTCGATCTCAATCTTCAAGCTTCCACCATTGACCATCATCTTCATCGCCACTGTTTGTGTTAAAAATGAAGACAAATTGAAGAGAAAATGAAGAGAGAACTGTTAGCTAGGTTATGTCCTGAATAATGTCTTTGTGCCGTCAAAGTATTGCTTTTTATAGTAAAACCTAGGGATAGGTGGCATGTACATCCCATTACCTGCAGGAAGGTTAGAACAGTAAATGTGAGTGACCAATGAGAGCTTAGAAATGTATTTTTTCATGCTCATGCATAATATGTCATATACATACATATGAATAGTGAAATTTGTTGCAAATGAAAAATTGTACATGCACTCATGAATAATTCCGGGTATAATTGAACAGAGTTATGATTGTTAGGAAAATTGTGAATTTGGAATTTAATTAGTTTGGAAATTTTATTGA
>JANSVA010000008.1:13568802-13591252 GCA_025504915.1 Erythroxylum reticulatum | reverse complement strand
GTCCATTGCAACCAAACACATTTTGTCCTTGAGACGGAGACAGTTTTTTCTGTTCTGTCCACCATAACCAAACATCTTATTGTCTCCACTTTTTGTTCCGTTCCGTCTCCAAATTTTTGTTCTATTCTGTCTCCAGCTATCAGAGACAGCAACCATACGCAGCGATAGAGTTCTAGCATGTGTGTCATTAACAATATGATTAAAAATATTATCTTCTACGCATTATCTAATATAACCACATACTTATTGATATTCAAAGTCCCAATCTTCGTCAAACATAGGCTCCAGTTTATTAGTGGCAAACACGGGCAAATGTATCTTTTTCAAAAATAACAAATATTTCGTCTTACCTTTCCATTTGTGATAATTGGCTCCATTCAAACAAACCATTCTACTAGTATTGACCTCCATAATTCAAATAGAACAAAAAGAATTAAATCAACTAATGCTCCAGTACCACTGTGTTAGGAAAAACTCAGTATTGCAAAATTTTGCGGAAGTGTAAACACAATACCAAAATTTTCCAAATCTATTTGAATAATAGGAATAGATAAATACTAGCAACAATTCACTAACAATAACAACAAATCAAACATAAATAAAGATATTGTAATTTTTAACTTGGAAGATCCCTTTAAATTAGGAGTAAAATTTACGGGACCTCTAGTCTAAAAATTAGCTCCACGAAATCAAATTGTGTATAAATATTCTCTTCTCAAAGACACAAAATTAGCATCAACAAGAAGAATAAGCAGCTACACCGGATAATATTATTAGGAACATGAAAAGAGAGAAATCACTAAAAAAAGTTTTACTATTCAGAGGCTCAAATCTCAATTTAAACGAAAAAGTGAACGTTCAGAATGTAGATGACTATCTTGGAAATATACTCTTAAATTTTCAGCTCGATCCAATAGTAGATAAGTGCAGATTGAGGAGAAAAATGAAACAGCTCGTCTAAAAAACGCCCCTGCAACTTCTCTACTCTCTTTTCTTTTGTCCTTTTTGTTGACACCATCTGTTGAAGAAGTTGGCTACTATAAGCCAACAAACGATGGGCCTATTGGGCCTTAAAAATAAATACCAAATAAGCCTAATTAATTAATATAATGGGCTAAAACATGGGCTTTTCCACGGAAAAAGGGACCTAAGCCTAACATAATGACAAGAGAAAGTAAAAAAAAAACAAAAAGGAGAACAAAAGACAATAAAAAAAATTTATTAAAAAAAAACAAAACACACACACATATATATATATATTCTTCATCATACCCTTATGAATTTGAACTTATTAGTTACTTAATTTTGTTGAATTAAATAAAATTAAAGCATTTGAAATATGATTATAAGATATTTTTCTTACCATCGAAAATTTTGAAATTTAATTAAAAATAAATATTAATTCATTTATTTTAATTTATAAGAACTTATTAATTAATAAAAATTATCCGATTAATGAATAAATTAATTAATTTTTAATAACAAGAGTTATTAAAATAAATTGAATTAGAAAGTAAAAAATCGAAATAAAAAGTTAGACAAATGAGCCAACCAAATATGTTAAACTTTTAAATAATTGATTTTGGCTGCACTTATTGTTAAATTTGCTTCAAAAATCATTTCGATCCATGTAATTCCAGTGGTCTCCATCCTTACCATTTCAAAGGTGACCTCCTAGACTTTTGGCGAATTTTCTTCATCCCTAAACTTGAGGGTCTTATCTTTAATTTTTGTAAACAAATATTAATTCAACAAAATGGATTTTCTTTTTCTTTTAGCTACTAAATCGGCTTTAGTATCTCTGATTTCCCATCACAAAACCTGACATTTCTTCCAATCACCTTTCGGTTCTTTCTCTCGCTGTGCACAACCAACGAAGATCTCATCTTCTGGTTTTCATTTTCAACTCTAACAAGGGCTTGTTTCGTTCCGCAACGAAGAAAACCCGGTACCCTTTTAATATTTTAGTCTATGCTCATTTGATCTTCTCTTATGTTCTGTTTCCGATTTCGGTTTTAATAGTTATCTTCTAAGTTTCTGTCTTTTCTTCGTCTGGATGATGGGTTTACTCTGTTTCCCTTTTTCTTAATGATTGGTTTATAAGATTAGAAACTTGATATTCCTAATGAATTGCCCTGATGAGACCAGGCACCAATGCGGTGGTGCTATTTGGGAGTTTTTAATTATTACCTAGAAGTATGATGAGGCTACTGTAATCTGAACTGATGTTTGATGCTCTTGAACAAAAGAATATAATGAGATATTTTTTTTTTTTTTGCATTTTTTTGTCCAATCATAGCTGAATCAACAATACCCTTGCTCCGCTTTCTGTTATATTATTATTAGGTGCAAAATAAAGATTGCAGCAGCCTTGGTGATAACCGAGAATCATATATGTTGTGTGGTAATGACCAGATAGACTTTGGATGAGAAATAGCGAGTAGTGTTGTATAGACTAGGATTTTATTTGATTGCATTTGAAGTTTGTAAGATCCGATTCTGGCTTTTATAGCATACGAGTTGAAAAAACTCATTCCTATTTCCACCAGTTAACTATTGAGTTTTAGATACATATTGTTGGCTACCTTTCTCTGAATCTACATTCTTCCTCTTTTCTTTTCTTTTTTTCTTACAGGGATTGATTATACTTTATTGCCCCTAATCTGCCCATTGCTTCAAATGATTGCTGCGTACATCTGCTATCACTTTTAGCTATCTGAAGATGTCAAATGAGGAAGTTCTGAAAGCTGTTTTCCCCTTACTAGATGGTGTAGACCTTGCTTCTTGCATGGTTGTATGCAAGCAATGGAGAGATATAGCCAAAGATGATTACTTATGGAAGTGCGCATGTGCAAAGAGGTGGCCTTCGATTTGCAAGAGGCCAAATCCTTCGACTTTAACTTACCATAAGCTCTATAAAACTTTCTATAAACGCAAGAATCATCAAAGTCTGCTTCCTCCCAGACTTTCCCTTGATGTTTTGGAATTCTTCATGGACATTTGGAGTGGTGATAAATTGATATTCTCAGAGGTGGTTCCTGGCCCAGTCTTGGAGGCAGGAATTAAAATCCCACCTCCTGGAACTTGTGACAGGCTTAAATATCACCTTGAAGGTGATGAATATAAGATGACTTTACCTCTTGAGCCTAGGTGCAGAATTCCTTTGAGTCAGAATGTGAGTGTTTCAGTGCTTGCGGGACGCAAGGATACAAATAAGGTTGCATGCATAATTAGTAAATCTTTCTTTGATTATATAGATCGAACATCCTTCAGAGCTTTGGCTTTTGATTTTCTTAACTTCTCTCCACAACACCCTTTTATTCCATCAATTCGAGCATGGATTTCCTTACTCTTCATTGACGATGGGACTGAGGGTGTCATTGATGTTTTTGGAATTGAGTTGGATTTCTGTGATGCTGCAAACTCCAGGGAGCAGGTTTTGTGGCTATTAGATGTTCTTGATTGGAAGTGAAGGGCCGAGTTCTGCTGGCGCACAAGAGCAGAGAAGCTCCAAGTTAATTGAATGTACACTATTTTTCTCACCGGTCATTAGCATCCCTAGAGAGAGGAATGATTTGAAGTCCCTCAAACTAGCAAGTCCAGATTGTGTCAAACCAACTTATTTCTGAAGAATATTGTACATATAAATTTACCAAGAGAATTGCATTTTGCTTTTGAACTAAATGCTTCTGGTTATTTCATACAGTATGCTTGTGTGTCTGATTTATTATTGGATCAAGTATCAAAACAATACCTTGAATATTTTCATCATTTGGATGCTTGTTTTTGGCCTCTTTGCTAGTACCCATAAGAATAGTTGTCCATTTATGGACGTACTTGAATCTTCTTTTGTCTTTTATCCTCCTAGTGGAAGTCATTCCTTGAAAGGCTGTACGCATAAGCTCTACGAGTTCAATACCATCCCCCTCTGAAGTCGCTAATTTTTAATTGAATCGAATTTATCACTTATTTTGAGTCATTTACTCATTAAATAATTTATTTAAATCACATAATTTGCATATTATTATATAGATTCAAGAATTTCTTTAATACATATTTGTTGTACCAAATTGTTATATGTAGTACGTATAATTAACTGTAATCTTTTCGTAATTAGGCTGTAATTATGTTCTTTCATTTGCTTGTGGTGCTGAAAAAGAAATCTTGACAAAATGAGAAAAAGAAAACGTTCATCAATTTATCTGGGATTGAATGAAAGTTATGTAATCATTTGATCCCAAATATTAAACATAGAGCCCTTCTCCACAATCAATAAGATTTATGCTTTTGTAATCAATAACGTGTGTGTGGGTGTGTGTGTTTTACTCTTAAGATATACATATGATGTATCATATGGGATCAATATTATTTACATCATGGGGTGTTATTTTCTATGAAAACTAGTTTCCTTTTCACTCCTAACACTCTCCAAAAGAACCTTCAGTTGTTGTTCCACTACGTCTTCAAGAATCTTTGGAGTCCACCGATGCTGCACCTATTCGTCCCATCTTATAAATTCCTTCTTCATAAAATGAAATTGGTGAGATCACGATGTTGCACCTATTCGTCCCAACTTATGACTCTGTGAATTATCTTCCTGGAGTAGATAAGTCACCCTTTACACATCCAATATGGCTTCTTTAAGTGCTTGTTACCTTATTTCTTGTCATTTATCATATTCTCGTTTTTTTTCATCTTAGCAATCTTTCCTCACTAATATCTCCATTATTAGTGAATCTCAATCCTTTTCACAATGTACCAAAGAACCAAAATAGCGTGAGGCTATGAAATAAGAAATTTCTATAATAGAAAAAACAGTGTTTGATACGTGGCGCATTTACCTTCAGGAAAGAAACCAACTTGTTCTTGTTGACTTTAAGAAATAAAATATAATGTTGATGGTTCTATTGAGCTCTATAAAGCATCTCTGGTGACCTAAGGTTATCTATGTATTGAGGGATTACATTATATAGAAACCTTTGAAGTTATAGCGAAATCGACAAATGTTTGATGTTTGTTAGTTGTTGCAGCTGCTAAAGATTAGGAATTGCATAATGCCTTCTTTTACAGGGATTTGCATGAAGAATTCTTTATGTCTCCCTTGTCAAGCTATCTCTCCATAAGTGATACTCATGTATGTTTCCTACATAAATCTTTATATGGATTGACGCAGGATCTATGGCAATGGTTTGAAATTTTCTCTTTTTCGTTGCAAGACTTTGGTTTTATGCAATCTCAACATAATCATTCCCTCTTTTCTTTAGCTTAAGGTCCCTCCTTTCCTTGCTCCTTTTATCAATGTGCATGATAAAGTTATTATTGAAAATAATACTTTATAGATACGAAAGTTAAAGAATTAACTTAATATATATTTCTCTATAAAAGATCTTGTACCTCTTAAATATTTTCTTGGCTTATTCTCCCGAAGGGATATCACTTTGCCAACGAAAGTACACGCTTGAAATTTTGAATCTTTGCTTTTCGTGGCACATACCTTAGAAACCAAAATTCCAACCAAATCGCTATCATCAGGAACATTTTGTGGAGTTTCAATCACATTCTAAAGTTGAGGTACAAGGTTTATCCTTGGTTAAAACACAAATTAGGGAATTGGGATAATATATGGATTTTGCGGAAATACTGAACAGTTGTATTTCTTTCTTATTTTCATTAGTACATAGATACACGTATATATAGAAATAAAGTTAGCTAATTTAGGAAATTAATATCTATACATAATCTTCTAATATTTGTACACAATATCAGATCTGATACATGTTATCTGATATGATTTATTGACTTTTAGGAGTCAATAATATCTTAGGAAATATTCAGCTAGATATTTCCCAACACTCCTCCTATATGTCTTTCATACCCAGCTTGGTAACTAGATCATTGAACTGCCTCTTGTGTAATCCCTTTGGGAGAATATCAGCTACCTGTCGTGATGTTGGAATGTAGGGAACACAAATTAATCCTTCTTCAATCTTCTCCTTGATAAAGTGCTTGTCAACCTCAATATGTTTTCTTCTATCATGAAGAACAGGGTTATGAGCAATTGAAATTGTTGCTTTGTTGTCACAATATACTTTTATAGGAACTGAAATAGGAATTTGTAGTTCACTAAGTACTCTTTTAATCCATAAAACTTCATAAATTCCATATGTCATTGAACAAAACTTAGCTTCAGCACTGCTTCTTACAACCACACTTTGTTTCTTACTTCTCCAAGTAACCAAATTACCACCAACAAATGTGCAATAGCCTGAAATTGATCTTCTATCAATTGCACTTCATACCTAATTAGCATCAGTATAGACTTTCACATGAAGTTTGTTCTGCTTTTGAAACATTACTCCTTATCCAGGAGTTCCTTTTAGATATATTATGATCCTATATATAGCATCCAGATGTTCTTGGCCTGGAGAATGCATAAATTGACTCACTAAACTCACGGCAAAAGTTATATCAGGTCTGGCATGGGATAGGCACATTAATCTCCTAACTAGTTGTTGGTATCTCTCCTTATTAATAACATTTTCAGGTTGTACTGGACCAAAATTTACACCAGTTTCAACAAGAATCTCAGCTGCCTTACATCATAGTAACCCAGTCTCATTCAATAGGTCCAGAATGTATTTCCTTTGGTTTACAAATATTCCATCCTTAGATCTAGCAAACTCCATTCCAATGAAGTAATTAAGGGGTTCAAGATCTTTAATCTCAAATTCTTTGGCTAATCTCTTCTTCAACTCTACTATTTCAAATACATCATCTCCTGTTATGATAATTTCATCTACGTAAACAATAAGAATAGCTAGCATACCTGTCTTGGACCGTTTGTAAAACATTATATGATCAGCCTGACTTTGAAAATAATCGTAACCCTTCACAACCCTTCCAAATCTATCAAACCATGCTCTAAGGGATTGTTTTAGGCCAAATAATGATTTCTTTACTTTGCACACCTTATTTCTCCCATAGCTATCATCAAATCCTGGAGGTAGGCTCATAAATACGTCTAAGAAATGCATTTTTTACATATAGTTGATGTAAAGTTCACTTAAAATTTACAACCAAGGATAGCAATACACAAATTGTATTTACCTTTGCAACAAGAGCAAATGTCTCTTGGTAGTCAATACCATACATCTGAGTGAACCGCTTAGCAACTAATCTTGCCTTTAGTCTTTCTACATTACCATCAACCTTAGACTTAACAGTAAATAGCCATTTGCAGCCTATCAACTTTTTATCTCTAGGAACATTCACAAGTTCCTAAGTTTTATTCTTCTCAAGTGCATTTACTTCGTCCATGATAGCTGATTTCCAATTTGGATCTTGAAGTACTTCCTGAATGTTTCTTGGCACAAACATGTTAGTAATTTTAGAGATAAATGATTTATGTGTGTGTGATAGTTTCCCATAAAATAGGTACTTTGATATAGGATGATTGGTACAAGCCCATTTCCCTTTTCTAAATGATATTGGGAGGTAATTATTAGTAGAGAGTTCAGTAGAAAAATCACTGGTACATTATGGGTCAGTAGGTATGGATTGATCATTACTTGGTACAATAAAGGGTAAAGTAGCAGAAGGGTTACCTGAAACTGAATTGTTCCCAGGTTCATTCTCCGAGGGCTTTGAGAGGCCATGCCTTGTAGGTTGTTCTCTACTTCTCAATCGAGTCTTCCTCTTAGTATAAACACGAAGCTCATTATTTTGTTCCTTAGGAATAGATAGTAGTATTTCTCACCCTATGGTTGAACCGAGATTTCCGGGCATGGACATATTAGAAATAGTATCTTTGGCCTCATTATCAGGAATTATATTATGATCAATAATTACAGTGGGTAGGGTTTTAGGAGTAGAGACCCAAAAATTTTCTACTTCCATAGAATTCTCCCTTTGAAGGAAATTTTTTTTATGTTCTAGGAATATGACATTCATGAAGACAACAATTTTTCGAGTTAAAGGATTGTAGCACTTATAACCCCATTGACTAGGAGCATACGTAATAAAAACAACTTTTTCAGCTTTTGGATCTAGTTTGGAGTTTCCCTTATTAGAATTGTGGATATATATAGTACACATAAATACCTGAAGAGGAAGAGTAGAGTGAAGTCTATTTTCAGGAAAACATTGTTTAAACATATCTAAGGGTGTAGCATAATTCAATATACAGCTAAGCATTCGATTAATTAAGTATGATGCAGTCAAAACAGCCTCACCCCAAAGATGCTTTGACACATTCATTGTAAACATAATGGATCAACAAACTTCTAGTAAATGTTTATTTTTTCTCTCGGCAATACCATTTTGTTGAGGAGTGTTAACACATGTAGATTGGTAGACTATGCCTTTAGACTTAAGAAAATTTCCAAGGGTTTTATTAAAAGACTCGGTACCATTGTTCGAGTGAAGTATACCAATGTATGTGTGAAATTGAGTTTCAACCATGGTATAAAAATTTTGAAATATTTGAGTAACTTCAGATTTTTCACGTATCAAATAGACCCAACATAATCAACTATAATCATCAATAAAAGTTATGAACTATTTTTTTCAGTGAGAATTTTAACACAGGATGGACCCTAAACATCACTATGGATTATGTAAAAAGGTTTGGAGGGTTGATATGGTTTAGTCGGACAAGAAATCTTATGAATTTTGGATAAAATGCATTGCTCACAGTGAAGTTTTGAACAATCCACAAATTTAAACAAATGAAGTAATAGTCTTTTAAGAGAAGAGAAGTTAGGATGTCCTAATATATTATGCCAAAGTAAAATATGTTCTTTAGTAAGTGTAGAACAAATACTACTTAAGCCATGGGCTCCTTTATTCTTCAAGTTGTCATCAACAAAGTAGTAAAGACCATCTATCAACTTAGTACTGCCAATCATCTTCCTCGAAGTTAGTTCCTGAAATACGTAATATGAGTCGAAGAATGTAATGGTACAATTAGAGTCACGAGCTAGTTTGCTCACAGATAACAAATTGCATGTTAGTTTTGGAACATGTAAGACATATTTAAGGTAGATATTTAAGGATAAAGTTACTGAACCTTTACCAGCTACAACAGAAAATGATCCATCTACTATACAAATCTTTTCATGACCAGAACGAGGGTCATAAGTATGAAATAAATTAGAAGAACTGGTCATACGGTCAGATGCTCCTGAATC
The DNA here is from genome assembly GCA_025504915.1 of Erythroxylum reticulatum. Lineage (NCBI taxonomy): Eukaryota > Viridiplantae > Streptophyta > Magnoliopsida > Malpighiales > Erythroxylaceae > Erythroxylum > Erythroxylum reticulatum. The sequence continues at coordinate 13,582,064 of JANSVA010000008.1, read as the reverse complement.
AATGATCCAAGGAGTGAAATTGTATGCAAAGGAATATGATAAGGCATTAAAAACACTACCAGTTTGCGCCACTAAAGCATTAGGTGCACTTCAGGATTCAGATTTGGGTTTCAGTAGCTTCAAAATGTAATCAATGTGTTCTCAAGAGATCTGTCCAGCATCCACCTCATGTGCTGATGGAATTTTCCGTAATTCATAGTGAGTTGTAGAATTTTCCTTCAACTTATTAAATTTCCATTCATGTGATCCCTTCCAATTTGCAAGTTTTCCATGGAGTTTCTAGCATGTTTCACGGGTATGTCGTGCTTTATTGCAATAGTCACACCATACCCGTGACTTCTCCTCAACCTTTTTAGTATGACCAGTAGTGTTCCCAGCAACTAATGTTGTGTTTTCAATAGCAGGTGTAGGATTTCTTTTGCCAAGCATTACAATCCGTCTACTCTCTTCACGTTTGACTTCTGCAAAGACTTCTTTAACGGTAGGGAGTGGTTGTCTCCAAATAATCCTACCTCTAACCTAATTAAACTCAACATTAAGTCCAATTAAGAACTTAAAAATTTGATTACCCTCTACGGTTTTTCAAAAATAGTTACAGTTATTAGGAGATTTCCATTCATAGTCGTTAAACAAATCTAAGTGTTGCCATAAATGTTTTAGAGAATTAAAGTACTTAGTAACACTATCCTCACCTTGATGAATCTCACCTAACTTGAGGGTTAATTCATACACTTTTGGGGCTAGTTTCCCAAATCAGAATACATCTAATTCACATTGTCCCATAGCTCCTTAGCTATGTGGTAGCATATATAATTGGAGCTAATATCCTCCTTCATAGAGTTTACTAACCATGTCATCACCATATAATTTTCAGCATCCCATATTCCGTGTGTAGGATCATCAGCCGTAGGTTCCCTTTTGTCACCTGTCAAATATCCGATCTTGCCTCTACCGCAGATTTACATTCTAACTGATTGGGACCAACGAAGAAAATTCTCTCCATTCAATCGTATAGTAGTGATCTGAATGGATATGAGTAGGAGGTGTTTGACGAGTTACGTTAAAAGATTCACCAACGTCAGACATGGTTGACATAGATTTGTAGGATTAGAAATAGTAGTTGGCAGCTAAGGTTCAGGTGCTAATATTAGGGACAACAGGTGGTGGCTAGGGTTTAGAACTATTCAGGTATAGCTTTGATACCATGCGGAAATATTGAATAGTTGTATTTCTTTCTTATTTTCATCAGTACATAGAACACGTATATAGAGAAATAGAGTTAGCTAATTTAGGAAACTAATATATGTACATAATCTTCTAATATCTATACATAATCTTCTAATATTTGTACACAATATCATATCTGATACATGTTATCTAATCTGATTTATTGACTTTTAGGAGTCAATAATATCTTAGGAAATATTCAGCTGGATATTTCCTAACAGATCTGGTTGGACTATTAGACTGATTTCAGTCCATTGGTGTAGAGAAGAGAAGTTGCTTAACTGAATAATAGAATTCTACTCAATGCAAGAGCTGTGGAATTAGGAATATGTAATTGAGTTTTATTGATTGGAAGCATTGTTTAATCAACAAAACACAATTATGAATATATAATTGAGTAAGCAATGGACTTTAAATTTGTAGAAAAAACAACGGAAGACAATAAAACTGTCATCTAAAGTTAATCTTGCCGTCGTAAGTTTGACCAAACTGCCAGTTAGCATCAGTAACGTGGTTAAACTGCAGCCAGTTTCCATCGCTAAGAATGACTTGAAACGACAAACTTTGTCCAACCAAGTTAGTTCCAGTCTGCCAAATCTGACCCCAATTTCTCTGCATTTTCATCCAATCAGTCTTATACCCCTTAATGTTGACGCGAATAACAGCACCAGCTCCTCCAACATTATAAACCAAAACTGTGAGGAAAAAGGGGTTGCCACCAAGCTCAAACTTAACCCCTCTTTGTTTAATGCAAAAAGCTCTACGATATCGAACGGGGATGATACCAGCTACATAGTATGCAATTTTTTGGAACATTGGCCTCGTCAGATCAAAGTGTTTCAGTGGTGGGTTGCACCAGTTGTCATATTGTTTGTTGTAGTTTGGAGGGCAAAAATTCGTTGCAGTAACTGTGATAGAGTAAGCACCTTTTATGCACCAATGAGGGTCATCAACACAAATTATTTCAAAGCAAGCTCCACAAGTTGAGCCATCGTTGAAAAGTGTTGTGCTCAGTGCAGTTGTGGCTAATCCATATCCTTGTGTGAATAGATCGCCATACCCGCAAGCCCCATCTGCAAATAACCAAGACCAGCTTTTTTATGTTTTTCTTCACTTAGCCCAATGAACTTGCAATATGAAAACGAGAATGAAATCTTGTTGCTAAATGTGGCTTTTCTTTATAAAATAGTTAAGCAAAAGAAGATATATAAAAAAAGTCTAAAATTACCTGTTGTCCCTACTCCTTTCTCATCGCCATAAAATGTTGCATGTGCATAATTCCAATGATCTGCATTTACGTTGACAATTTTCTCACTCAAAACTACACACAAAGTACCTATCCAAAGAAAGGGTATGGTGAGATCCCCAAGACTAGCCGTCATCTATTGCTAAAGATGTACAACAAACGATCATGCTAAACTTATTCACAATATATTTGTAGGCATCAATTTAGAAGCAAAATAGGCAGTAAATTAATGAAAAATATCAGCAATTTCCTTTTATATATGATATTCTTTTTTTTGGTAAATCAATAATTTAATAAATCAACAAAAAAGAGTTATTTACAAAACACCAGATTGCTCAAGTTGCAAATCTCATTCAAATAGGAAAAAACTTTAGAACGACTGCTTCCTTAAGGAATAAAAGTAGGAAACTAAATCTATATCTATACAAAGAAGCATATCACTACAATCAAACCTACTTATACCTTCCACCCAAAACATCCTTGGAGAAACTCGAAAGGGTACAACCTTTACCAGACACACACACATTCATATATATGATATTCTTTATATTTGTACCATATATGTCATTCATATGCTAATTAATATATGAATAAGTTTTGTCTCAAAATTAAAAAATAGAAAAAGTAAAAATACTGTATTTATGACTTTAAAGTTTTTTATTAAAATACAAGTCAATATTTAACAATTTGGAGCAGTTAAAATGAATCTTACGATATTTAAAATTAATTGAGTATACAAAAATTTAGATGGAATTAAATTTTCGTTCATTGTGCATCTTATCGGGACTCATGTAATATAAATTTAATATTTTTTGTCAATAATGTGAGTATTATAATGTCATGTTTATGCTATATGGTACAATGAAACATAATTTTAAAAATAATATTAAACTAACTTTAAAATTTTTGATTATAGTTTCTATTTTACACAACAACAAAAAACACGTTTACCGACAGAACTTACCGACAGAAAACGTTAACTTTCCGTTAGTAATTTAATTTTGTGATGGTATTCACCGACCAAAAAAAACGTCACGAAATTGGAGGTCGATAAAGTTTCAGACGAAATCTTGTTTCCGTCTGGAAATATACCAACGATACACACCAACCATCGGTAAATTTACCGATGGAAGGAATCGTCTCTATCAATATGGATACAGATGGTTTGTGAACATATGCCGACGGTTTGTCAATAACTGTTGGTAAATATCGCTTAAATTATGGACAGAAATCAAACTTCCGTCTGTAAAAATCCTAAACATTTATCAATGGTTTATCGCAAATCATCTGTAATTATGAACGACTATACACATTTATATCAATTTACGACAATTCCGTCTGCAAGTATTTTCTTTTTTAATATCTCGACATTAAATTTGATTTGGATAATTTCAATAGCTATAAATTATCTGTGCATAATTTTTTGGTTTGTTTATATATTTAATTTGATTAAACAGAAAATTAATTGATCATATAAAGGAAAAATGTCTTCATTGATAATAAAAATATTAAATTGTACATAAATTCAAACCAAATGACTACAACAATTTTATTGTCCTAGTAAGCGCGGATGGTCTGAGTCTGTAGCCCTCCCCTTTAACTGCTCCACATCATTTTAGAGCCTAGTCATGTACTCACATCATTTTAGAGCCTAGTCATATACTCCATTGTTTGTTGCAACTGACTTGTCAAAGTCTGCACTGTGCTCTCAAGCTGATGGATACGTTCCACTGTCAGTCGTGTAGTTGATGCTGTTGTACTAGACGTAAAAGAGTGCGAATAACATGTATCCCCAAATGAGTCTAGCCTGAAGATCCTTTCACGACTGTCCCTAATACCCACTGCATCAAAATATGTCTTGCTCTCATCAATAGCTTGTTCTCCCTGAGACTGTCACTGAATTATTTCTTGTATTTGATCCTATTATGAGGCAATGCTTATATTATAATTAGTAAGTCATAATTAATAAGAATGAATATTAAAGCATGAATTTCACATACATTTAGTTCTCTACATCGGCTGTTGACGAATATCACACTGCCATGTTTCTTAGTGTGAGTATGCAAAAACAATTGACGGGATGTAGGCCTTATGCCCATAGACTTTTCTTGCATAACAATAAACTATTCTAAGTTTAACTAGAATTTATAAAAATTTCGGCATAGTCTCTTCTATTTTTTATGATATTGCCCCTGTTGAACAAAGAAAATAACTCACTATAGCCATATATGGCACCAGAAATTTGTCCTATGATCATTATCCATCATCACAACATTCACACATCAATTTAAATTGAAAAACAGCAAAGTAAAAAATTAGAATATAAGTGTAATAGTTAGATACTTACAAGTCTCTCTACATGTTCGTAGTGGATAATTGATCTTCCCTTATGAACAGGACGACTGTCTCCCTGTTGGCCTCCATGTCTGTTGGTTGAGTTACGCCCTAATATGAACATTGCCTCAGGTGATGTCCAGTACTCCTGCCAACGACTCCATATGCCCTAAAAAATATAAGGCGGTCGTACACTAGCCTTGTGTATCACACCAATAAAGTCGCAATAACTTGTACGAACTCGCCTATCCCATACACCATGTATAACCCCGTAGATACCAGAATCCTATTAAAATTGTTTATGAAATTAAAAGGAAAAATTCGATAACTTTTAATCTAATATTATTTATGTAATTAATGTATACAAATAAATGAAAAAAGGAAATTATTTTCATATTGTACCTTAAACTCTTGAAAGTAAAATGTCTTGATAGCCTGAGAGATCATCTTCCATACATAACCCTCATGATCAATCCTCTCCTTAAATGTAGATGTTATATGTTTGGAACATGGTCCAGACAGAATCAACCTAATAAAAGAACAAATAACTTTATACCATTTGCAAAAATTTAAAGCTATAACTTAATGATAAACATATATAGTGTTTCATGCGATTTCACTTACATATGATTGACTATTATGATATAATTTCTTTCATCAGGTCCCTCAGCTCCAGGCTGGCGGTGTCTCCTTTATCTGCTAGAGGGGTAGCAGATGATGTATGAGTGATGGATGGTGAAGCATCAGGAGCAGAAGGTGATGCTTCATCTGCAACTGTAGGCCCTGAAGGTGGAGGTGGTGATTCCGTTGCAGCTAGAGATTGTGATGGTCCACCCTCACAGTAAGTACCGTCGAACATGCTTCTGAACCTAGGCCGCATTACATCACGTTGTCTCTTTGGTCCCATATTTCTACCTGAAATTCATTGTTTATTGAATTTTGTAGAAATATAAGAATTTGAATTTGAATCCAATATTTTACGCAATATATGTAATAGGATATTGTGATTTGTTGAATGTCATATTTAAGTACAAACTTTGAATTCAATTATGAGAATATTTGTTTCATTCATAAAACAATAATGTAATTAGTTTGAAGCTGAGTGTAGTGTATTGTGGAGATAAATCACAATGATATAATTATTTTCTTGGATTTCGAGTGACATGAGAGTTGGAACAAGGTAAATGAGTCCCTAATGGTTGGATTCCCGAGAAAGGTCCAGGCATGTTCGAACGCACCGATGGAAACAGTGAAAGTTCTTCGCTCATTGATCACTATCATAACTTAATTGTAAATTACAATCATCTTCATTTTCTGAAGAATAAGAATCAAAATCTGGCTCCTCTTCAGATCTCTAACCCTCTTCCTCCTCTCTAGATGAAATGTCAAACAGATTCGTTAGATAGATCGTTCAAAGATTCATTATCATCATATGTGACAGATGCATTTATAAAATAAGCATCTTCCTAAAATGCTTCACTTTGAATTCTCTTTTCTCCTTTTCCATGTGATTCAAAAACACCTCTAAGTTTAACTTTGCAAACCGCCAACCAATCTGACTTATCTCATCGTAAGCTGAGAAAAGGGACATAATACACATGTTTTGCTTGCATAGCCAACACAAAAGGTTCATATTGTCTAAATCTTCTTCGGTTGTTGATTTCAACAAGATTGTATCGACTATGCACTTTTGTTCCAACATTTGGAGTCGGGTCAAACCAATCACACTTAAATATCACAGTTCGCTTGATTGGCAATGCAAGGTACTCAATTTCAAGTATCTCAATAATTTTACTATAGTAATCCATCAATTTGTCCTGTATGGAAACTCCACTATTTACAATGGCCTAGTCTTCTTATAGTGATCACTAGAAAAACTTGAGGAGAATCTCATCCATCGAGGCATTATCTGCCAATTGTCTACAAATACAAATGTTGTCGAGTATTCGGCTGCGAAAATCCAATTAAACATACGTAAACTTGTAAATCAACAAAATGAAGCAATTGAGATGAGGATGGGGCTCTTTGAACTAACGTTGAATATAAAGATTGCTGGGAATTGATATTTGGGTGAAAATGGAACAAATTTGAAGGAAGTCAAAGGTTTCAACAAATTGTAACAAAGAGTAATGGATTAAGGAAGTCAAAAGGTTTCAACAAATTGTAACAAAGAGTAATGGACTAAAGTGGCCTACTGAATGTTAGTAACTATTTCCCATTTAGACAATGGACAGATCATAGGAAAGAGAAGGAGATGTTACAATTGCATAGGAAGAGAGATGAGTTCGTGCAAAGTTTGATTGAAGAACATGGAAAGGATTTGGGATTAAGGTTTAGATTTGGGTATTAATTTAAGATTACTTTATTATTATTAAATAATATTATTTAGGTTAACTAATGGTTATTAATTTTAATTACGAATTATAAAATATAATCAAAAGAATATACATTATTTTAATATAATTAACTTAAAAATGTGTGTCATGTATTATGTGACATACATGTGATTAAAAATCTAAATTATCATAAAAAATATTAAACTCATGTCTTATCAAATGTGATGTGACATATAATAAATAATGACTTCCTCCCATCCAAATTTTTATTTATTTAAAATTTGTTTTGAAAAATATCAATGAATTTTTTTAACTAAATTGAAAATTGAATGAAAAAAGTTTTATTGACAAAATTTTTATAATATTCAACAAACAATTTATTAAAATTTTATAAATTTATGACAAAATTTTCGATAATAATGCATGCATTTGTAATTTATATTTTTATTATCTATATTTTAATTATTATTAGTTAAATTTAATTAAGATTATGAAACTTTCAGCATCTTACCATTCATTTTTGTGCCTGAATTTAACTTTTCAATCAATGATCTTCACATGACAACGAAAGAACCAATATGCTATAAAACAAATAAACGAAGACAATGAGTTACAAGATATGAGATATGTACGTCTTAGAGCCTATTTTCATATTTGAACAAAGAGTCAAAATCATTGAGTTATATAGCTTGAGATATGGACATGTTAAAATTCTATCTCATGCCATGACATAAATAGGCTACCTTACTTAAAGACATATTTTTAATACGTTTTCAAACTCTAAAAGGATTCTATGACTTGTTATAGTCATCTGAATTAGTTTGGGTTTTGAAAGAGGCAAATTGTATGGAATTGTACCAACTAGAGTTTACATATAAATTTTCTTGTGTAAACCTAGTATTATAAAAGAGTTGTAATCACCATTATTATTAGATTTTGGAAAATAATACATGTTCTTACTTTCAAGGATGTACGCATATTAATTGGTCAAATCTCATCAAAATTTTCTTGCATTTTTGTTTGATTCTTTAAAATACTACTGCATTCTTATTACATATACTTTCTCAACAAGGGGTATCAAAGTAGTATTGAAGTGACAATAACTTTGGTTGCAAAGTTTGAAGTAGAAAAGTTCAATGTAACTAAGATTTGGTACTATAGCAAGGAAGAGTGAAATTTTTTTGGCTTAATAAGATATGGTGAAGGGATTACCAGAGAATAAAGTAGAAGACATAAATGTGTTTGATTGGTATCAGATTTAACTATATATGGCAAAATGTGTTTATATATATTGCATCCTTATGGAGACATGGAAGAAGCTGGAGAGTCGATCCATATCAAAATCCCTCTCATATAAGTTGTATTTGAGGTTGAAACTATAAAGGTTGAAAGTTAGTATTTGAAATACCATATCAATGTGTTCAACCAAAAAGTCAATGACTAACTAAGGTTTGAGTTGACTATTGTGGACAAGGATAAACTGATGATTTTGCTTTATTCTTTACCTTTTTCTTATGAACATCTGGTGATCATACTCACACTAGGTAAGGAGACAGTTGGCATGGAAGACATAACCATTAACTTACAACCAACAGAGATAAAATACTAGTGAAAGTTCTCAAAGTAAAGGGCTATATATAAGGGAAAACCATGATTGTGTGAGGCAATATAGAGTAAACATCTCATCTAAAAGGAGTTCTAGATCTAAACCAATGGTAAAATAACAATTTGGTGCTACATATGCGATTAAATTGGGCATATTAAAAGTGACAATTCAAATAAGAAGAGGTAAAATGACAAAATAAAATTTAATAATTTGTCAAGGTTTGTTAATATAGTGTAGGACAAACTTAAATTGCAAGGATGAAGGTATGCTTTATGTTTCAAGAAACTAACTACAAGACTTATAAATTCTATTATATAATGCTCACATCATATAACATTAAACTAGGATTTGTTTAGATCATACACATCATGTAACTTTGGCACTGTCTAGTTAATGATTGATAAATCTTATAAAATCGTCAAATTATTATGATAGGTTAGGATTAAAATGTCTAATGATGTTATTAGGATGTTGAGTGATATTCAACATGTACTAATTTCATAAAGAACTTGATCTCTTTGAATACCTTACATGCAAGTAGTTTTATTTATAAAACTGACAAAGACAATATTTTGTTGGTAAAGGATGCAATTATTATAATGAAAGTGCCAAGAGTAGCAAGAAATATTTATAAGCTAATAAGTAGCATAATTTTAGGTAGAGAAGACGTAATAATAAATGCAAAGTAAGTACTGTATTATAATAAACATGACTTAGTAATCTTAATGAATGAAAGATGGTATAACTTTATAAAGAGAGCTTATTGAGGATGTCAAACATTAAAAGTTAGATTTTTACAAGTTTCGAGTTTGGTAAATAGTCTAGGGTAACCTTTAAGGATGCAATGTTTAAGGAGCAACGTATGTTGAGACAAATATATAGAAAGGACATGTCACATTAAATAGAGAGCAATATCGATTCAAAGGTGGTACAAAACCTAGAACTGAAGCTAAAGGGATTGAAGACTCTAGTTTCAAAAGATAGAAGAACAATGTTAGGAAAAGAATATCAACATAGTATAACCATATATAAAGTGAGATATACTATTAGGCCACCAAATATAAATGGTTGAAAGGACTCAATCTTGTATGCTCTTGCCATAAATAATAGGAATCCAACAACCTTTCAGGGGACTATTGATAGTCAGGAAAATGATGGATGAATGGGTTTATTATGAAGGATGTGAAATTTCCCAAGATCAAGCATTATTGATTAAATCTTAATGAAACATGTTTACACTTGGAGAATGCAACTAATATATTGATAAAGTTAGTTGGTACGAAGAAGTTCAAACATTACTTAAACTTGATTAATGTATTAAGGTACTAGACATGAATACAACTCTGCTTATATAGAGTATATTTGCCAAAATGGAGATTGTTATATATGGCGTACACACACGGATGTATAATCTTGGAGTTCTTTTTACAATGTGTTAACTAAACATGATACAAATGCTAAGATAGATATTACTATGTATAGATCATATAAAAGCATATGATCTTAAAGTATTCTTAGATAGAAACTATTTCTTAGGAGTCTTTAGGTGAACATGCCTTACACATTACTTGTTCTTTCTTATGAAATAAAGGTGAAGACAGTAGCTAGAACATGAGTGTGATTATATAGCGTAAGACTTTATGAAAAAGGACATAGTCTTAGACATTGACGTGTTAGAGATCATGTCCATATATGAATAAAAATAATGAGTTATGTGGCTTGGGACATAGACATGCTAGAGCTCTTGTCTATGTATGAACAAAGATAGAGTATTACATAGCCTAGGACACATGTTTATTATAACCTAGGTATATATATATGAACAAAGATAACGAGTTACACGACCATATCCTAGGTCATGTTCATGATGTGTTGTCTTATCAAATTTTTTTTCCTATTTCAAACTCTAGAAGGATTCTATAACCTATTAAAGGCATGTTTGCATTAGATTAGGCTTGATAAGGGGCAATTTGCATACAACTATACCAATTAGAGTTTACAATACCAATTAGAGTTTACAAATGAATATACTTGCGTAAACCTAAATAAAAAGGTTGTAATAATCGTCATTATTGAATAATGAAAAATAACATCCAATCTTACTCACGAGGAGATAGGCATATCACATTGGTCAAATCTCGTTAGGACTTTTTATTCCTGATTATTTATTTAATTCTTCTCAATTTTTATTGAATAATTTTTCAACACTTTCTAATAAACAAAAAATTGGAATTTATCTACACATCATATATTGAATGTTAATAAGAGTATGTAATATTTTTTACTTTTTAGTATGCTAAAAATATTTGTTATTAAATGAAAAAATTGTATACATGTATGGAAGGAATGTAATAAGTGTATGTAACAATCTTTGTTTTTTAATATGCTAAAAATATTTTTTATTATATGAAAAAAGGTGTGTACATGTATAGAAGGGCTGCATATTAATAGAAAGGAGGAGAACAATTTTCCTATAAACTACAATAATTATAGATAAAGATTTAAAATTGCAATTTTCTTATATATTTTATTTTTAATTAAAATTTAAATAAACTAAAAATATAAAAGTAGTAATACATGTTCAATATTAATATTTAATAAGAATTCTATAATGATTATATATTCTAAATAAATTAAAAATTCAAAATTATTAAAAAAAATATAAGACCACAAAGAAAACATAAGCATGAGTATTTAAAATATTTTAAGTTATTTTCCCTTTTATCATGAAATCATTTTAAGTTAATTATTATTTTATTAATATTGAGTTCATTATTTGAAATGTAAATTCCTAAACTTAGAATTCAATTATATTTTGTATATTTATATATGATTAATTTAAAATCACCTCTTCATTCTTTCCTCGAATTAAACATGAAATTTTAATTCTTAATCAATAAATAGTATTTCAACAATCATCACTTTAATTTTATGTATCACGTGTACTAAAATTCACGTGTCTCTCCTAATATATCCTACTTTAATTTTAAGTATTTGATTAAGAAATTATTAATAATAAAATATTTAATTAAATGTTATTAAAAATGCTCTAGTTATTTATCCTTACCGTTTTGTATTATCTAAATATTAAAGATGTGACTAAATAATAATAAATATTAATTAATTATTAGATAGAAAAATATTACTATATTAATGGATATAAATTATATATTAGCCTATCTTTTCTTTTACTCAACATTATTAAACAGTCAATACTCTCCATAAACAAGTTTTATATGTAAGGATTTAAAATTTGTACCCTTTTTAATTTAAACTATTACTTCCTCTAAACGCATTTATGCATAAGCTAAATATTTAGGATCTCAAAATTGTATTGAATTTTGAGATCATAACTATTGTGAGTTTCACATTGTGTTGTTCAGTATGCACTATACCAATCAAAAAACGATATCAAATTATCTTATAATGTACTTAATTATTTTACGTTGAAATAAAAAGTAATTGGGTTAGCATTATAAATTTAAAAACTTAAAGGGCTAAATTCAAATATACATTTTTTATGTTTAAATATTATTAAAAAGATAAAATATTTTATATTGATTTTAATAAATATACATGTTAAGTTAAATTTAAAATGTTTGTATTTTTGTTAACTCAGTTTTAAAAATGCCTGATTAAGAAAAATGACTAACATTAAAATGTTTTCCAATTCTAACATATTTATTCAACAATAATATACATTAAAATAACATATAAACTAAACGCGGAAGAAAAATGAAATACCTTCCGTCATTGTTGTCTTTACTTGAAGAGTCTGCGTTTTTTAGAATTCTTCTAAGTTCTCAATTCTCAATTTGATGGTGTATGTTTCAGAAGAAAAAAGCTTAGGGGACCCTGAAATCTACAAGGAAGCCCAAATAAATGTGCTCATCAAGCACAATATCAATTACCATAAAACTAGGAATTCATACCCACTAAATTCATAACGTTAGATCATTTATGACACCAAGAATATGAAAAGTTCTCACATTCTCTCACTTGATCCATATATTTAACTTGGTATCAAATCCTAATCGGATCCAAATTTAATATCTAAATCATGGAGATAGATTCTCTAGTAGTTGAGTATTCAAAATAATCAATTTTTTCAAAATTCGATAATGTGCACCATAATATGAAAAATCAATTGGAAAAGTATTTGTCAACCTAAAGCAGTAGGGGGATTGGGGCTAGAGCCAATTAGCAGAAAGAACCATCTGCTCGTGACTAAAAGGATTTGGAGACTTTTCAGTGATAAGCAATCTATGTGGATAAGATGGATTCATGTTTACATATTGAAGGAGAGGAGTTTCTGGGATTTAATTCCCAAAATTAGTTATACTTGGTTCATCAACCAACTTCTGAAAATGAGGGAGGACATACAACAGCACATGTCCTGTCAAGTAGGAGATGGGGAAAGATCTTTTTTGTGGCAAGACAAGGTGTCTTGATCCATAACCCATTGGCAAGAACCTTACTGGGAAGATTCCCTAGAAATACTAAGCTTAAGGAT
>JANSVA010000008.1:13545939-13564389 GCA_025504915.1 Erythroxylum reticulatum | reverse complement strand
ATTGAGCAATTTAACATTTTGTTATCGATAGATTAATATTTAAAAACTGACGGGAGAAGTATATCGGCGCCTATTTTCTTCAATCACGACTTATTTTTCTCATCTATCCTTTTTATCTGCTAATTCTTTGAATCCCACTTGACGGCGGGTAATGCCAATTACCATTTACAGCCAATAATTAAATCAACAACAAAAAAAACCAGTGAACAAAGTGAAGGGCGTTTTTGTAGTTTCATCCCCGGGGATTCAAACTCACGATTCAACATTTTGCAAAGTCCCGGAAAACCCCATCCATGAAATTGTACAATAGGAGAGCACATGGTGGTCAACTATGGGTAATTTCGTGATTTGGAGAAGTCATGCTCTTTTCTATCTCCTGATAAATCCCGAGTGCAAAATACCCCTACAATTCTCAGAATTTCCCCGCCAATTGCTTCTTTCCATCATTTCCACTCTCTCTCTTGCTCTAGGGCTCAGAACTCCGAATACCCTCCATTCTTCCCGAATTACCCTCGACCTTCCACATTATTACGCACGTACCACTTCACCACCTGCTCTGCACCACACCCTCTTCATGCTCTTGTAACCGTCTCGCCGTTTAGCTAATTCAAGATGATGGCCACCAATTCAAATTCGAATTATGCAGGTTCGGGTTCCGGTTCGGGTCCCAAAGGAATTGGGCTATCCAACACGATACATTCGGAGGTCGCTCCGTGCTTGCCGCTGCCTTCGCTTCCGGTATTTTGTGGCTCGTCGGATCCGGAGCTCCGGTTGTTCGATGAAGCTCCTGGTGTTAGCAGTGCTTGGACTATGAATCGGAATGAGATTCTTGCTCAGTCCGCGAGAATCGCTGATCTGCTTCGGCGAACGGATGTTTCTTACCTGTATGTAGTTTTCTCCTTTAAGTTGTCAAGTGACCCGAAGTTGGTGGGAAACTGTGGTTTTTGAATAGGTGTGCTAGTCTAATCGAGTGGGAGTGTTGATTGAGCACGAACCGTGTCCAATACGATGCTTGCAGATTTTGACATGAAGTGCTTTTGAGACATGGACCTTAATTGAATTTCCACTTTGTGCAATAATTGGAGTTTTAGCAGAAGAAGTTTAAATATTAGTTATTCTTTTGATTTGTGGTGAATATTAGATGAAGTTCGAGCTTAACTTTTAAGCGGAGCGACTCAGAAGTAGGATTGTGGAATCAGACAACTGTTTTTCTGTGATTGGACCTTTTGGAACTGATTAATGTCTTTGCACTTGATTGCACTATTTGATTGTATTGTGATTTTATTACATGGTTGTATATGTGCAGGTTTTTCTGTGATTGGACCTTTTGGAACTGATTAATGTCTTTGTACTTGATTGCACTATTTGATTGTGTTGTGATTTTATTACATGGTTTGTATATGTGCAGAAATCTTAGGGAGGAGACAAGACCAGTTCCATTTGGTTATGCTGAGCCCTTGGAACTGCATGAGCAGGTTCTCCAATACAACCCTGAAGCATTCGAGTATGTAACTCCTGGTAAACAAATTGCAGACCATCGCTCCTTTTAGTTTAGTGTCTTGATAGGGTTGTTTGTTTCTTTAGTATTTCCTTTGCAGTTCGCACAAGAGCTCATTCTTAATTTATTACATTATAGGTTACTCATTAGATCCCTTTTTATTGATAAAAAGAGTTATTAGTTGGCTCCTTAGTGTGATGTAAAGTAATTACCCTAACAAAACAAATAACTACCATGGAGGCTCAAGGTTCAGATTCCTAATGTTCATCATAATTTTGGTGCTTGGAAATTATACTTTGATGGAAAATGGGTTTTGGAAGCACAAGTTACTTGTTTTCTGAAATTGGCTATTCTATTTGATAGCTGAGAAAAAATTCTTCATGATCATTCATGGTGAACTGGATATCTTTGACTTATAAGAAGCCATAAATTTGTTAAATGAAAGGATTTCTACTGAATGTAATACTCTTCTGTATTGATGTTGAGATTGACAATTGGCATAATGGGCATTGGGGGTGGAAAAAGTAGATATGGCTTCGTGAATGTCATTTCTAGAGCATACTGCAATGCTAGAGTGACATCATCTATGGTATTTTCATAGCTTCTATTTTTGTATCATCCTAACTTAAGGATATGACCAATTTTTTGTGTCCATTAGTTGCATGTTATTTAAGTATTTTTTTTGAAGAAATATTTAATGCCATAAATTGACTTCTTTTTACTGGTCACAGTCAGACTTTATACGTAGAACAACTTGACAGTACTTCCTCAATGGATTATTCCAATATGGTTCCATTTTGGGAAATGAAATTTGTAATTGGATGCAAGCGTTAAAATTTTTTGTCAAATAAATCTTTCGCATAATAGATGTCTTCTTGTTCCTCTGAGAATACGTCGAATTATTATTTTGAATATTCTATTTCAGACATTTATTGAAATTAGAAGATAAGTTTTAAATTGTAATTGGACTTCCACTTTGATTTAGCTATCCATGCCTGCTTCCAGCTTAGTATCACTTAGATACAAGCTGCATATTGTTCCCAAAAAAAAACTGAGTCCTTATGCTGATCTAACGAATAAGTCATGAATTTTAGTATATCAAGATCTGTCACCATGGAAATTGAATATGCTTTGTCAAATTGCTCTTGAGAATCATTATTTGACTCTTACTTGGATATATTTTAGTAAATATTGCATGAAATGACTGTTGCATGGAAATTATAATCGTAAAAAGGAAATGGAAGATAAATAGCCAAAATTAATGTTTTAGGTCCTAAAGATCTATCAGAAAAAGATTTCCTTCTTAAGTTGATAATTATAAGGACAAAGGAACATAATTAAGAGGTAGGAGTGCGGGTTTTGAGGTAGTAAAGTTTTTCAGGTTTAAGTTGTAGATTCCCTGTGTTAATTATCCAAGAAATCCTATGAATGTTATCTACAATATCAATGACTTTTTGTTATAATTGATATCGTTATTGGTTATGTTACATTTAGTGGTATTATGCTTGTGGTTTATTGCATTTGCCTAAGTTTCAGGTAAAGAGCATATTCCTGGAAAAAAAGTATTTGAAACCAGGCCCCTTGAGCTAGGTATATCTGCTGCAAGTCAAGTGGGAAGCGGCTATGCTGGAGTACAAAATCACCGGCTGGACCAGAGTCCTCATGTATGTTTGCGCAAATTTCTTTGCATGTAAGATTAGGTTACTCCTCTATTTCTGACATCAAAGGTTAAGTGCAGGAGGTTGCATCATCTTTAAGAAAACCTAAAGTGAAGAAGAAAGTTAACCGCGAGGTCACAACATTTGATCAGCCAGATCCTGCCGAGCTTCAAGGTGACCTAGCATAAAATATTCATATCCTCCCTCCCTCTCTCTCTGTATGTGTGTGTGCATGTATATGGTGTTCTATTGTCAAGCTAATATTGTGCTACATACACCTTTTTCCAGAGGCCACTATTGGTAACTTCTGTGAAATGTTGGATGATATATGTGGAAGGGCTGAAGTTCCTTGTGATGAACGTGATGAAGCCGAGTGGCTGTCATTGCCTACTGTTGATCTCAAAATGCTTGTAAATGAATTAACATCCATACGTGCAAAAAACCTTCTACATTTGGTTCCCGTGGATATTCTTGTAAGACTCTTACGAGTTCTAGATCATCAAATACATCGAGCAGAAGGTTTATCTGTCAGTGAATATGAACACGTGAGTGTCCTCACACCATTTCTCACTCTCCCTTGCCATATATGCTGTTTTTTATTAGATGGTGTGACCTGTGTACTATTGACTTATGAATGTTTTGTGTGGGATGCTAAATTTGTCAACTGGTTAAATCCTTCCCTAATTGCTACTGCTGCGGATTCGTCTCCGTCAACTTCCATTTTCTCGCATTTGTTATCTTCATTTTCATTTAGGTATTGTGGAAGTTGATTTGTGTTAAATGCAATGACCTAGATTTACTGCAACTAACCTGAAATGTCTGCATATAGCTAGGTGTCACTCTAGCAAATTTTAGGCTTGCTTGAACTTATTTTACAAAGTCTCCTCTCTGAATTGATAATTCTCTTTTTAAATAAATCCCTGATGGTGAGAATGAGGATCCTTCATGTAATAATCATATCAAGTCGTCATTATGCTGTATGTTAAAAATTTGACCAGTATCCAATAACATATGGAAATTTTAGTTTGCACTGTTGGTGCCTAAAATTGTTCAACAATTTGTAGATATGGATCAGAAGTCCTTCTAAATTCTTTGGTCATACCTCCCTTTTGTTTATAACCCTTGCACAACTTTTTTTTTCATGGATATGTATTGTGGTTTTCATCTAAAGCACTTGGCTTGACAATGTTTCCCCTTTTAGATAGTCAGGTCATTTCATTTTTTCTAAATGGAGAATCTTCATTGCATTTAAAATATTATGTAACTGTCTCTTCTATGTTGTTTTCGTGATGGTGCAGTCAGATTCAGATGTAGTCTCTTTAGTATTTTGTGCACTGGAATCCATTCATGCAGCCCTAGCTGTAATGGCAAATAATAACATGCCAAAGCAGCTCTACAAGGAAGAGGTGCATCTTTTGTTAGCTCTTCATTACAAAAATTGTTATGTTTTTTCCCCGAGGTTTTATGACCGTAATGCATGACCGCGCTTACTGTTTCTATGTCAGATCATTGAAAGAATCCTGGAGTTCTCTAAGCATCAGATAATGGATGTTATGTCAGCTTATGATCCATCTTATCGAGCTTCACACAAGCCAAATGAGAATTGGGCACCTGAAGGTAGGCCTTGGCAGACTTGATCTTTCTGCAATTTGCTTTCTTCTAGTCTATCATTTCATTTTATATCACCATGAAAACTGAACCATTATCTATGCTCATCTTTCTTAAAGAAGAAGAGGAAATAAAGGAATTTGATTTTTGTGATTTTATAGTATGGTAAAACCCAATATTTCTGTAACCCTTTTTGTTTGTTCATATTTTATTGGTGAGTATACAACACAGTTGTGTTGCATGTGGGTTATCAGTTACTATTTGTTGGTTCTAAAATGTGGTATTACTTTCTGTTGATAGGCGAGGACGATGAAGAGCTTGAAGCTGATTATGGTTCAGCAAACAAGAGGCGTCGTACCGTAAAAAGTGCAAAAGTGAAGAAATCTGCAATAAACAAGTGTGCTTATCTATTTACTGATTCCTCTAAGATTCAGCCACTGCTTAATTTTAGTTTGTTGGAAGTAAGTTTTGTTCTTATATCTTACGTTTATCCTTGATAGGGTCTCTGGTGCTGTAAATACCATATTACAGAAACTGTGCACGATTCTTGGTTTGCTGAAGGATTTGTTATTGTTAGAGAAATTATCTGATAGCTGCATTCTACAACTGGTTAAGACAAGTTTTACAACATTTTTGGTTGATAACTTCCAGCTCATACAACTGAAGGCAATCAGTTTACTCAGTTCGGTATGGGTATTAGCAGACCTATTCACTTTCTTCTTCCCTTCTAGAATTCTTGTTTCTTCTTGAGTGCTTGTGTACATGCACTGATGCATGTATGATTGCCACTTTTCTTGATATGTACCTTGTTGTTCTGTGGTTTTAACCTCTAATTTATTAAGTTTTGCCCAGATATTCTACTCGTATACACAGCATCGTGCATACATCATAGATGAACTCGTCCAGTTGCTTTGGAAATTGCCATTTTCTAAGCGAGTGCAGAGAGCCTATCACCTGCCTGTTGAAGAACAGAGGCAAATTCAGATGATCACGGCTCTGCTGATTCAGTTGGTTCACAGTAGTGGAAACCTTCCTGGAGCTTTGAGGCAGGCATCAAGTGGTAGTCAAATCTTAGAAATTTCTTTGGATGCTAGTTATCTGACCAAATGCCATGAAGCTGTCACTGAGACTTGCTGCCTGTTCTGGACTCGAGTTCTGCAGCGGTTGACTACTGTCAAGAATCAGGATGCTTCTGAAATAAAAGTGATGATTGAGAATCTTGTTACAGATTTACTTACTTCTTTAAACTTACCAGAATATCCTGCATCAGCTCCAATCCTAGAGGTGATATTAATATGAATAATGTTTATATGCCTGTTTGCAGACACTGTTTTCTTTATGCTAACAGACTGCTTATTGCAGGTTCTTTGCGTCTTACTACTCCAGAATGCTGGGCTGAAATCCAAGGACACTTCTGCACGTTCCATGGCAATTGATATTCTTGGAACAATAGCTGCAAGGTTGAAGCATGATGCTGCCATTTGCAGCAAAAACAATTTTTGGATTTCTGTGGAGTTGGCTAGTGAGGACAATGAGGATCCAAGTTACCCAAAAGCCACATGTTGTGTTTGCTTAAATGGGAGGGGTGAGAAACTGTTGTTTTCTTGTCAAAGTTGTCAAAGAATGTTTCATGCCGATTGTATGGGATTGAGAGAACATGAAACTTCTAAAACGAGTTGCCACTGCCAGATCTGCCTCTGCAAGAAGCAACTTCTTGTGCTACAGTCTTACTGCAAATCTCAACGTAAGAATGAGGGGAAGATGGACAATGTTCAGTCAAAGAAAACTTCTGAAGTTTCTGACTGGATTACAAAAGTTGAAATCATTCAACAGTTTCTGTTGAATTATCTACAAGATGCTGTATCCGGTGATGATGTGCTTGTCCTTGTTCGCTGGTTTGTATTTGAAAAAGCTCTAACCTTACTGTTCATTTGTTTAGATTGATTTTATAGAGAGCATTGATGTGCAGGTTTTATCTGTGCTTGTGGTGTAAAGATGATTCAAAATCTCAAGAAAAGTTCTTTTATCATCTGACACGGCTCAAATCTAACATGATTGTGCGTGGCTCTGGAGCCACCTATCCATTGTTGACGAGGGACTCAGTTAAGAAGGTTACTTTAGCTCTGGGACAAAACATTTCTTTCTCTAGAGGGTTCGATAAAATCCTTCATATGCTTCTGGTCAGTGAAACATTTGATTACCTCTGTTTTTTTAAAAAAAAAAAATTCCACAGACTTGATTTACACATATCTGTTCTTTACAGGCAAGCTTGAGGGAGAACTCTCCTGTGATTAGGGCCAAGGCTTTAAAAGCAGTGAGTAATTATTGAGATTGGCTTTTGATTTGATATTTTATTTTGGTTGCATTATGTTACTACCTTTTGCATTGTGGAATCAGGTGAGTATTATTGTTGAAGCAGACCCAGAGGTATTGTGTGACAAACGTGTACAATTGGCTGTTGAAGGAAGATTTTGTGATTCGGCAATATCTGTAAGAGAAGCAGCATTGGAACTTGTTGGCAGGCATATTGCTTCACATCCTGATGTTGGTCTTAAGGTATGAAATTGAGTTCTGTATTCTCTGTTGTATTTTGTATGTGCATTAGTGAATACAGCTAATTCTTTCATCAATCTTATTTGAGATTTTTCGGTGTTGCAGTACTTTGAGAAGATTGCTGAGAGGATAAAAGATACTGGTGTGAGTGTTAGGAAACGAGCTATCAAAATTATCCGAGATATGTGCACTTCAAATGCCAACTTCTCTGAATTTACGGCCGCTTGCATTGAGATTATTTCTCGTGTTGGTGATGATGAATCGAGTATTCAGGTAACTCGGGAGGCAAATGATGTGTACTAGTCTACCGTGAGCCATTTGTTTTTGTTTCTTATGGATGCGTATGTTGGAATCTAGCTCCCTTTTAAAGTCATGTTCAAGAGAAAGGGGGTTATTTCTTTGCAAAATTGTGCTCATTGTTAAACCATGCTATTGTCCTGTTTCTCAATTGCATTCTTGTACTTATATATAAATGTTGGAAGTGCCGCAGAATTTTTGCTTTCAACCTGAAGATTTCATATCAGTAGGCATTTATTTATGATATTTTCCTGGTGTTATATCCCTTGATTTATTTGTCTTTTACATGCAGGATCTTGTGTGCAAGACATTTTATGAGTTTTGGTTTGAGGAACCTACTGGCTTGCAGACACAATACTACGGAGATGGCAGTTCCGTGCCATTGGAGGTCTCTAAGAAAACTGAGCAAATTGTTGAGATGTTGAGGAGGATGTCAAGTCATCAGCTTCTTGTGACAGTTATTAAGCGCAATCTGGCTCTTGACTTTTTTCCTCAATCAGCAAAAGCTGTTGGGATAAATCCTATGTCTCTTGCAGCAGTACGTAGACGCTGTGAGATAATGTGCAAATGCTTACTGGAAAGGATATTGCAGGTACTTGTTACTTGTTTGCTGTGTCTGCTTGTTTATTTCGGGTGTAAAACATGTCAAAGATCTGTTCTGTCAGGTAGAGGAAATGAATAATGAGGAAATGGAAGCACGGACTCTCCCTTATGTACTAGTCCTGCATGCCTTTTGTGTTGTGGATCCAACACTTTGTGCACCAGCTTCTGACCCATCCCAGTTTGTGGTCACTCTACAGCCATATCTTAAGACTCAGGTTATCTATGACATTTTTAGGAAAGAATATTGTCTGTTGTTAATATGACAGTATGGATATCACTTCAAAATTGTCACCTGCCTTGCATTAACACTCTGAGCATGACCACAAAAGGGAGATTTTTTTTATGTGTTTACGGTATATATTTCTCCAGAAATTCCTGCTATCAATAGCTTTATAAGAGGTGATAAATGGTCTGCATTTTTCAGCCCTGTAAATTTGGAACTTCCGAGAGGTTAGAACTGTTTTAGTACTGCATAATTTTTTCCTCAATATGCCCGAGAAGCTGTAAGTTGTGTTTTTCCAAGGATATATGCAGATAAGCTGAATCAAGTGCCTCTGTTTCTGTTGGTTTTAAAAATCTAAGCCTTGGACCTGGAGAACATGACGTAGCAATTATTTTAGATGATAGTTTTGACTCATTGTATACTGTGAAGTTTTTCAGATGGGGTTAATGGCATAGATTTTATAAGTCTCAATGCTTGCTGTATGTAGACATAAGGTCCTACTTGAAAAGCACCCTAGACTTCTACATGAGGTTCTATACCTAGCATTTTGATACTTCCCTGTACAAACCAAGTGTGGGCTCCCTTGCAATTTCTCATAACTCTGATGGAAGGATACTTTTCGTATTTATTGTGGGAGAACATCTTGTTTGAGTTTTACAGTTTAATTAAATTAACAAATATCAGAGATAAGATGGGATGTTAGGTGCTATGCACATTTTTAACTGGCTTTTGCTGGATTCCAGGTTGATAACAGAGCTGTTGCACAGCTATTGGAGAGTATAATCTTCATAATAGATTCTGTTATCCCATTGGTGTGGAAATTGCCCCAAAGTGTTATAGAAGAACTTGAACAAGATTTGAAGCAGATGATTGTTCGACATCCTTTTCTGACAGTTGTCCATGCTTGCATCAAGTATTGCATTTTCCTCTTTCACTGTAGAAATTTTCAACTTGCCATATTGTTGACTGCTCAAGCGGTTTATTTATGTTGGATCTGTATAACCAGATCAATTGGACCTGTGTTATTCTTTGTTCTCTAAAAGATCAAGTCCTTTTCTGCTTCACATGACAGGTGTCTATGCTCTTTGAGTAGAGTAGCAGGAAAGGGTGCAAGTGTCATTGAATATCTTATCCAGGTGTTTTTCAAACGTCTGGATTCTCAAGGAACTGATAACAAGCAGGTTGGTGACTGAAATAAATGTTGATTGCTATAAATCCACGATGTTTGAGATAAGTAGCTTGTAGTTTGTTTTAGCACTTGGAAAGCTGCATTATATGTTTCTTTTGGAAGAGGATTTTCAAACCTGTACTGTTCATTAGATATAATGTTTTAGATTGGATGAAATGTTGTTTAGTTCTGGATATTAATTTGGAATTTGAGAAAAAACAGGTTTCTGTCAGGCTTCCTTATAGCTTATTTGGATGGATGCATACCTAGTTAAACATGTCACAGGTTTGGGGACGACTGGTAGACATAGATACCAAACAGAGGAGAAAACACTTTGTTTATATGGAAAATGTTCGTCAGCAATTTCATTTTTCATTTATTACACATGCTATAGTTGCCAGCTCAATTTTTCAGGTCAATTAAGATGAAAAAAACTGAGATTGCTTTACCTACAAATTGCAGTTAGTAGTCCGATCTCTATTCTGTCTTGGGTTGCTTATTCGCTATGGAAACTCATTGCTGACTAACTCCAATAACAAGAACATTGATGTTGCAAGCAGTCTCAGTTTGTTTAAGAAATACCTCCAAGTTGAGGATTTTGGTATAAAAGTTAGGTCCTTGCAGGTATTGTTCCTAATTGGCTTATTAATTTTTCGATCCTACTCCACGCTATATGGATGTGGTGAGCTGATTCGGTAATCGTTGTAGGCATTAGGCTTTGTTCTAATTGCTAGGCCTGAGTTTATGCTGGAAAAAGACATTGGTAAAATCTTGGAGGCAACCTTATCATCTGGCTCTGATGTTCGTTTGAAGGTAAAAAGGCCTTAAAAACTTTTCATCACTTATGTTTATTCAAACTTTCCATCACCTATGTTTATTCCATATGCTAAAGTCATACCTCTTATCAGGTTCCAGCATTGCAAAATATACTCGAATATCTTCTTGATGCGGAAAGTCAAATGGGAACTGAAAAGACCAGTAACAATGTAATTCAAGATTCCACAGAGGATGGTAATGCTGTACCTGTTGCCGCAGGTGCTGGTGATACTAATATCTGTGGAGGTATAGTTCAGTTGTACTGGGATAAGATACTGGGCAGATGCCTAGACTTGAGTGAACATGTTCGTCAGACTGCTTTAAAGGTGAGGACTTGATTCGGTGCCCATTTTCTTGTTTATGTTACATAGAGGAACCTTGTAAACATGTTACAGCTTAGGACATGAAGGTTGATAAAGTGAAGAAAGATAGGTAGCTGTAGGAAATTGAACGCTTGACCTGTTATTTACATTTGTTGAATAACAAAAAATGCTGAGGATCCAGATATTTCATTGGTTCAAACTAGTTGACAGTCTTAGTTTTTCTTTTCGGCCTATGCTTGTACGCACAATAGTTGAACTCAGAAATCCCATGCTTTGTTTTATTTGCAGATTGTAGAGGTGGTGCTACGTCAAGGTCTTGTGCATCCTATTACTTGTGTGCCACATCTCATAGCACTTGAAACAGATCCCCAAGAAATTAATTCAAAGTTGGCGCATCATTTGCTGATGAATATGAATGAGAAGTAATTTTCTTGAAGCTAAAATACTTGTTTCTTTTTCTTTTTTGCTGTCTTTTGGTTGTTAACTAAAGGAGGCAATAATTCCAGGTATCCTGCATTTTTTGAAAGTCGTTTAGGGGATGGTCTTCAACTGTCATTTTTATTCATGCGATCTCTTTCTGGGATTGCTTCTGAATATCTGAACCAAAACATCCAATCCAAGTCCACTGGAAACTTGAAGGGAAAACCTGAAGGTGGCTCCATGACGCAAGCCAGGCTTGGAGTATCTCGAATATACAAGCTTATTCGTGCAAACCGTGTTTCAAGGAACAAATTTATGTCTTCAATTGTCCGCAAATTTGATAATCCAAGCTGGAACGATTCAGTTGTTCCATTTTTGATGTAAGTTCTGTCTTAATGCAAGTCCAAGGTTTTATTTGAACGTTTATGAAATCTTTTGTGGATATCTTTTTACAGGTACTGCACTGAGGTGCTGGCTTTGTTGCCATTTACTATACCTGATGAACCCCTATACTTGGTTTATTCAATAAATCGAGTCATACAAGTTAGGGCTGGGGCACTTGAGGCCAATATGAAGGGCCTAATTTTGCACTTGTCACAAAGAAATTCACGAAAATTGCATCATGAGAATGGGACCACTCAGCAGCTTTCAACTCAGTCATTTTTCCATCACACCTACATGACGGATTTGAACAGGACAACTCAACAAGAGCCAGCTACTCATCCTGCCTACAATCCCTCGATTACATCTGATTTTAATGGAGTAATTCAGGAAGAACCCATTGATTTGAATGGGCTTTTGAATACAACAATTTTAAGAGATGCAGAATTAGATCCTTTAAGTTCAAGTGAACCCTACAGCATGTCCAAAGATGATGTTGAGAAAATTCAGGTACTCCTATGCGTCTCAAACGGTAAATTTTAGGTAGTGTTATTTCTCAAATTTCTCGTTGGTATTTTGGGGTCTGTTGGATCTTTTGCTTTGGCTGGGGCTGGAGATTGGAGAACTTAGGGGAGGATCTATGGGCTTGTAGGGCACCATCTGCAACATTTCCTTATGTAGTCTTGCCCCTTTACTCCTTCCTATATGGGAGAGCTCATTCTGCTGGGCTTCTTAGCGTTTGCTTATTACTTTTGTGTTACTTATACAGGTAGATTGTCTATCAGCAACCGCATTGCAACTTCTTTTGAAACTTAAAAGACACTTGAAAATAGTTTATAGCTTGAATGATGCTCGCTGCCAGGTAATGGTCTTCGCAATTTGTTTTCTTTATGCAAATAATGTTATTTCAATAATTAACTTTTCTGATGTATATAAAAACACCACCAGGCCTTTTCTCCGAATGAGCCTCCAAAGCCAGGAGAGAATCTCTCGAGGCAGAATATTTCCTTCGATATCAGCAACACAAGCACCACTATACCATCCACATACCAAGATTTGTTACGAAGATATCAGGTACAAACGGATGGAGATAATATGTTGTGTGGAAAACGCACATGTTTGAGCTCTTAATTTTCTTTTCATGAAACTTCATGGCTTTATTATTGCATAGGAATTCAAAAATGCCTTAAAAGAAGATGCCGTAGATTACACCACATACACTGCAAACATCAAAAGGAAGCGCCCTACCCCAAGAAAGAAATCCGGACGTGCAATGGGGGATGACGATGACGATGACGATGATGTGGATTGGACGGGTGGGGCTCGGAGACTTGGTAGTGCCAGGAAAATGAACACTAGAGGAGTTAGGCAGCGGTAGCGGCCATAGTTTTGTATTTTGTAAATACACAGAAGGTAGGCTAACATATAGATTGTGTAGGATAGAATGATAGCTGAAATATAAAATTCTAGAAACCAAGGGAAGTGTGGAGGTGAGTATGTTGGGGCGCTTTCTCTGGTTTCCATTTTGCAGTTTGTACAACACGGGTGAATACCGACATCTCATTCAATGGAATTCAAGATTCCAGCATTTGTTGCCTGTAAGTTCAACACTTACTGTAAGATGTAAGAAAATTGTTGATTCCTAGGATGTTAGGTTTGTAAAAAGCAAGCCTGAAAATGTCATATTCTTTTATATGAAATTAAATATATTCCCACATATCGGAATGCATTTTTTGGTGTTTCATTTTGCAAAAAAAAAAGAAGAAGAAGAAGGGTTGTGTGCCTCTTACTGCAGTAAAGATTATAAGAAAGAGATTAGACGATAAAACAAGAAAGTGTTTTACCTTCTAATTTTAAAATTTTCCCTTGGTTCTTCATGACTGTTTGACTAATCCGCCTGTTGGCTGGTGATATATTTACGTTGGAATGACGAAAGGAGCAACGGTATGCTCTCCATCAGCGCTTTGTAACTCTGCTACTTTTTGTGATAGGCGTCTGGGCCACCCTTTACTCTTCTGAAACACCAAATAAGGCCATACTTGGTGTTGAAAGCCATCACGCCTTTTATTTTAATACAAATTGTCAGAGTGCAAAATTTGAAGGCTATTACATTGTGAATAATGTAGTAGCAGACTTGAACTTATTCTGGAGCAGATTTTGTAGGCTCCATTAGATTACATGTAATTGGCATTGGTTTTGAAATCTTCTCATGAGCTATAGTGGGTTATGCTCTTAATTTCAACGGCATAGTTTTAGTGGCAGCTACTAAGGAGCTATACCAATTTACTCTAAGCATTCTAATCTTAAAAACATCCCCGATCAGAATCTGTGTTTTCTCCTTTGGGCCACTGGAGAGGAAAGATTCTTAATCTTGCACTGGCAGTGAAACCACATACTATCCTCTTACTTCCCACTCTCTCTTAATCAACTAGTAATTTTAATCCACTTCACTTTAACAAACGTCAACACAATTGCGTGTGTGTTTCGAAGTGCAGTTTTTACCATTGCTCCCACTAATAACGCTGCACTATTGCAAATATTATCGCACATAATGGGACGACGGATGACAACAAAGTACATAGACACCGCTACTATTTGGCAAAACAGTCTTGGCATGAAATGATTTACCAATTTCAAAAGCACCAGAGCAGAAAATCCCAGTCATCTAGGAATGCTCCACAGCTGGAAACCAATTGCACAAACATCTCTTACACTAAGATTGAACCTAAACTATCAAAATCGGCCACCATGCAAACTTCTAAGTCCAATCGATCAGGGTGCAATCACAATCTGACCAGCAACTTGGTCGAGGTCCCGTTGACCACTTGATGTGATTCTCCTTCCGCTAATACAAGATCAAAAGTATAAAAGTTGAAGCATAAGAACATATCTAAAAGAAACATGAAAGCCAGACGTGGGAAAAATGTCTACCGGAGGCAAAATATCATTGTTTGTAATGTGATACTTGTATATACCATAAACAGACGCAACTATGAAAACAAAGGGCACCAAAGAATGAAAACTCACCCTTTAGGGTCAAGCTCAATGATATTCATACACTCCAACTGTTGAAGAATGTGACGAGCAATAGCACCACTACTCTTGCAAAAGTGGGGAGGACAACTTCCGTTTCTTTTGCTCCCACCATAGATTCTACGGAAAGCACCAACACCAAGGCCTCCCCTCAAGTAAATCTTCCTTGCCATAGAGGCTAATTTAAGATTAAAAGGATAAAAGTTTATGCACCAAACAGTCATAATTGCATCACAAACAATATAGCACGTAATTTTTGCATGTACAATGTACACTAACATTAATACACATACACACACATCATACCAGCTCTAATGTAGTACCAGTCCGGGTCATAAGGTGCAAGCTCCTTCAATGTACCAGTCTTCACAATATCAGTCCACTGGGGCAATTCAATATGTTTTAAAAAGAATAAACATGAAACATTTAGGGCCAATTAAACACTCAATGCATGTGATTTTGTCATCTTTGTAAGACATTTGGGCAGTATTTATTTTAGGTAGACCATCATATCTGAAGACTGGAATAGTACTTCAACTTTTTAAACCATAATATCTAGAAACCATTGGTCGCATCAACTCTTTAAACTGGTCACTTGGAACAAATTCTTGCAAGGTATTAACGAGAAGTCTGCCACTAGACTAATGTAAGACATGCAGTGACTCAATAAGCATGTTTCATAAAAGCATCTGAAGCTGCAATATTGTATACCACCAAGTACTAATATTAACATTACGTAAAAAGCAAACTGTCAACTAGTTTAAGAACGAAAGAAACCAATAGAGAACAGCAACCTCTTTCTCTCACCACTTTCCTCCTCACTATACATTAAGCAAATCTGAACTAATCAACACGGCTGTCAGTTCAAAAAGTTCCAAAATTTTGGTCACCATATAAACAGATTTCAGGTACGCAGAGAGTTCTAATCCTAACTAAAAGAGTAATCTACTCAGAAAAACGTCAGCCATAAAACTAACTAACAAAAACTTGAAAAGCTGAGCTTTCAGCGTTTTCCACCAAGTCGAACCCTTGAATTTTACAATTGAAAATTTCTACAATAGCAACAAATCAATATCAATTTGGTCGACAATGAGAAATAGAACCTCGAGTACTTAAAAACAAATCACAAACACAATAAGAATGTAAACTCAAGCTCAAATGCAAAATCCCAAAACCCACATAAAAAACTCCAGATTCAAAGAGAGAAAAAACCAGTCAATCTTCCCCGATAACAATCAAATCTTTTCATAACTCAATATCACCAAATCCAACTTGATTTTACATATCCAGATAAAAAACCACTTCGCACAGATACATATCAAATACAAGCTAATCTATCAGTGTTAGGTGTAGATTTTGAAGTGAATACCTTGCCAGAGCGCTTGAGATGAGCAGAGTAAGCCCTGACGAACTCGTGGGGTGAGACATCTTTTACAGTCTTAGCGGTAGCCATTGTACGAGGTATCCCAGCAAGACGCCTGTCCGGCGGCTGAATGAGGAAGTCCCTCGAGGGCTTCTGTCCGTTAGAGTGATAAATTACCAGTGAAACAATGGATACATTGTTATGGATCGGATCGGGCCCAGTCAGGTTAAAACATGCTAATGGCCCAATATTTATTTGATAAAGCAAACTATATGTGTTAAATAAATTAATTTATTGTTTTACCATATTTACATATTTTTTTGAAAAGACATATTTACATATTGTTACTAATATCAATAATATTTCATATTATTATATTAAAATTTAAAATTTTAATATATTTATAATTTTTTAATAATATACTTATCAATTTAATATAATAGTACAATTATTAAATATTATATCATCAATTTCTTATTTATATATTTTTATTATTAAATTAAAATTATAAAAATATCTTATTATTTAATTAATTTATCATATTTGTTTATATTAAACACGAGCAAACTTAATAATACTAATTAATTTAATATTATAGTAAATTAAAAAAATTTTATTTTAATTATTATTATTTATATTAAATATTACCATAATATGAGTGATTTTAATTTAAATTATTAATAAAGAATAAATATTATTTTTCATGCTTTGTTAATAAAAAATAATATATTTATTATTTTTATATAACTGTAAATTATATATTTCATTAAATTTTTATTATTATCTAAAATAATAATAAGTAATATTATCATTTTTTATATTTTATTATAAACCAAACAAGCCTAATTATTTGTTGTCATTATAAACCAAACAAGCCTAATGAGTTTTGGATTTTGACGCCTGCTCATTTCAGCATTTGTGCATGCTAGGCAAAAAGATTTTTGAACCTGATTTTTCACTTTATTTGAACTTTGAATGACACAAACTTTGGATGAGAATGCATCTTTACAACCCCTTTTATCCAATGCCATTTCTCATGCAAAGTTCTTTTCAGATTTTTGAACCTGAATGTGTTGAAGAAATTGGAGCTTGGATGAGAATGCATCGTTACAACCTTATCCAGTGCCATTTGTCATGCAAAGTTCTTTTCAGATTTTTGAACCTGAATGTGTTGCAGAAATTGGAGCTATGAAGTTGTGAGAGATAGATATTGGTGAACTGTCAATGGAATGGAATTCATTCTGAAGGGGTCCAGTGTCTCCATTTCACAAACAGTTGCAAGTCCTTGCTTCGGTTGAAAATTGACGCAGGATCCCATTTTGACGCTTTTCCACATGTTAACTCTCCTGATACTTATTTTGTTCTTTTCGTAATACTTGTTAGGAAAGTTGCAAAGCATATGGACTTATTTATGTTGCAAAACCTACCATTCAGACTAATGAATGGAGTGTTCACGGTAGATGCAGAAATGGAGAACTGTAGGAAGAAACAAATGAGGGCTTGACAACCTTTATGAGGTACCCGGTCTATTCATTCAGAATCAATCCCAAGTCTCAAAATTGCAACTAATTTGGTTGCATCATTTACAGTGAATTCATCATATACTGGGGTGCCACAGTGGGAGGACAGAGTCGGATCATGTTCTTTTAAGTGCTTAACAGAAACTTCTACTGCTGTTGCCTTACTGTTGGTATGTGAACGTACTCATGTCACTCCAGGAGAGGCCACATTTGATCTTCTTATGTCGAGGAATGTGAAATTTTGGTTCTTTAGGCAGGGTAGGATGCTTTGTTGATCTGGATAAAATCAACAGAAAACTATTAGCATGTCCAACTTTTATTAACATTTCAAAACAAGTATTCAGTGCAAGAAGACAAATATCATGATCATGATCCGTAACAAAGAATACTTATTAGTAATTCCTCATTACAGGCCAAGATTCCGAGAACTTTTTGAGGGGTTACAGTAAAAAAAAATAGATGTAGTATTTTTAGACTAGGTGGTTTTTATAAGATGTATAGCACTCTCATTAACCCAACAGGTAGTATTTTACCTTCTGGGAATGAAGGGCCTATCAAAGTAGGGCATGGGTTGTGCTTTTGGAACGAGCTCCTTTCTCAATCTGCGGACTTCTTCTTCTTCTGCCAACTACACAAGAACAAGAAAGAAATATCGGTAATATCATTTGAAACAGAATGAACCTCCTTTGTTTTATTCAGTTCCATTCACCTTTTGCAGCCTCTCTCTTTCCATCTTGTATAGTTCAATCAAATTCATCTTCTCAGCTACCTATCATATTCACAGAAAATATGGATTTATGATTAATTAATTTTCCTAACCCTGATTCAGTCGAAGCATTTGCATATTTACACAACAAGTAGCACAATGACGTACATATATGTATATATATAAAGAAACCTTTTTATCATTACAATAAGAAAGGGAGCATAAACACGATGAAATCAACCGGCAGAACTACCTTAAAATGATACCATTGGATGATTAC
>JANSVA010000008.1:13508040-13526435 GCA_025504915.1 Erythroxylum reticulatum | reverse complement strand
GATCAAGGTCCGATGATAAATGCGAATGAGAATGCAATAGTGAATATGACTGTGCAACATTGAACACTTTTGAGTGACTAAATTTATGTAATGTATTTCATTACATGAATGCATGAACATATAATGGCAGTTGTGACATGAGTAGTCACAAAAAATAAGCTTAAAGCTTAAAATGTGATTAAGAGCTAAAGGCTTACTATGCATAATGAGTCACGTATCCCCAATGAATAAGAGACAGTTATCAATGAGCTCGGTATCTATAATAGATACGAGACAATTATAGACATTCGGTTACAAAAACGTAATAATCGGAAATGAGTCTCATAAGCATTGTATATACATTTATTATGTATGTTTGAGTGATTGAAATGTATCGTTGACTTGTATTTGAATGAGAACGTAAAAATTGTGAACAAAGTGCTATGTGATACTACATGATGATAAATAAAATGATGTGAATTATGTGATTATATGTGTTGATGTGTTGTATGAATTGAGTGGACCATCAACGATGGTTACCTTACTGAGTTTGCAAAACTCACAAAAATTGTAACGTTGAAATTTCAAAATCGAGATAGGACACTAGTGACAGAGAGACTCTATAAAAAGCATAAATCTTGTACTTTTGAATCAGAGAAATGGCTCAAAGGTCGGATAGCTGAGACTGAAGGATTAGATAGAAACTTTTGTATACTTTCTTATATATGTAACATGTTTTGTATTTAGTTTTGATAATGTACATATCTGGATGATTTTGTAAAATTACAATGTACATATTTGATTTTTATGAAATGAAATGAAGAATTCGGTTTTAAAATATTATGACATTTACGTATTAAATGATGATGCCATGATTAAGTTAATGATGTGAGTGCTCTAGCATGCCACTCTTATAGGTTACATATTTGGGTATCACTCAGGATGTTGGGTATGTATTTTGTGAGAGTGGGATGTTACATATCAGGTGTAACATTCACTTCTTGTTAGGAAGATATACTACCACTTTTAACATTTCCCACTATTATCTTAAACAAAAATAAATGAACTTTCACTACCAATTTCATAATTCAATCTCTACTTTCTATCTTTCTTGTGCTAGTACTTTTCAAGAAAAGTCTTCATTTGTCATTTGACATCATGACTTACTTTTTTACAACGTTCCACATTTTCTTTAACACTAGCTAAATGTTTCTTTAATCTGGTGATTCCTCCACTTTTTAAATGTTTATGACAAAATAAGCAAATGATATAGTTTTTCATTCTGAGGACCAATATAGCATAAGCCCAAGCTAGATCATTGTATTTTCTTGAAACGGTTGATTTATCAGGAGTACTTGAACTTCCTTTCGTTTATCTGTAAAAATAAATAAAAACATATATCAAAATTAAGTTAATAACTTCATATCAAAATAGAAAATACATAATTTCATTATCAACTACTATCACAAAATATGTATTGTTTAACTCAAAAGTCCAAACTAACACAGTTACAATGCACATATACATCTTATATAATATAATTCACTTTGTATGGTTACGTCATACATAACTTAATTTTATCCAACACAAGTTACCAATAAGTCAAAAACTAACAATTCAAGCATTCAATAGATACAAGTACACAATACACACATACTTCTTATATAATATAGCTTATTTTATATGATTACATCATTCAACCATAAAGTAAAGATATACGCTCACAACTATAAGTTTAAAATCTATTTTACGTAATGACATAATTCAACTATAGATTAATCTGTTTCATTTGCTTATAAAATTGAATTTATAATGGTTATCAATATTTTGTTTTCTTAACTAATTTAAATCAATATTGTTACTAAAATACTAATTCTCAGCTTTAATTTAACAATCTTTTGTTCACTAATTTTATTCAACATTCTTAGTTTCTTACTCAAGTTAAATACATAGTCAACATACACATTACATTACACAATTCATTTTAATTCAACACGTCACTAAGAACCATCAAGTTAACATACAAAATTACTACACAACACAAAGTCACATATACACAATCAATTTTCAAATAAATAATAATTGTTATGAATAAATCGTCAACATTTTCACAATTCCATAATTAATTTCCATAATTCACAACTTCACAAATCTATAAAGTAGTTGCAATTTTTTGCAACCTTCACTGAACTAAATCTTTCATGGAGTTTTGAAGTTGCGAGTTAGCGGGTAAGTGGGTTAGGTCGGGTCAAGTTTGAATATGGATTTGTCAAAGTTGAAATCCTGATATGATGATTTTAATTTGTCCAAGTGAGTTGTGGATCTATAGGCCAATAGCAGTTCGAGAGAGTAGTTGTGGTTGTGGAGGCTTGTGCGATTGGGCTTAGGAGCACGACATGTAGGCGACAGAGGAAGAGACAATCGTGAGGTAGTGGTCAACAACAGCAACATGTAAGGCGGTGAGGGGGAGACGATGGTGACTGGAGCTGAGTTGGGAGTGTGAGATGCCGGTGACAAAGAGGAGAGATCGTGCACACACAGCTAAGAGAGTGTTGTTTATTTTTAACAAACAAGCCCTTTAATTTTCTAAAATTTGCGGTACCCGATCGGTATTTGACTATTATTTTAAATATTAGACGGTATCTCTAAAATCACCAATTCCAACAACTAGTATTAAGGAGCTAAGTTTCGTATTTCCGGCCAGGTACAAAAGTCGTCACATTGATATTCACATTCCACAAAGACATATATATAAATACACACGGGTACACATATATATGATAAGATCGCCGAATTATAATATTGTAGGACATATAGTTTCAGCAGAAACATAAGTTTTTATTTATCGATAGTTTCTCAAAATCTTAATTCTCACGATACAGGCAGAATTTCACATGATTATCTTACTAACTAGATTATGTGAAATGTATCACAGCAATATCCTTCTGAAACAAAGTTCAGCAGCCATGCCCCCATTCAACACTCAACACACGTCACTGTTTTCGGCACAGACAGCCACGATTTATTGCACATGCTTGTTAAGAAGCTTCAGAACTCTCACCACGTGTCAGAAAACTATTCCTCACCCGACTTTATTACACTTGCACCGACCTCAGGCAAGATTCATTTCCAAATTTATCCTTCAGATCCCACAGTCCCAAGCTAGCAATTTGCGTAATTCTTAACTCAGCCCCTGCCTTTTTCTGTATTTTCATATCAGATTCTTGCCAGGCGTTCCTGTCATCGGATCACCGAACGCACCCTACTTTCCTATAAATCTTGTCCCAACTTTACCCAATCTTGGTCTCAAATCTGCATTCATTCTCGATTAGAAATTCTTCTTATCTGTTCCCCTAATCCCCAATTTTGTTTCTTTCTTTGTTCAATTCGTTCCCTTATCCATTGATTTACAAATTCATCTCTCGCCGTCGTTTCGATTCGCTTCTAGGGTTAGGGCTTCGAGTTTCTTTTCAATTCTGTGATTTGAAAAGGGCTTTCCTCTCCATCTTCAAATCTAAGCTTATATATTTTGTTATTGTAGTCAGAATTTATCTAGGTCGCACAAAATTTTTAAACTTTCTTTGGATCAAATAGAAACTTCTCATTTCCATTGATTTTTTGTTCGATTTTTTTTTGCACATAGTAGACATATATGCTATGGTTTTCCACCTTTTTATCGACTTCTGATACTATCAACTTCTCGTCGACATTTTTTAAGGTAAACCCAAACTATTGTAGCTCTGTCTTTCGGAAATGTTTCCATTATATTCTTTAATCGGTGAATTTGGTATGGTTTCATGTACCCATATCTGTCTACTTTTTTCCTTTTTGAAACTGCCATTCTTTGGACTCTTTTGTGGGTTGACATTAGGAAAGTAACTAGGGATAATTTAACTGAGTTTATGGGGTTGAGAAGGTTGTCACTAGCTATTGGAATGGGATTTTGTGAGCTCTAATCATCGGCCCTTACTGCAGTGAATATTGTTTTCGTTATATCTTTTGTCAACAGTGAGATAATTATTTGATAAACTTTCACTTTCTTATATGGTCCATATCTTTGTTCCACTGAACTAAATTCTAAAGTATGATATGCAGGTTAAAAATGATTCACAAAAGGCCTTTTGTTGATAATGACTCTTATGAGTTTGCCTGTAAGCACCCAAGGCAGTTGGGGTACATTGATCAGCTTACTCCAATTTTCCCTCTTGATGATGCTCACAAGAAGCCTCGAAACTCAGGTAGGGAATAATTTAGAAGTGCAATTTGTTAGTTGTTGCCTTACGTTGGTTTGAGGGTGAGACTTAAATTTTACCATATTGCGTGGTCGTGCTTCAATTATTCAGCTCTCTCTGTATTTTGCTTGGTGAATTTTACCATACTGTCTGCTCATCTAAGCTACTATCCCAAGCTAGTCTTTTGTCATTTAACATTTCTAGAACCACTTCATTCCGAATTTCCTGTCTTTAGTGGAATAAATTCCCAGCATTGATATATTTAGTTTCTGGAATATTGTTATTAATGTGAATGATCCTAGGGAAAGAATGGAGTGTTGAATTTTAAGTTAATGGATTGAAGAGCACGGACAATACCTAGGTAGCGATATAAAGATCTGATCTTTAAACTGGTGTTTTTGGCTCTTACATATTGATCTCTTATGTTCCTGGCCGTCATTTTGTATAATCATGCATGCATTTGAAACTAGGCGGCCCTTATACTCTAGTGCTCTTTGCATTTTAGGACCAGGATTCAGCTGTTCTTTCTATATGCTTGTAATTGTTTGATTTCATAACCATTTAGTTCCTAAATGTGATAGTGGTTGTAGCTGACTTTGCTTTTGATGTCACTATGATTAAGCTGAGGATAGTTCTAATGAGTACCAAGAATTGGGGAGGCTTAGGAGTTGCTTAGCCATGGAAGTCTCTGATGAAGTTCAAAAGGATGTTGAAACAGGTGCTACTGGATGTTTCCCTCATTTTTTCTGGATCAGTAATGAAACTCCTGAAGAAGATAACCTATCACTATTTCCCCATTACTTTGAAAATGAAGAGCAGCTGAAGGAATTTCTTTCCACTGATGACATTCACTCACTGGTTGATTGTCCCTTCCGGAAGCTGGTTTTAATTGGACCAGAGCATCAAGCTGAGATCCCAGAGTGGAATTCGGAGGATATGCAGTCATATTTGAAACAGCTGCATGATTCTGATTCACAAAGTTCACTTGCACATTCAGCCAACCTGAGGTTTACAGTTAATCATGGGTACAAGGAGAAGCTAATGGGAAGTTGTGTTGTTCCTATGCCTGAATCAGAGCCATCTGCAAGTTCTTGTAGTGAAGGCACCAGAATAGAATGTGAATGTGATGATGGCAGTTCCATCAGGTGTATGAGACAACATATTGCAGAAGCCAGGCAGAAACTAAGGAAGAATCTTGGTGAACAGACCTTTGAGGCACTTGGTTTCTGTAATATGGGTGAGGAGATTGCAAACAGATGGACAGAAGATGAACAGCAGGCCTTCCGTGAGGTTGTCTTGTCTAACCCAGCATCATTAGGCAAGAACTTTTGGGACCATTTGTCAGAAGGATTCCTTTCCCGACCAAAATGGGAGTTGGTCAGTTATTATTTCAATGTCTTTACACTTCGAAAACGGGCTGAACAAAACCAATTTGAGCCACAAAATGTTGATAGTGATGATGATGAGTGGCAAAGAGGTGAAATTGGAATGGCAGAGGGAGATGATGACTCAGTGGTGGAATCTCTGACTGCTCATGATGCTTATACTTACAACCAGCTGGATCAGCCCTACGAGTGCAATGAATACATCGAGGATGAAGATGAATTTACTGCTTCTAAAGGAGCCGTTGATAGTAATGGTAATCGAGTTGCATGTGATGCGGAGTATGAAGGTGATCTGGATGATATTTCAAGAGATCATATTCTAATCTCCTCGAGAGGTTACAGCAATAGTCATTGTATTAAACACTTAACTGAGCTTCCTCCTAACAAGGGAGATGATGGTTCTTGCACATCCAATGAATACCAGCGAGACAATGCTGATTGTTGGCTTCCACTAGCTTCCGGAACTGATAGGGGAACTTACCGTCAGGAATAACAGGTGTGTGAGGACCATTCCAGCGAAGTTTTTTGTGATGGTATCCAGATCTTTCCATTTTTCTGGAAGTTGTTAAACCCTTTGTTGCCATGAGCAATGAGGAATCAGTTCGGCTTCCTTGAGATTTTTTATAGGAGGTTTCTTCAGAGAAATCGTGCAGGATAAGCTGATGCTTGAAGTTAATTAACCGTGTATAAAGTTTGATCATTTATTAGGGCCTCCCAAGGTAGGGTTCTGGGGGGTTGGAGAAGAAATTACGATGGCTAGCTAGGCTTGCAAGTTCTGCTTGTAGAACTTATGGTACGTTACTTTAGCAAGTCGTTTGTCTTGTTGATTTCTGGGGACGTTGCGCAAAATGCTCAGGAATTTTTAGAGAAAGGCTGATTGGAAATCTGTTTAGCGGGACTCGAACCGGCCCTTTTTTAATCTTTTTTGGTTAAGGATCATTTTCTTCAGAACAAACCCCGCAATAAAAGCCTGACGAGGATGAGTGGAAATGCGTCTTAATGTTGGCTTTGATTTTTTTTTCTTCCAACCGATCTTAATTACCTTCCACTTGTAGTGTTGCTGCTAGATTGTAGTTTTGTCAGTAATATACGTGTCTAGATCTTGAAATATTTTAGTTTTAGAGATGGTAGAAATAACCTTCATGCTTATATAACAGTGCCATAATAACAATAACATTTGTTCCATTTCAATCAACCCCTTGAAAGCTTTGATATGTGGAATGTGGAAATAATTATGGATTTTCAGTTCTTTTTCTGCGGCTTGTCTTATACTGGACACTAGAACTTGAAACTTATTTAAAGAAAACATGTACTAAAAGCCATTTGAGTTTACATCAGCAAATCCTGGAACATAGCCAGATGTGATACAAAAGTTTTCATTTATTTTCTACAACTAGAAGTTGTCCCGCAAAAAATTGATATCATAACAATCAGTTCAAAACTCAATATGCTAAGGTTAGAAAACTGCATTAAAATCTATAACCGAAGCAACAATGTGCAAAAGCTCGATAATTATCACCGAAAGCAACAATATACTAAGTTTTTCTATGCATTCTTCAACCATCTTCATAATCGAAATATTAGTAGGCTTCTTATGTATTCTTTCCTTAAAATGTCTTATAAGAAACTTAGCTGAAACTAATTTAGTTTTGTTGGTAGTAAAAACAAGGATTGTATCTCTTCACTTTGATACATTATTCATTCTTGTCATAACCAACATACAACTCCTATGGGCATCCTTTGATACATCTAATTTTGATCTTATAACTTTCACTCTTTTTAAACTTAGACATTGTATCATGTTCATAATATATAATCCACAACATAATCTGTAAATTCTTTAGTTGATCTAAACTTTATCCCCAATCTCCAATATGGTGTCTTATTAGATGGATTGTGCCTAATGCTAGTACTTGATCTCCACAATGGTTCACTAGGCTCTTCTCTGCATAGATATTAATCATTATCAATAAAACTATTACAACCAGTTGAGTCAATTTCAATTGGTTGGTGGTCATTCGGAATGTCAATTTGTATAAAACCCTCATCTTGATTCCTATCATGATCATCCAACTCTTCTTCAACTCCTACATCAACTACTTCACCAACTCCTCTAACTTCTTCACTAGCTTTCTCAACATGTTCATCATCATCATAATCTACCTTAATACCACAACTTCCCTCTTCACCCTAACTATCTCCGTCCTCTCCTTCAGTTATAGGCAATACCTCTAGTGTAATTATTGAGGAGTCTAATAAATGAATTACATAAACGCCAATCATTTGGTGGATTTTCATAAGGTTAATAGGCCTTAGACTTTTGTTTTGATTCAATCAATCTAAATAACTTGTTAAATTAAAACCATGTATACTATAATAGGCATTATGAAAATTCAAGGTATCCTAATATATTTGCCAATAGCTAACATAATCAAGGTCTACTTTATTACAAACATTTGTTTGCCCGTTAACATATTTCAACTCCTATTCTAGTATAAACTTTCTACCATTAAATTACCTTATACTACCAAATTGGGCCATTACGCACCTGTTCATACAGAAAGGGAAAGAATTATAGCTTAATTAAAACGACATTGCACTTAAAGATAGCAAAATCAGTAACACCATTGCAAATTCTTCTAAGTCATGCATTTAAAATTACAAATAAACACAAACATGTTAAATTATATACAAATGCACTAATGAAGTTCATATTGAATGTGTAAATAAACTTCTTATTATTGTCAATAGCTTAAAAAATACTCATAACTTAAACTCTTATTCTAGAGATATTAGAAAATTTTTATAATTATTACATCAAGGATTGAATTAATAATTTTCTTTATAGCGAGAAAATTATAAATTTTTTAAAAATATGACATTAAGGGTTGAATTAATAAATTTCTTCATAACGAGAAAATTATATAATTGAATTACTGAATACATTGAAAGTTCAAGAAAGAATGTTCATAAGATAGGTAGGTTTAAGCAAAGGAGTTCAAATTTTAAATTAATCAAAGTGATGAAAGATATAGAAAATGAAAATCAAAGCATAATATAACTCCCATTATAGTGTACTTCTTAAGTGTGTTTGTTCTTCAAATAACTCTTAATGAGATGAAACCCAGCATTATTAAAGGACCAATGATCCTTATTTCAAATGTTAAATTAAGTAACTCTCTCAGATATCCAATATGCAACATAATCTTGAATCATATGTAATTAAATCAGAATTTAACCTAAGTTAAAGAAGAACATAAATGCAATACGATCATCTTTACCTTTGCAAATTATTGTTTAATATTTAGTTAGTTTGTTGTTAATTTAATGATCAAAGGAAATTCATTTTAAAACAACATGGAATGCAACCCCTTGCATTAAAGGGAAAACCTTAATTCAACCTATTAAATATTTAGACACAAACAAATTATTGTCATCTAAAAATCAAGAATTTTTAAAAATTGTTACAAGGGTAAGAGAATTTTTTTCGTATAACTCTGTTTCTTTTATCTTTACCAACACATTCCCTGCCAATAAGAAATCCTTGCAACTAAACCAAACGCAACTCATCCAAATGACATAAAATTGCATTGCTTTGCATACATGGAACAAAGTCTTTGCATGACACTCACTGCTTAATAAGCATCAATATCTTAGGCATCCTCAATATCAAAGGTCACAAACAATAACCAAGAAAGATTACATCTCATAAGCAGCTTGTACGAAATCATAGAGACTCATAAAATAAAGCCAGCTTAGGTCGAAAATAAGGGACTATAACATATAATAAACATAAACTAAATGCTAGACAAAAGAATCATCAATAAGGAATAGGGGACCACATCATATAACAAACATAAACTAAAAACCAGATAAAAGAATAAACCTACCACTATGTATTGTCCCTATATTGTTTCTGTAACATACTACTTCCATTTAACATATGCTCGAACATTCAGAGGATATTCGAAAACATACCCTATGAGAATGACACATTAGAATAGTCACATTAACTCATTATGGCATCACACATAACACAAGTATTCAAAATGATCAAATCTCCTCATTTCATTCACAAAATAAACTTACTTATATTGTACTATTACAATTCATATCCATGTATTTACATTACATAACATTTGAGAGTTGGCAACTCCATACAAAATGTTTAATATGAAATGAGAAGCGAAACAAACACATCCTAACTAGACTTTTGAGATATCAACTAACCAGACCTTTAAGCCTTTCTTGTTCTCAGAATTACAGTATTAGAATTATACTTGGTTGCCTTAGAAGCTAGAACTCCCTTGTACCTAAAGATCAACGTTGTAATTTTGATAAGTTTGCGAACTCAGTGAGTGAACCATCATCGATGTGCTCACTCCAATCATAACACAAAGTCAAGTATATAACCAATTTCAAGAAGTTTAACAGATCATCTAGTATCAGATCCCACATCACATTTTGTCATATTTCATCAAGTACAAGTACAACATGTATACAAACATTTCATAACACTATTTCATAATAATATACAAACATTTCATAACGCTATTTCAGAACAATCCATTAATTCATCTCAATCATTCATATGATACATATAAAGTTATATGTAT
This sequence comes from Erythroxylum reticulatum, assembly GCA_025504915.1. Classification (NCBI taxonomy): domain Eukaryota; kingdom Viridiplantae; phylum Streptophyta; class Magnoliopsida; order Malpighiales; family Erythroxylaceae; genus Erythroxylum; species Erythroxylum reticulatum. The sequence continues at coordinate 13,516,223 of JANSVA010000008.1, read as the reverse complement.
ACAAATGCACATGTGAGTCTATTTTTATTTTACTTTGTTACGACTGAGCATCTATTTACTATCCGGTATCTGTTGTAGATATCGGGCTCATTATTAACTGAGCTTATGGCTCTTTATGCACAATTCCTGAGCTTAAATCTTTTTTTTTTCAAGTTGGTCACTCCAATCACAACTTCTTTATTTGATCATGCATATCAATGTAATGGAATGCATCAATTCACATAATATGCTATCAATACTTTTCATTCAATGTGCTCATGTCATTTATCACATTTTTCAGACCTGAATCCGGCATTCAACATTCAGTTAAGTACATATTCTATATTACATATGCAATTTGAAAGCACTTCCAATACATTCCTGAATATCAAACTCCTCGAGCCAATAATGTCCGGAATTATCACCATCACATAAGTAACAATTCAATAACTGAAATTTAAATAAAAACAAATCAATCATAGTGAGAAATATTTAGGTTAACTGACAGTACGCTCCAGAAAAGCTATTGCTTTAACAATCCAGCAATGTCTGGATGCTGACAATCAACTTTTGCTTCTTTAGTCATGCAATACACAAAATTTACACATTACTAAATTGATCAATTATATGATTATTCACTTATGCATATGTATATGTGTCATGTTCAATGCATGCTCAATTGACTTTTCGAGTATGTATTCTTATAAATAGATCTTAACTATTCAATTTATGCTTATACACCCTAAGACTATTCAAACATTATATTTTGTATACTACTATTTTGCAATCAGATTTGTACCTTTAAGTTAGTTAGCTTTATTCACTCCAAATTCATCAACCATACTTTACACTTATCCTTAAACACTTTCATGATTAAAAAGCCTTTTATAACACACGCACAATTGTTATTTTAAATCTAAAATTTCAGCAAGCTAGATCTATACATTCACCAAACTTTTTCCAACAATATATTTTCATACATTTACCTAATTCCCATTCATAATTACCCCTTGTTCTTTGATGCTCATTCATCCATACCTTATACACATTACTTATGTCCTTAAGTTCATGTTTTCCTTAAAAGAACTCATTTATTCCTTTAACAAATCATAATTTCCAGATTTGAACTCAACCACATCAAAATAGTCCATTCTTTAGGTTATGACATCAATTAACTACATAAACTTATCAAGCTCTTAACCAATTAATTAAGTAACAATCTAGGATCATTCCTAGCCTTAATCAAGTCCAAATATATCAATTTAGAGTGAAATTTCTCTGTTAGTTTGACATGTACACAAGACTAAAATTAAAATCCTAGAATTTGTCATCAATATCACTAATTTGTGTAACTTTACTACCTTCAGTACTTCATGAATTTTACAAGCTTAGAGACATCACTAACACTTACAATTTTCCAGATTTCATGTCCTTTAAGATTACTTCATTTCAGATTAATTTAACTTCCATATTGGTTACGCTAAGGCTTACAAAATTCTGCTCATTTATGTCATTAGTAGTCACCTTTTACAAACACATCTACTACTCTAAATTTCTAGATTCAAGAACATTTCAATAACACCTATCTTTTCCATGAATCCACCTTCATTTATATTTCAAATCTCAACCTAAATCATCCATTTAACAGCCTATAACCTACTATTTTCATGCATCAATAACAAAACAAAAAAGCAACCAATTCATCCATCATATTCAAGCACAACATCATCTTCAACGACACATGCATTCCATCCCTATTCAATCATCATAAAATTTCTATTTCAACATGCCACAAAGATCAAAATTTCACTTACTTACTTAGCTCAAGTTCCACCTCAATGATCAAGCTAACTTATCTCTCCATACATGCAAAATCATCCAAGTACAAGATGGAAGTAAAATGATTTTAGCAAAGGCAAAATGATGATAGCAGATTATAGCTATCTTTGAGTATATTTTTGGATGGATCTTAAAGTGACTATGAACGAAATTGAAGCAAAATTTAGAATCTATGAGGGTCTGTGAATGTTTTGGTGGTGAGAGTAAAGGAAAGAAGAAGAATGAACATAACAGAAACTATCCCTGTAGTAGCTTAACTCATTAGGTGCTAGGTGTCACTACTATATAATGACATTTGTCACCTATGTATGTAAGTCACTTGTCCTCTCCATAAGTTTCCATTTGTAAAAATTATGCGAGTCCATTTGTCACTCAATCACTGATGCCATTTGTCACTTAATTTTTCATGCCAAATGTCACTCATTTTTATAGGCTTAATTATCCTAATTTTTCATGTATTAACTGATCTTATCTCTTGACATTTTTCCTAGACTAAATGTACATTTTAATTCATTAATTTTCCAATTATAACAATTAATTCCAAATTTATGATTTGTAATCCATCAAACCAAAATTCAAGACATAAGTAATATACAATCACATCATAATCATTTAAACCTTTCATACCCCAGAATATGGCAATTGAGTGCAATTTTATATCAACATTTATGTGTATATATATGCCTATGTTATGCATGTGAATGAAATCATATCCCAAATGTATCAATTCTTTCTAATATATTGCAATTCATGTGACTATCACTATAATCCCTTAATAGGTTAGGAAACCGACTATTACAGTTTAACGCGCTCCACGGAATTGAAAGATGTAAAAGTTCAGATTCAAAGAAGAAAGAAGAGGATAGATTCGAATTAACTAAAATTAAATATGATATGCAGGGTTTCAAATTACCTACTAGACCTCATGAAGAACTTGTCTCGAGCAATCTAGATAACGGGTAAAGAACAAACTAAGAAAGTTAGGTAGGATCAAAGTCACACCACAATCTGATTCAATTGATAAGTGAAGTTTAATTCCTAAGTTGAAAAGAACATGAGGGTTTTCTCCTCTTAATATGGCTGACGGCTCCTAGAAAATAATATGATCAAATTTGTCTCCCAAAAATCCTAAAACATAAGTATTTATACCTAGGCTTAATGCTAAAAGACTTGGGCTTAAAATACATGGAAGCCCAAAATATAATTATAACTTAAAACAAGTCCAAAATAGAATAATAAAAACATGTCTAAGCCTAGCCTAACGCACTTCCAAATCTGATCATAGACGTGCCTCCCCTCTTAGGCTTCAGTGATGATATGCAGCCCAATACAATGGTCTTCAAGTCCCAAGTGAGTCCAATCCAAGGATTTGAGATAAATGAATCAATTTGGGTTGTGATTCAGATAGCTCTCCTCCAATAGGCTTGGTGTACTCTATTCTCTCCACAAATTGGCCCACATGTGCATAGAGAGCCTCCTTGAGTCTCTCGATCCTAGCTTTAGATATAAGTTCAATTGGAATGACAAGCTCGCCGCTATCACGTATGCCATCTCCTTGGTGATCCTTATTCTTGCTCACATCAGTCCCTCCCTCCTCAAGAAGATTCATCCTCGAATCTGAATCCATATCAAAAGGAGAAAGATCAGTAATATTAAAAGTTTCAGAAACAGAATACTCACCTGGCAGGTCAATCTTGTAGGCATTGTCATTTATCTTCTCCAACACTCGGAACGGACCATCACCCTTAGGATCCAGCTTGGATTTCCGCTAGGTAGGAAATCTCTCCTTCCTTAGATGCCACTTGCTTAGCATACACTCTGTTTCTATGCTCAATATGTTGTCTCACCTTCACATGCAATTGCAAACTCAATAAATGACAAACAATCACCCCAAGTTTTTAAATTTTTACCAACTACAGCACGCAACAAGGTACCTAAGGTTCTATTAACAATCTCAGTCTGTCCATCTGTCTGTAGAGGACAAGCAGTAGAATAAAGCAATTTAGTACCCAACTTTTCTCACAGAACACGCCAAAAATTGATCAAAATTTTAACATCTCGATTCGAAACAATAGACCTAAGAATACCATACAATCTAACAATACCCCTAAAGAATAAATCAACAACATGCACAGCATCATCAGTCTTATGACACGTAATGAAATGTGTCATCTTATTAAATCGATCAACAATAACAAAGATGATATCATACCCCTTCTTTGTTCTAGGCAATTCTAAAACTAAATCCATAGAAATATCAACCTAAAGTTCAGTAGGCACAGGTAAAGGCAATCTATGGGGTTTAAGAGTAGATTTTGCCTGTCTATATGTAATGCATTTGGCACATACACGCTCAAAATCCTTACACACCAGGCTAATAGAAATATTCATGCAAAATATCTAAAGTTTTAGTAACCCCAAAATGACCCATCAAACCACCACTATAGGCCTCATGCACAAACAAAGTACACAGAATAATTAGGCACACATAGCTGATTACCACGATACAAATATCCATCATGCTTATAAATTTTCTGGAATGCAATATGCTCACAAGCAGCATACACATTAGCAAAATCATCATTAGAAGTGTACATGTCCTTAAGCTGCTCAAATCCTAATAATTTAGAACTAAGAGTGGAAATTAAGGAATACCTCCTAGATAAAGCATCAGCTACTACATTATCCTTCCCTTTCTTGTAATGTAACACATACGGAAATGTCTCCAGAACCTCCACCCAAGTGGTATGTCTCTTGCTTAACTTGCCCTATCCCTTCAAGTGCTTTAGGGACTCATGATCTGTCCGAATGACAAACTGTCTAGGTTGAAGGTAATGTTGCCACACCTTCAATGCTCTCAATACAGCATAAAGCTCCTTGTTATAAGTTAGATAGTTAAGTTGTGCACCACTCTAGTTAAGTTATGCACCACTCTGCTTATCACTGAAATATACTACTGGTTTGTTTTCCTGCAAAAGCACAACACCTATACCAATCCAGAAGCATCACATTCAAATTCAAAAGCCTTATCAAAATTAAGCAAACATAAAATAGGAGTAGAAATTAATTTTGTTTTCAACAATGCAAATGCATGCTCTTGTTCCTTACCCTATGCAAACCCTTTCTCCTTCTTGACTATTTCAGTCAAAAGAGCAGCAATAGTAGAGAAATCTTTCACAAACCTCCTATAAAAACCAGCAAGCCCATGAAACTCCTCACCTTACTCACACTCTTAGGCGTGCCATTCTTGGATAGCCTTCACCTTCTCCTCATCCACCTCAACTACCCTAGAACTGACTACAAACCCCAAGAATACAAGCTTATTAATGCAAAAAGTACACTTCTTAAGGTTCACATACAGTTTCTCCTGTCTCAGCACATCCAAGACACACTTCACATACATAACATGCTCATCAAGATTAGTGTTATATCAAGATGTCATCAAAGTAAACAACCATAAATTTTCCAAGAAATGCACGCAAGAATCATCAACCTCATAAAAATGTTGGGCGCATTAGTTAAACCAAATGGCATGACTAACCACTCATACAACCCATATTTAGTTTTAAAAACAATTTTTCATTCATCTCCTGGTTTCATTCTAATTTGGTAGTATCCACTTTCGAAGTCAATTTTTTTAAAGATACATGCACCATGCAATTCATGAAGCATATCATCTAACCTAGGGATAGGGTGGCGATACTTTATAGTGATTTTATTAATAGCTCTGCAATCCACAAACATCCTCTAGGTTCCTCTTTCTTAGGCAGCAGCAACACTGGCACTACACACGAGCTCGAGCTCTCCCTCATATGTCCCTTTTCTAGTAGTTCATCAACCTACTTTTAAAGTTCATTTGTCTCCTCAAGATTACTCCTATAGGCTAGGCAGTTTGGAATTTAAGCTCCAGGCATAAAATCAATTTAGTGCTTGATGCCTCTCAAGGGTGGCAATCCCTTGGGCATCTCCTCAGGAAAGATATCTGAATAATCCTGTAAAAGAGAAGCAAAAACATTAGGCAAAGTATCAAGAGGGTCAATGTCAGAAACTAAACACTCTTTATATCTCACCACTATTAATGCTCTTTTCTCTCCAGTTACTCTCCTCAAGTCTTTTCCCTTAGCAAACAATCTCACTTTTCTCTATTTTTTCTCTTTCTGAGCTCTTCTTTCCTGCACATCCCACTTTCTTTTCCTCACTTGTGCAGTCACTCACTATTGGACCAAACTTATTTTTCTTTTGGGCCTCTTTTCTCTCTTCTTTTTTTTTTGTTCTCACTACCCGAACACTCCTCATTTTTACTTGATTTTATTTGGTCCAGGGACAATGGTGATAAAGCTATTAGAATGAAGTTCCTACCCTTAAACTTAAAGGAGTACCTATTGGTATACCTATCATGTGCTACCCTCCTATCAAACTGCCAAGGTCTCCCAAGTAACATATGACTAGCCTCCATTGGTACCACATCACACAACACCTCATCCTCATATCTCCCTACTGAAAATGGCACTACAACCTGCCTAGTCAGCTTCACACTAACACTATCGTTGAACCACTATAAATTGTATGGCTCTGGATGTTTCCTATATGTCAAACCCAATTTTTGTACCATATCCCAACTAGTTGCATTAGTGCAACTACCCCCATCAATGATCAAAATGCATACTTTCGCAGTAACTAAACACCTTGAATGGAAAAGATTTTTTCTCTGATCTACAACCTCATATGTGGCCCTAACATTCAATACCCTTGTAACTACTAGTGCTTCCTCTGTAACAACTCTCTCAAAGAAACTATCATCCTTAAAATCATTATCAACAACAAACTCAGATTCACTATCACTGTCACTATCCTCTGAATCAATCATCCCATTATCCCTCATAATCATGACTTTCTTATTTGGACATTAAGATGCAATATGGCCAGTACTCAAGCATTTAAAACATTTTATAGATGAATGTTTACTAGAAGTAGCTTGGTTGTTGGAAGTACCTTTCTGTTCAAATCCCCCAATCGGCTTCTTAGGTGCTTCCTTGAAGTCCACTTCTTTGTCCTTAGACTTCTCCTCTTTTCTAGGCCATTTGGAGTTCTATGAGTAGCTAGAGCTTGCTCCACTCCTTGCTATCATTCTAACTTTGAGCTGTCTCTCTACCTTCATAGCCATGTTCACCATGTCCTCAATCTCTAAGTAGTGCTACAACTCCACAACATTGGCTATCTTCCTATTAAGTCCACTAAAAATTTTGGCCATTGTAGCCTCTGGGTCCTCCTCTATGTTAGCTTGGATCATAGCCATCTCCATTTCCTTGTGGTAGTCCTCCATTAATTTACACCCCTGATTGAGTCTTTGAAGTTTCTGGTGCATCTCCCTGTAATGGTAAGAAGGCACATACCGCTTCCTTATGCATGCTTTCATATCATCCCAAGTTGTAATTGGCACCTCTCCATTTCTCCTCCTGGATGTCACCAACTGATCCCACCATATTACTGCATAATTTGTAAATTCAATAGCAGCTAGCTTTACCTTTTTATCTTCAGAAAAATTGTGGCACTAGAAAACCAAGTCCACCTTCCTTTCCCACTCTAGGTAAGCCTCTGCATCATTCCTTCCCTTAAAGGCTGGGATCTGCATCTTGATGGATTTAAGGTCTCCATCTCTCCTGTTAAATGGCTCAACTCTCTAAGCTCTCCTAGGCCTGCATACCTCAAACTCCTCCTCCTCCTCAAAGTCATCCTCCTCTGGCTCATACCAAGATGGTGGTCTATGAGGTGGTGGTCGCCGCTGGCGTACATCTGCATGCCTACCCTAAGGTTCCTCGCGTCTCCCTTATCTGAGCTCATCCATTTGTCCCCTAACGTCATTTAAGGCTAGATTGAACCTCTCAAATTGTTGTTGCATGGCTCTCAAAGTGAATGTGATATTTGTATCTCTCCCTTGGTTGTCATCATTACTACCTCCCTGTGACATTGTAGATAAAATGATATAGCTGCAAAATAAGGTTAGTAATAAGCAATCTCACACACTCCCTCACATGTTTTACTCAAATGATGTCACTCCCTTCGTGTTTAAGTCACGGCAATGACTCTCTCAAATAAACTCACACTCTTGCCTTTTACCACTCAATCCCCTCTAAAATTCGATTCACCACTCGGAATCAATTATCAACTGATCAAAAGAATCAAATGGGTGTGTACATGTTGAACTAATTAGTAAGTACAAGTATGATGAAGCAAACAAAAAAAGAAAAAAATTGGAATTTTTTCGTTTTTTATAGACTTTTTTTTGGAACTTTTTTCGGAACTTTTTTTCGATTTTTTATTATCTTTTTTGAACTTTTATTTCCAAATTTTTTTCAAACTTTTGT
>JANSVA010000008.1:13494064-13507940 GCA_025504915.1 Erythroxylum reticulatum | reverse complement strand
ACTTTTTTCGGAACTTTTTTTCGATTTTTTATTATCTTTTTTGAACTTTTATTTCCAAATTTTTTTCAAACTTTTGTTTTTTTTAATATAGATCGAAAGTTTCACAAAAGAACCAAGAAGAATAATTGAAAGCCCTAACTAAAAAAAATAGAACAAAAAAGAAAGATTGAATCCCCAAGCTGAAAGTTAATTCACACCTGAATTGATGAACTGACGATAATTAGATAGTGATAGGCGACGATTTCTTGAATTCTGATGGAGTTTAATAAGAATTATCCTCTACACCAATGCTCTGATACCAAATAACGCACTCCACGGAATTGAAAGATGTAAAAATTCATATTCAAAGGAGAAAGAAGAGGATAGATTCGAATTAACTAAAATTAAATCTGATATGCAGGGTTTCAAATTTACCTACTAGACCTCATGAAGAACTTGTCTCGAGCAACCTAGATGACGGGTAAAGAACAAACCAAGAAAGTTAGGTAGGATCAAAATCACGTCACAATTTGATTTAATTGATAAGTGAAGTTTAATTCCTAAGTTGAAAAGAACAAGAGGATTTTCTCCTCTCAATATGTCCGACGACTCATAGAAAACAATATGATCAAAGTTGTCTCCCAAAAATCCTAAAACATAAGTATTTATACCTAGGCTTAGTGCTAAAAGACTTGGGTTTAAAATACATGGAAGCCTAAAATATAATTATAACTTAAAACAAGTCCAAAATAGAATAATAAAAACACGTCTAAGACTGGCCTAACGCGCTTCCAAATCTAATCATAGATGCGCCTCTCCTCTTAGGCTTCAGTGATGATATGCATTCCAATACAATGGTCTTCAACTCCCAAGTGAGTTCAATCAAAGGATTTGAGACGAATGAATCAATTTGGGCTGTGATTCAGATAACTTCCCTCCAATAGGCTTGGTGCACTCTATTCTCCCCACAAATTGGCTCACATGCGCATAAAGAGCCTCCTTGAGTCTCTCGGTCCTAGCTTTGGACATAGGTCCAACTAGAATGACAAACTCGCCCCCATCACGCATGCTATCTCTATGGTGATCTTTGCTCCTGCTCACATCACAGTTTCCTAGAAATCCAACAGAGGTGTGTGGAAGGAGATACAATGTTTAATATGCTTACATAAAATGTAAAGGTTAGGGATTAAGAGAGTTTATTGTTGTTGCGATTGAAACTATGGCTTAGGGAAGAGCGTGTGGCTTGTACGAGGAAAATAGCGATTATAGATAATTTAAGGAATTAGGGAACAAATAATTTAGACAATTAGGGAATTTTCCTACAATTGAACAAAATGGAAGAAGGAAACAATGTGTTTTTTTATAAGACCCACTTTGTTATTAGAAAAAGGCATATTAGCTTAAGTTTGGGTCCCACTATTGTGTAAAAAATAAAAAATGTCATGTCCTAGATGACGTGGCATTTAACTGATGGAGTGTAAACCTCATTAGATTTTTTGTTCTCATAGGTCTATTTTGAACTCTTTTGTAAACATTGGGGTTTAAATTAAATTATTAGAAATGTTGGGGTTCAACTTGTATTCTACTGTAAATGTTAGGGTTCCAGAAATATTAGGGTTCAACTTGTATTCTACTGTAAACATTAGGGTTCAACTTGCACTTTGGTTGATATCATGTTTTTACATAAGTTTAAAGTTATTGAAACTTTATTTTAGTAGATGTCTATAACACCTTGAACTCTATTTTACCATAAGTCTAATGTCATTTTAATTTTATTTCACTAGAATTCAAGACATCCCATAATTCGCCACCTTATCTTAAATTCTCTAATGTCTAACCAACAAACATTCTCTATTCGTATAAGTCCTAAAGGCTTTAAGCTAAATGAATATTCACTAAGACCAATATATACTTAAACATTTTTATAGCAATGGCCTTATAAACATGTCAATTATATCTCCAATAAGATATGACCAGATGAAATCAATTCTTGATCTTATGAAACCTTACATTCTTTATCATAACACCATTTTCCTATCTTTCTCATGACTTTTCTTAATGTCATCAAAGATAATTCGATCTCCATCATTGATAGTTAAAGCATAAGTGATCGAGTCTCCCCGACCATATCTCTTTGACTACCTGGTAGTTCTTCTTGCCCTAGACTTGGTTATATTATACTGATGCTTTCTTCCTGACATTGTTATATCTTTTGAACTAGAAATTTCAATCATGTTAGCATTTATTATAGGCAATTCTAGTAACATCTTTGAATTGGTACTATTCAGCATTGACTCTTTACCACCTTAAATTGCTCATCATCACCAAAAAACTTATATCCTTTTCTATCAAGATTATCCATGGAAATCATATTCTTTTGAAGTTTAAGAACATACTAAGCATCCAATGTTTTAACAATTCCATCGTGCATTTTGATATGTGTTGAACCATTGCCTCTGATAGCATGTTATCCATCATTATTGAATCTTACAGCGCCATTCTATTCTTTAAAAGAACATAATAAGTCCTTATTGAAAGTTATATAATAACAAATGTTAATATCTATCACTCATTGATTTGTAAAATCAAAATTACTTACTATTAAAATATTACCTTTATCATCCTTTGTATCAAAACTCTCTTAGATTACAGTAACACTTGCTTTTCTATATATTTTCCTTTTCTTGTTTCCATTCTTCTACTGTAGAAGTCCCTCATATAGTGTCTTTTAACTTTATAGTTAAAACTTCGAACAACTTTAACCTTCGATCTAGATTGTGATTTACTCAGATTTTCAAATCCCTTTCCTATTCTTTCATTTGTTAACAACTAAACTGATATATGATCCACCTTCACATGTGTCAAAGACCGTTTTCTTCAATTTTTTGATTACAGAACATCCTTCACAATACTAATAAAAGCAGTATTTCTATCATATAATATGGTGTCAACAAAATTTTCATATAAATTGAACCAAGAGCACAAAATGATTATGACTTTATCTACATCCTCAATTTTATCCCCTACAACTTGTAGATCCAAGATTATCTATTTAAATTATTGATGTGATCTTTCTCTTGTGTACTTTCTAACATCCTTAACATATATAAATTGTGCTTTTGATATAAAAAAATCGTAAATGATTTCTTCTAATGCTTACTTTCAAATTAATTTCACAACAAAGTATCAGTTGTTTTATTGACCACTTCTCTCAGGATCTTATCTCTCATACTCAACAATATTGTGTTATGCACCCTTAATAAAATATCTCCCTTTTTTATGCCTATAAATTCTCTATCATCTTTTCTTCTCCTTCCAACATTGTTGTACATGCTTTCCGAATAGGAACCACTTTCATCTTTACTTTCTATAGAGTAAATCATTTGATCCACTAAATTTCTTAATATCAAACTTATAAAGAGACATCTTGGTAGTAAATCCTAAATTCGTAAACAAACCTATGATTTGATACTTATTATTACATAAAATGAAACCAAAATAAGAGAAAATAAGAATTTAAAATATAAGAATTTACGTAGTTCAACTAATCTATTTGACCTACATCCACATACAAGAAGATAAAATTATTTTATTACAGTGTGAAAGATGATGCAAGGAGAATAGATGACAATAACCTTACATAACCACCTAAAGGTTCTCTTAAAAGTTCTCACCAAGTTCTTTCATGCCTCCACTTTCAAAATCCTTATCAAACTATTTATAAAATAGGGTTACCTATAAGAAGTCTAATTACAATGAAACTTTATTACCATAGAATCCTAAGGCCACTCATGTTCAATTTCTACAAAAGTTTAAGGTCACTGTAACTTTATCTTCATATACATAGATGCTTATTGGCTATAAAACTCTATTTTACCAAGAGCCTAAAGTCATTAAAATTATATTTCACTAAAATTCAAGGCAAATCTCAGACATTTGATAAGGAGATAAAGGATAATATGTTCATCAAATATGTTTTTGTTTTGAGCTTGCTCCTCATCATTTTTGTAGAGTTTTAGCTTTATTAGTTTTTTTGACTTTATCATTATCTTATTTTGATTAGGACTATATGAAGATTTTTGAGGAATCGATAATCTTCTTATCAAGCAATTATGTTAAACAAAAGATTACCAAAAAGTTATATACAGATAACCTATACACTTAACCTAATATAGGAAAAATACACTATTACCCTGAATTACTAATTATACCTACTAACCAACATTCCCCCTCAAGTTGGTGTAAAAATATTACACTTGCCCAACTTCCAGACAATGGTATGAAAGGCTCGACTATCGAGCCATTTTGTGAAAACGTCAGCTAGTTATTTTTCCGACATTATATGGAACAAGCTCAAGACACCATCACTTAACTTTTCTTTAATATAATGTTGATCAATTTCAATATGCTTTGTTCGATTATGTTGAATAGGATTATGAGAAATACCGATTACACCTTTATTATCACATCATAAAGATAGCCTATCTTTTCCAACCAATTTCAACTCTGGTAGTAACTTCTGCAGCCATAAAAGTTCACAGACACCTTGAGCCATAACTCTGTATTATGCTTTTGCACTTGATCTTACAACCACACTCTGTTTCTTACTTCTCCAAGTGACCAAGTTATCTCCTATAAGTGTCCAATAACTAAAGGTGAATCTTCTGTCATCTAAAGATCCATCCCAATCCGTATCTGTAAAGGCTTCAATTCGAAGATGACTATATTTTGAGAAAAGAAGACCTTTTCTTGGGGTTGACTTTAAATATGGCAAAATGCAAAAAACAACCTACTGATGAGATTCTATATGATCATGCATAAATTGACTCATTAAGCTAACTGTATAAGCAATGTCTGGTCTGGTGTGAGAGAGGTAGATAAGCCTACCAACCAATCTTTGATATCTGCCTTTATCAATTGATTCTTCAGTTCCTTCTTACAGCTTATGATTGCTTTTAATGAGTGATTTTGTTGGTTTACATCCCAGCATACTGACTTCATCCAAAAGATCCAGAATGTATTTCCTTTGAGAAATGAAGATTCCTTTTATTGATCTTGCAACTTCAATTCCCAAGAAGTATTGTAACTTTCCAAGATCTTTGATCTCAAACTCTTAAGCCAAGAGCTTCTTCAACGGAGCCATTTCTTCTTTATTATTTCCTGTCATCACTATATCATCAGCATAAACAATAAGAAGAGTGATCTTACCCTTGTGGTGTCTCATAAAGAGGGTATGATCAGCATTGCTTTGTTGATACCAAAAGAGATAATGGTTTTGTTAAATATGTAAAAACAAATTTTGGGAGATTGTTTCAACCTATACAAAGCTTTTTTCAATCTGTACACCTTTCCTTTATTTCTCTCATTATCAAAACCAAGAGTAAGCTTCATATAAACTTCTTCTTCTAGGTCTCCAGGTAGGAATGTGTTTTTCACATCAAATTGTTGCAAATCCCAATCCAAGTTAGCTGCACATGATAGCAATATTTTGATTATGTTCATTTTGGCAACAAGTGAAAATGTCTCCTTATAATCAACTCCATAAGTTTGTGAATACCTTTGCTACTAATCTAGCTTAGAATCTTTCAATCGAACCATCGACTTTATGTTTTATTATGAACACCCACTTGTAGCCAACTAGCTTCTTGCCTAGAGAAGTAACTAGTTCCTAGCTTTCATTCTTAGTAAGAACTTTCATTTCTTCTACCATAGCTTCCTTCCATTATGGATTTGTGATAGCTTCCCTCCAATCTTGTGTAATAGATATAGAGGAAAGATACAAGACAAAGGCTCTATAAGAGGGAGACAAGGAATTGTAAGAGACAAAGTTAGTAATGGAATGTTTTGTACACGATTTGACCCCTTTTCTCTGAGCAATGGGTAAATTTAAATCAGAATTAGAAGATAACTTACCCAAGGATTGTTGCAGGGTAGGAAGCATGACAGATTCTTCAGACCTATTCTTCCTCGAATTTCTCAACAAATCAGGTCTATGTAAACGTCCAACAACATTCTCCCTCTGAACATTAATCTCCCCCTGAACATCAGTCTCGTCATTCTCCCTCTGAAAAAGATCATGAAGTGCCATAGGCTCCACTTCTTCTTCATTGCTCTCAGCCTGAAGAGGTGACTGTGTAGTGCCAACATAAGGTTCAGTCTCCTAAAAGGTAACATCCATACTAATATAAAACTTCCTAGATGGGGGGTGATAACACTTATATCCCTTTTGGGTTGGAGAATACCCAATGAACACACATCTTAGGGCATTCGGGTATAATTTCTCAACATTCCTAGTATAGACAAAGCAAACACATGCAAAAACCTTTGGTGGAACAATATAGCCATGTTTTCCAGTTAAGACTTCTAGAGGAGTTCAAAATTGGAGAGTTTTGATAGGCATTCGATTAATAAGATAGGTTGCCGCTAGTATAGCATCCCCCAAGTATGGCTTTAGAACATTCATAGTAAACATAAAGGATTTAGAAACTTTCAATAAATGTTTGTTTTTACTTTCAAGCACCCCATTTTGAGCACCAGTATAAGGACAAGTAGTTTGATGAACAATTTCATGAGACTCCAAATAAGTATCAAACCTACAATCCATGTATTTCATCTCATTATTAGTTTGCAATACCTTTATTTTAGCATCAAACTGAGTGTGAACCATGTTATGAAAAGATTGAAAGTAGGAGAAAACATTGCTTTTTGATTTAATGAAATACGCCCAAGTCATTCTAGTGCAATAATCAATGAAAGTAACAAACCATCGATTTCCAAACAAGGAAACAATTTGTGTAGGCCCCAAACATCACAATGAATAAGCATAAAAGGAATAATGACTTTATTATCACTTGAATGACAATAGTTTTTAGTATGCTTAGCATACTCACAAGCATCACAAGATAAAGAATAAAACCTAGTTCTAGAAAATAAATTGGGATATAGCTTTTCTAAAACAAAAAATGATGGATGCCTTAATCACCTATGCCACTGTATTATTTCCTAGTTAACATCCTAATATTCCCTAAAAAAGGCCAAGCCTTGATTGTCTTTGATCATGGATAAGCCATCATTCTCTTTACCACTGTCAGTCAACTTCCCTGTTTGAAGATCTTGAAAGAGGTAATAATTAGGAAAAAAATTCAACCTTATAGTTTAAAGCCTTGGTGATAGCACTGACAGATAAAAAGATTGACAAGGAATTGATGAACATGAAGAACATAATACAACTTCATATTAGAAGTACAAACAATATAACCTATCCCAGAAATAGGAGTTAAAGACCCATCAGCCATACTGACACTATCCCTTTTTAGACAAGGAGAGTACTTAAGAAAGCTTTTAAAAATGTCTGTCATATGTCTATTTGCACCAAAATCAATAATCCAAGAGTCAAGTTGACCAAAAGTATTACCTGACTTGACAAGATTAGAGGTAACACTGGACGAAGAGTTGGGCTGTGATAAAAGACACTTGAAATGTTGAATTTCATCAGAAGAGAGATTGTCAAATGAATCAGATTCCTTAGATGATTCTACAGTTTCTAACAAATTTACTTGAGCCCTTTTAAGGTTAGCTCATTTTCCCCCTCAGCCCCTAATAGGTCTCTCGTGCAACTTCTAGCAAGTTTCTTTTGTATGTCTTATCTTTCCACAGTAATCACAGTGCAAATGATCTTTATCAAAAGTAACATCCTTCAGTTGCTTATGAGTAATATGGGCTATTAAGCCCAACTTCTCAACTGATGTAGTGTAAAGCATGACACTTTTTCTGGTCTCTTCCTATTGGATTAAAGAATATGCCTCCTTAAGAGAGCAAAAAGGAGATCTGCCAATAACTTAAACTCTCAACTGATCAAATTTTGGATTCAAACCAACCAAAAAGTCATAGACTCGCTCTTTCCTCAATCATGTTTTGGATCAGTACCACATCATCAACACACTTTGCTTAAAAATCTTGATAATAATCTAGTTCCTACCATAAACTACCCAAATCAAAAAAATAATCTGAAACAGTAAGCTCACCTTGCTTGTTCCACGAATTTTATTCCAAGGTTCAAAAATCCGAGCATCATTTCCTATACAAGAATAAGTGGTTTTTGCAACTTTCCATATCTTATTCGCAATGTCAAATAGTAAATACAGTTGGAAGATCTTAGGGTGCATGGAATTAAGGAGCCAAGACATAACTAATGAATTATCAGAGTCCCATTGACTAAAGATAGGATCAGCAAAGTGGTGGTTTCTTATTCCCATCAATATAACCTTGTAGCCTTCTAGCCTTTATAGACAACAAACATGATCTAGACCAGGCTAAATAAGTGTTATTGTCATCTAGTTTAATAGGACTAATCAGAGAATAGGGACTGTCATTAATAGTATAATGTTTCTCTACCTCCTTAGAAGCTTCCTTAGTATCTAACAAAATGGCACGAAAGGAATAACAGAAAAAGACTCTGAAACAACAGTGGAACTTGTTCAAGAGAGGTTCGAAAAACCAACAACGTCGGAAACGACCAAATTGTAGCTTATTGAAATCAAAGAAGGATGACGAACAGACCTGTCCGAAAACAAAGATGGACAGGGGCTGAAAAATTGCCGAACTTCCCCTGGGCAGTGCTCTGGTGATGATTGTGTCGAAAGGAGAGGAGTGAAACGTGACCTCTTCATACTTGCCAAAAAACCAGTGTACCAGAGCAATATTCTTCTGAATTAACCTACTGCGGAAGGGCGTAAACTTTACCTCCAATTGATAGTGGCTCTAATACCATAAAGATTTTTTAGGAATCGATAATCTTCTTATCACCCAATTACGTTAAACATAAGATTACAAAGGATTATATACAGATAACCTATGCACTTAACCTAATATAGGAAAAATACACTATCACCCTTAATTACTAATTATACATAATAACCAACACTGTATTTATTTATAGGTGCTTTATTATATTATATTTTAAGTAATTATTGAAGATATTGATTTAAGATAAATTTTATCATATTTGAAAAGCTTTGTAAAAAAAATAAAAAGAAATCTCAAATTTAGTAAAGAACCAATTAATTGGCCATTTGATGGCATTAGCAATTGTCCTCACTAAATAAGAAAAATTTTATTTAAAAAATAATATTTTATTATTTATAATAGTGATGACCACAAAACTTGTTCTTTTTAGAACATGTTCCAAGTTATGTTCTTCTTGTAATTCCTAGTTGAAAACATGACAAATTATATAAGTGAATAAAAATTTTTCACATGAAATTAGAAAAATAATGTAAAACACGATCTTGGAGATAAACGTGTATATACTCGTGTAATTTCCCATAAATCAAAATTGAGAGACAATGTAAGCCAAAAACATAGGCATGTTAGTACCTATGTCTATATGCAAAACGAAAACAACAATTAGCAAAGTTTAAGACATGAGCGTGTCTATACTTATGTAATCTTTCAAATGAGAGACAATGAATAACACGACTTAGGATCGGGTTCATCACTATATTTTATTATAAATACACATGAAACCCTATATAGAGAAGACTTTTGCCATTCTTTTATATTGTAGATCGTGCTTAGACATCAAGAGAAGAACAAGATTCTAGAGTGACATTGGGAGATTATTTTCAAAAAAGAAGAGCTTACATTTCATTCCAATTTGAGTGGATCACTATAAATCGAGATCACCTAGATTTTTTATCTTTGATTTTTTTAAGTTGATTGTGTTTATTATGTTGAATAATATGTTGATAAACCATTTGTTTTGTATGTCTAGATCGGACAAAACCATAATATTTATCTTTTTCTAGATTGATTCTATTTTATTTATGAGTAAAAGTTTTATATATGTGAAGTATCTTTGACTGTTCTTAATGTTGATTGAATTGAAGATAACATAACATCATAACTTAATTTATGTGTGGATGTTTTGAAAGAACCTACACATGAATGGATTGTAACTTAAATATAAGAATTGAATAGCATATTGGATGCAACTTACTTGCTTCACCTCTATTTGAAAGAAAGTAAGCTCTCCACCTAGTTAATGAATGATAACTTGTTGAAGTGAAATTGATGGTGTGTGTCTAGTTTCTTTTTCTCTGTTTTTGCAAATTCTTCTTTTTTTAATAAATGTGCATTTTTGTTCTTATTCAGGTTAAAAATTTTGGTAGATAATGGTGGTGGGTGATTGGAGGTGACCTTTAAGAAAATTTTGTTTTCTTTAATAGGCATTTTAGGATGAGTTTTTAAGGCCTAACTTGAATTGATCAAACTTTAAATCTTTAAAATTAAATTGAACTTGGAATCAAATTTAACATATCAAAAATTGATCAGGTTTAAGCTTAAGCTAAACAATCAGGCCCCCATACTTGACACAGAGTGAAATAAAAAATTTAGCTAGACTTAAACTATAAGTAGTTTAGGCCAAAACCTAACCTATTACCAGCTCTAATCATACCTGAGTTTATTTCTTCTCAAACTTTAAATTTATAAAATATTTTTAAGATCTAAGGAACTACTTAGGCATGTAAAATAGTGTGCTTAACATTTTCTCTATTTTACAATTTAACCCCTGAATTTTTTAATTAGCTTATTCTTATTTCCTTTCTTTAATTTTTATCTATTTTTCTTCAATAAGATCGGGTGACAAATCTATTGAATATTAATTGATGACATTTAGTCTCATTCTTGTTTGAGGCAATCTAAAAATGTCAATTATAATAATAAAGATGCAAAACTTTATTATTATACCTAAAGGAAAAATTATGCCCATATAAAATTATCGTGTGTAGCTTATATGTTCTATAAATAATAGTAAAAAGATTCACCCATTCCAAATGTGTGGTGTGGGATGTTTATCCCATCTAAATATTGCAAAATTTAGGTACCTGTTTTGATCATTTGTATTACATGTATAGGCTTAGGCTTATTAGGGTCTATCCCTTTTTCTTGTGAAATATATGATAGGTTTATCTTTCCTACAATAAGGTCTCCCTCATAGAAGACCTTCTCTTTCGTTCTTTATTAGTTAAAGACTTTAAAATTTTGTTGATAAGTTAGTTGCCATAAATATACCTCTTGATTTTCTTCCAGTATAGTTAAACCTATCATAAATTGGTACTTATTAACTTGTAGATCATAACTTTGAGCCCTTAAACTAAGTATTGAGAGCTCCATAAGGATTTTTAACATTAAAAGTTATGATAAAAGATGACTCTTATGGTGTCCTTCTTGGAGTTATTTTATAGGTCCTTAACACAATGTTTAGTTCATCTACCAAATCCATATTTCACCTAATCAGTCCTTTCTTTAAAGACTTTATTGGATGGTCTTGTCAATCACTTATTCCAACCCATTAGTTTGAGGCTATGCTATTGAAGCAAAGTTTTACTTGATTTTGGATTCTTAGCAAAAGGCATTAAATGCTCAACTACATAATTGCTTCACATTAATTTATAATGAGAATTATGTTGGTTTGTACCTTAAAGCTAATAAGTTGATTGTAGTTTTATGGCATATTTGATTAATTATATGATATATAAGATATCGTCTATGAGATAAATGTACATTGTAGATGAAAGAGATTATAATTATAAGATTCATATTATATTTATATATTCTATACAATTGAAATTATAATGAGATCACAATTATAAGATTCATATTACATTTATGTACTATTTGTAAATTGTTCCTAATCACTATTCTATTAAAACTAAAATTTAATAGAACATAAAAAGCCTATCATATGTTATATTTCTTCATTTTGAAAGAAGTAGTCGATCTCATAAACTAAAGTATGGATATACTTAAATGACAACGTATGGATATACTTAAATGACAACGTAGGTACTTGTTAGACAACAAGCTTATTGAATTGACCTTATATGAAAATTTTGTTTAGAATATTACTTGTATATTTATGAAATTTTTCATTGTGATAATTGTATAAGTTAATCATTTGACTTGAAAATATTCAAAGTATCTTATATATAAATTGTTATGTTTTGATATTATCTATGACCTATTCTAGTTAAGGGTAAATCAATCAATAATCATTGAATATAACATGAACTATATGAAGATAATTGAGTAATTAATATAGAATTCATTATCCTAAAATAATTAGGGAGAATATCATATTATTTTCGATTAGTATTGATTCAAAAAAATTTTTGCCAAGGTGGAGTGTCATATTGAGAATAGTTTCAAATATTATTAATAGAATTAATTATTAACGGTGGAGAAGTAACACGATTGGACTCGAATAGAGTAAATAGTAATTTTATATTTTATGTCTAATCGAAATATTACGTAATAAAGGATTGAATTATACAGAAAAAATCATATACAAAAAGATTAATCAAAATTACTTTAACATTTCTAATATTTAGGTAGTCATGATGTATTGTTAGATATTAATTTTGATATATGAATATAAATTATTTGATCAGAGAATTAAAGATAAATTAAAAGAGATTAGTTTATCTAGTCTTAAATATAATTTAATGTTGTGGTTTATATGTATTATCAACATATTTAGAAACTTAATGAATTACATACAAAGAATAGTTTATGAGAAGAAAACTGTAATTTAATTAAGATGGACTTAATTGTAAAGTTTGAGAAATTTTATAGTTAAATATGATACATTAATAAATAATGATCAATATAAGATATCATATCTTATTTTAACCAATTAGCATTTAATTAGAATTATAGAATTTTTCACTTCAATTAAATTACTAAAAGGTCTAAACCTTATTGTAAATAGACTTAGACTTTAAAGTAGCTAGCAATCCTTATCCACCCTTTATATAGTTCTCTCAACTCGTTTGTGTAAATATTGTTAGAAGCTACATACGTAAACAGTTCCGGTAGTTGTGGTAAAACTAATTTCAAGAGAAACTAAAAGAAAAATGATCAAATTTCATAATAAAATATGATAGATACTTATTATATTTATGCATTAATCATTTTAGTTAATTTAAAGTAATTTTAAATTTTGAAAAATCAAGTTTTATTCCGTTGCATGTGCGGTCAAAGCTCGTTTCAATTTCCTTATAAATGAGTAGAATCCCATATGAAGTAGCGATATTTTTCTTTCATAATTATTCCTAATATCTTACTGCTGATCTGAAGCAAATAGGGTAGATTCTCTGTCTCTAAACTTGTGTACCAACTCTGTCTCATTAAATCTAAGTCATCCATTTATATAGGTCCCACATAAATAAATGGCTTGAATTTAATAAGATAGAGTTGATACACAATTTTTGGGACAGAGGATTTCACCCCTGAAGCAAATAATCGTAAAAGAGACTAATTTACTTTACTGAAGCATACAAGAGAATTCTAATTAGACCCCAGCCCCATTCTTGCTGACCATGGCCCAAGCCACAACTATGCTTCTGTTTTTTCATGTCCGTCTCCAACACCCAATCTCTCCCCCAAACAAAACCTATTTATATACAAAAGTTGAAAGGCACCCTCAATTTCATGGAGTACACAGATTGGTCTGGCATCAAACCTAACCCTAATCCACCGTCACAGATAGAACCATGTCACTACGCTTCTTCTAATTACTATCTGTATGATCCTTCTCAATCTTCTCTCTATTACCCCGAGCCAAACACCAGTCTGAAGCCACCTGGGGTGGATTCCTATGCCTCCGTGAGCTCGTACCCGCCTGTATCAATATCTGGATATTTCACCGATCTGAATCCGACGAACTGGGCTGCCAAAGAAGCCGTTCGGCAATATGGCTCGGATCCTGCTGCCGCTGTTGTAAGTGGTTCGTCTTTTTCTTTTCTATTTTTTGGTTCGTTTCCTTTTTGAGTATTTTGTCGTTGAATTGATGTAAGAGTTGGGTTTGTTTAATTGCCCGTGATAATTAGGAACT
>JANSVA010000008.1:13448569-13463361 GCA_025504915.1 Erythroxylum reticulatum | reverse complement strand
GGGAACGAGATGTTACATTTTACTCCTTATCCCATATTGGCCGAAGAGGTAAACGAAGTATGTCTTATAAGGCTGTGGCAACCTCTCCCTCACAGACGTGCTTTTTTGTGGTAAGTTGGGTGGGCTTTGGGAGGAACAAAACCGTGAGTGGGAGTAGAGTCCAAAAGAAGCCTATACGTAAAGTGGACAATATCTGCAGGTGGGTGGAAGGGGCTGTTACATTTGGTATCAGAGTCAGTACCTAGATGATATGCCAACAAAGACGCTGGGCCCTAAGACGGCGGATACTCGTTATCTCATATCGGTTGAAGAGGTAAACGAAGCATGCCTTATAAGGTCGTGGCAACCTCTCCTTCGCAGTTGCATTTTCCCGTAGTAAGTTGGGTGGGCTTCGGGAAGAACAAAATCGTGAGCGGGAGTAGAGTCCAAAAGAGGCCTACATGCAAAGCGGACAATATCTATAGACGGATAGTTTAGGCCGTTACATAACATGACTAACTTAAATCACTAAATAGTATAATTTACCTTTTAGTTTGAGAGGCATCTTCTTGTCATATAAAACTCTTGAAACACTCATCTATTTTAGCCATGATTTGATGCAACTAACTATGATGTTATCTATCTAACCACTGCTTTGGATGATAGATTAAAGGTGCTTAAAACAACTTTTTGTAGTATAACTTCAGCACCATTCGTAATCTATTTATTGAATGCAGCCCTACAATCCAAAAAGTTACATTATAAGGTCTTGTCTGTTAATCAATAATAAAGAGGTGGGATAAATGCAATCCTTATTCTCTAATTTTTACTTGATTGGTTATTAGGAATGAATAAAATAAGGAATGACAAAACCTAAATAAAATCTAAACAATCCAAGACTTTTAGTCCTAATGGAGTGTGGATATAAGCAAAAATCAAATATCATGAATAAAAGATATTATTAGAAAATTTTAAATTATTATCAAAATATTATCAAGATATTGTCATAATATTGATTATTATCAAAATATTATCTTTAAAATCACATACTATGATCTTTTATGGTAATTTCTTTAGCAATTATTTTATTTTGTTTCATTAATGTTTTTATTTTTATTTAAAATTATTTAAAATTTAAAATTAATAATTTATAAATCATTTATTTTTATTAATTATTTATAAAATATATAATATTTTAATTAATTATTTTTGCACAGTAAATCATATAGTAACTAAATATAACTAAAAAATTTATTATCTATATTTGATATCAAATACGAGCATAACTATTAACTTTGTTTATTCTTAGATGTCTTATTGTATATTGTTTACTGTTTTATTTTATAAACAATAATGAATAAATTGAAATAAAAAATGAGAATGGGAATATAACTCAAGAATTAGAATATGAATGAAATTATCAATTATACGTATTTATTTTCTTCAGATATTCTTAATAATCTCAGCTATAACTACCGAAGAAGCTCAACGAAATCCTTTCTATATGAAAACCATCAAATGCTGGTTTGCGAGTAGTGTAAGCATGTCCGGTCCACCCACTCCGGTCGGATCATAATAGTAAGTTCACGTAGGTTAATTTCTTTGAACGGGTTAAGCTTTTTGCTGCTTAACAAAAACATTGATGAATGGACCGTCTCGGGCTTTGCTCAAAGATAAACGCTCACTCGCCGAAATTACCGCGCAGCTCCAGGCTTTCTTAAAACGCTATACAGCCACTAGATCTCTCGCCGAAGTTAAACTGCTCCATGGCCATACCATCACCGCCGACATCCTTCACTCGTCACTGGGCTCTGCCGAAGACGTCCGCCCATATCTGGTGTTGTCTTACTCTAGTTGCGGGGAAGTTAGATATGCGCGGAAACTGTTTGATGAATTGCCGCAACCAGGGGTCGTGGTGTACAATCACATGATGAGAATATGGGTTGATAGAGGAGAGTATTTTGGTGTGTTAAAGATGTTTGTGGAGTTGCTTCAGTTGGGATATTGTGCACCGGATAAGTATACGTTCCCACTTGTTTTTAAGGCTTGCGGTGAATTATCGTCGGTTGAATTGGGTAGAGTGATTCACGGGCAGACGTTAATGTCAAAGTTTGGTTCAGGCACGATTGTGCAGAATTCTTTGTTGGCAATGTATATGAATTGTAGACAAAAAGTAGAAGCGAGGAAGGTTTTTGATGCCATGAAGGAGAAGAGTGTGGTTTCTTGGAATACTATGATCAATGGGTACTTTAAAAATGGATGTGCACAGACGGCTTTGGTGTTTTTTAACCAAATGGTGGATTTCGGGGTCGAAATTGATGGTGCCACTGCCGTTTCTGTGTTGCCAGCTTGTGCGTCTTTGAAGAAATTGAATGTTGGAAGAAGGGTTCATGCAGCAGTGGAGAAGAAGGTTTTAGGCAACAATATAGTAGTTAGGAATGCTTTGGTAGACATGTATGTAAAATGTGGTAGTATGGAGGAAGCAAAATCAGTTTTTGATGGGATAGTTGAGAAGGATGTGGTAAGTTGGACATCCATGATAAATGGGTATATTTTAAATGGTGATGTAAGAAGGGCATTGGTACTTTGTAAAGCTATGCAGATTGAAGGGATTCGTCCCAATTCAGTGACAGTTGCATCACTTCTTTCTGCATGTGCCAGTTTGAAGTATTTGAATGATGGTCGTTGCTTGCATGGGTGGGTAACGAGGCAAAAGCTAGATTCAGAAGTTGTGGTGGAAACTTCATTGATTGACATGTATGCAAAATGTAATCGCATTGAGGTGAGCTTTGGAGTTTTTGCAAGAACTTCAAGGAAGAAAGCAGCTCCATGGAGTGCAATGCTTTCTGGTTACAATTATAATGGTCTTGCAGCTGAGGCAGTAGGATTATTTAAGCAAATGCTTATGGAAGGAGTAAAACCATATGAGGTAACATTTAACAGTCTCCTTCCTGCATATGCAACTCTTGCTGATTTGCAGCCAGCTATGAATCTGCATTGTTACTTGATGAAGTCTGGGTTTCTTTCAACAATAGAAATTGCTACAAGCCTGATTGATATATATTCAAAGTGTGGAAATTTAGAGTTTGCTCACAAGGTTTTTAACGCTATCCCTGAAGAAATCAAGGACATCTTTTCATGGAGTGTAATCATAGGTAGTTATGGAGTGCATGGGCATGGTAAGACTGCTGTTTCACTTTTCAGTCAAATGGTTCAGTCTGGAATAAAGGCAAATGAAATAACCTTTACGTCTGTGCTGCATGCTTGTAGCCATTCTGGCCTGGTTGATGAGGGTTTGAATTTATTTAAGCTCATGCTCAAGGATCAGAAAACCAATCCTGGTGATGATCATTATACTTGCATTGTTGACCTGCTTGGTCGAGCAGGTCGATTGAATGAAGCTTACAATCTAATCATAAGAATGCCATTTATGCCCAGCCATGCAGTTTGGGGTGCATTGCTTGGCGCTTGTGTAATTCATGGTAATGTTGAACTAGGAGAGATTGCAGCAAAATGGCTTTTTGAGCTTGAACCAGAGAATACAGGGAACTTTGTTCTGCTGGCAAAACTTTATTCTGCTTTAGGGAGATGGGAGGATGCAGAAAATGTGAGACATTTGATGAATGATGTCGGAATAAGAAAAGAACCTGCCCACAGTCTAATTGAAGTCAGAAATATGTAAAAGAGCACTTGTCATTTGCATCAAAAGATTTAAGTTGTGACCATGCTGATCTATTGAAGATCCAGTGAACATCGGATTCAAGATTAGATACTATTTTTATCTTCACCAGGATGGAACAGATGGATAGCCTTTCTGGATCGGTTAACCCTAAAATCATGTGGAGGTGAGGAATTTAGTTTTAGTCCAAATTAAAGATGTGATAAATTGATTTGAATAAGCAGTTCATGCTCGAGAGTTATTTTCTTTCCCCAGTTGCCGCTTATATGTCTCGTATCAAAGGAATTTGATGGAGTTGGTAGTACATGTCCTTGGCTGTGACGGAGTTGCTGTCTATATAATTCAGAACTGATACCCTCTAGCACATTAAAGCCTGAAGAAGATTCCATTCTCTTACCATAATTTTCGACAAGCAAAATCATCGTTCTCATGGCATTGATGTGAGAATTGACTACCAAAAAGTTCCTTTGAATTACAAAATGTATCTTTCATTACAAACTTCAATTTTAAGACCCATCTAAAGTTTCTATCGTCCCATTTAAGTTGCATACAAGATTGTGGTACAGAGCTTGGTACTGAGAAAGCTGTTTCAACTGCCAAAACGTACTCATCGATTCATTCATTTCCAAGTCATCTGAAGTATAACAGCTATATTTTGGTCGTTATACAACTACGGGGACCATGTGTAGAGTGCTCCCAAGGCCAACTTGTCAAGTATCTATATAACCGTATATTTGCCGCCTTGTATTAATCTACTGAAAGATTGTGTGTCCTCTTGGCCCTGTAATAAAAACTTCCACATGTCAACCAACGTCATGTGCACATCCTGTATCTCGACTTGATCAATCCCCTTTGCAGGACCACTAAGTTAATGTTGACTGATGAAAACAAGTTTTCAACTATCGGCTGTGGCCAACGCGACTCATTTGGCAGTTTATATAAACATTGTACAATTAACCTTTTGTGCTGAAAAGTTAAAATTATTACAAGGGTGAGTAGATAGATTCCATTGCACATGTAGAGGACATGGCATTTTGGTTTCAACTGGCTAAATAATATATATATAAAAGAATCTAAAAATATAATAATGTATTAATTATGAAATTTGAGTATATTTTATAACAACTCCCTCATGAAACTTGCTTTAAAACAGATTAATAACAAATCATTATAGTTCACATGTTTTTAACCTCTAATAATATTCATGGAGAGGACTTTGCAATTAGCAGAAAGAGGAGTAATTTATGAGTGTTCAACTTTTGATCTAATATTGATTCCAGTTTGACAAATATGTTATATTTGACTATAAATTTTTTCAAACTTTACAATTAAACTTGATTAAATTTTCTCTCTTTAATCAATTTTGTATACGACTCCTAAATATATTAAAAATAAATAAAATATTATCTTAAAATACATTTAATATTAGATAAATTAAAATTAAAATTTTTATTTTTATTTTTAATTAAATAATTTATATTTATAAATCAAGATTAGTATTAGGTAACAATAAAAATAACAAATTGGCTCGGATCTGGATGAACCAAGACTCAGCCTAGTATGAAGTGAGCGGATTTGACCCGAGTTGATAAGTTGATGATTCGCATCCTCCTCTCACTCAATTTATCTCTTCTTATTTACAATCACTCATTTCTCTCAATCTCTTCATTGTGCTCCTTTTACTTAGTCCCTTCCCCTCCACCATTATAGCCATCTCTCCTCTCCATTCATCACCACCCTCTCCATCCTTCAAGTAACATGAGCCATCCTTGGCTAGGAGTGCATATGGCTATGCCAAACTAGTGCTTGATTGAGCTTCGGGCGGTATGAGCCAGCCCTGATCGGTAGAGTGTATGGTTGGGGTAAGCTAGTGGCGAACTTGGCTTAGCTTGACTTATTACTATCAATAAATAACACATTATAGCTACTTAAATATTATGAATTTCAACATGGTTCTAACCTTTTTATACATGAATTATCTGTATAATCAATCTTTTCATTATACAATGTCCCAATTAAATATAAAGTTTTAATTTAGTGTTTAATTTATTTGAATCTAATTGTATTAGTTTTTAAACTTTAATAGTTAGTTTTCTAATGATATTTAAATTTTATGTTATAAGTATCATTCCACTCTGACTAAAGATTTTTTAAATCATTAGTAATTAAGAATAATGAAATATTATCTTAATTGCTTTAGGGTAATAAATCTTATAATACTCACTCAACTATTTCTATATAGTTCATATCAAGTCTATTGAGCAGCAATCAAGCTATTTTTGATTACGAAAGGTCGTAGTGGCATTAAAATATTACAATTCATATATGATATATCTTGTAGATTTAAGTTTTATAATCATTTATACAATCATCAAAATGAGATTACCTATAGACACAAGTAATATCTTGTATAAGCTTCTCATACAAATCAGCTTGATAAACTTTTTTCTCTAAAAAATACCCACACATATATTTTAAGTATCTTTATACATCTATAAAATTGGCTACTTTTTTAATAACAAAAAATATAATGCATGTTGTTATTTCCATTCTATTAGTGTATTATATTAATCTTAGTCATTATTCTATTAAAATTAAAATTAGACATTAATATATTGGAAATAAACACATCTATTGTATTTTTCCTCATTAAAGAAGTAGTTGTGTATGTACATATGTATAAAGATACTTAAATATATATGTGGGTGTTTTGTATTCTATGATCTTATCATAATTTTATTTGCAAAGTATAATTACTTTATCCTATTAGTTAGTTGATTAAATATGCATTTATTAGATAAATAATGATTTAAAATAAATATGTTATAAATATAAAACTAACTAATTCATTATAAGTTATAAAATATAATAAAAAAAATTAACTTTGATTTCTTTTAAATGACAATTTCACCTTTCAAATCTCTAAGAACTTATAACAGTAGTGTGGGAAATAAATATATCCAACCATCCTCAATAACTTATAGAATTTATTTTCAAGGTTATAGACACATAAAGTGGGATTGACAAGTACTATATAGTCTTTACATTATTTAGTGTCATCTTTGAGCAAACCTTTGAAATAATTATAATATTCTTATGTAAGAAAATGCCAAATTAGTTAAGTTACTCCTACCAAGAAATAATAATGGATACTTATGGAAGAAATCTATCTTCCAATCTAACGGGAATAACAAAAACCCCTAAAGCACTTAACACTAATGAGCAACTCGAGGATCAAATCACAAGACTTCATATGTTATGATAACAATTTAAATAATTATTGTAAGATAGGCAACATAGGTATAAAAGAAAATATAGTCACTCCTTAACTAACGTTAAAAGGAGCCTTATTTACACATCTGCACCTATTTACATATATGCAATTAATACCACTAAAACATGAAATATATTACTTAAAGTTTGATAGTTGATAACCGATTGATACATGACATCCTAGTAAAGTCATATCCTTAGGTTTAAAATGTCAACCTTGGATACTTATAATGACATGCATGAACTTTTTAATCATATGCGCTGATATAGAGAACTCATAGACTTATATAGTGCATCTAAAGTTATAAAGTGCAAAGTTTCTCCTCTAGCCTGATTTGTAAGACAATCATGGTTTTAGACCTTGCTTTTAGCCTAGTGTCCACCTTTCAATAGCTAACCACCATATTCACGTCACATTTTGTTATTAATAGGTGCATACCTAAAGATTATGCCTATTTGATACTAATAACCTAAAGGTTAGAAGACAACTTAAGGGATTACTTATAATGCTTTAATTTTGAGGCAACCCAAATACTCAATTCAGGGTAGTTGCAACATCCTTTATAAATGGACCAAAGCAATAACATCCTTTGTGGAACTTAATGTAAAATTTTGCCTTAAATTTTTTAGGATGTATAGATTAAGTTATAGAAATAC
The DNA here is from genome assembly GCA_025504915.1 of Erythroxylum reticulatum. NCBI lineage: Eukaryota > Viridiplantae > Streptophyta > Magnoliopsida > Malpighiales > Erythroxylaceae > Erythroxylum > Erythroxylum reticulatum. Next base: position 13,455,773 of record JANSVA010000008.1, on the reverse strand, counting down.
ATAGATTTGGAGATTATTGAATGCATTGTAAGAATCCACACTAATGAGACTATCCAAAATAAGAAGATTAGTGTGTCATTGGTAAATAAAATTAAGAAGAAAAATTACAAACAAGTCATTTAAAAGGTGGAAATAATGGGAGAATTAAGAAAGATCTCCTTACGTTTAACGCTTCCCTTAATAAGGTTATCGACTGCATCCTTAATATTGATATAGTCAAGAAATAAAAAAGAATGATCACTATACTTACAAAGATAGATAAAACCTAGATTGTCATTTCCATTGATATATTGAACACGACACCAATTATTGCTAAAGTTCACAAGAGTGGCCAATAAAATGGTAAATGGAGATGAATGAACCAGGGTGGAATGAAGAACAAGCCCTTTATAGAGGTTGAGAATAAGAGAAATTCATAGGGAATCACATTATACTTAAAGGTTAATCCACATGATCAATGGAGGCAATTATAAAATGTCAAAATCTCAGTCAAAGAAAGCACTACAAGCGAAGGGTTGCAGTAAATGACCTAACTATAACAAACTTGATAAAAGGATGAAGGTGTTTGAGATTACCTTCTAGCAAATACACAATAGGTCTATAGTTCACCCTTGAAAAGATTTCATCGTTGTGATAATATTGATAGTCAGCTCTTTGGTCAAGAGAATGTTAATAGATTTATGAAACATTATGGACATATTATTTTATGATGCTTTCAAAGAGATGTGTATCATAATGAATAGACTAAAACTTATTAGCTTAGTTATGCTTGGTTTTGAGGATGACCAAATATACATAAAAAATGATATCTTTGCCTATAACATTAAGTATAGGGCCAATTCTACTATAAAATGTGTTAAATTAAATGTATTAAGGAGACCTACAATATATATTTCCATAATCAACAAGCATTCTCTATATGTGTCACAAGTAATCCTATCACCTTACTAATTAATAATGAAATTTTCAATTCTAAATAGAACAAATGAAATATATGGAGACCAAAGGATGGAAAAATAATATTATTTCATAACCTTAAAAGAAAATAACATAACATGCATAATAAATGTCAAAGAATTAGACATCAAAGATCTAACAAAAGAAATAAAAGTAAGCTAGAAGAAGAAGTCAAGCAGGTTATAATATGAAGACCTGGAGATTTTAAGACTATACAAATTAAGGCAAGTATAGAAAAACTACCAAAGAAGAATTGAAGCAATTATTGCTCCAATACTTGGACAATTTGCATAGAGTCCAATAAATATGTTAGGGTTGTGTAAGTAAATATTTTCTTATAAGTTAAGCTTCAACACCCTCTTGAGGCCAATAAAAAAAGAAAAGAAACTTTGTAATAAAATGGCAACAAACCATATAAAAGGTGTAAACTTTTAAATACAAGCTTCATCAGAGAAGACAATTACCCTAAGTGACTCGCTAATATGGTCATAGTTCATAAAGCAAGCAATCAAAAAGTAGAGAATATACATAAACTTCATAGATATGGAAAAGGTATATCTGAAAGATATCTAGCCTTTGTCAAAAATAGATTAACTAGTAGATGCAACTTTAGGTCACCTGATCTTAAATTTCATAATGCTTACTTAAAGTATAATCAGTTTAACATGAATGAGACAAATGAAGAAAAGACATATGTTAACATGCATAAGGGTTTATATTATTACAAATTCATGCCTTTTAGTTTAAAAAATATAGGGGTGACCTGTCAAAGGTTTGTCAATTTAATATTTCATAAATAACCAAATAGAAAACATGAAAGCATACATCACCAACATGATTATGAAGATAAAAGTTAGAAGAAGCAATATTGTCAACATGGAAGAATGTTTTACAACCTTGCAAAAATAAGACATGAAATTAAACCTTAAAAAATAAACATTTAGTGAGGGAGGAAACAAATTTCTTAGATTCATGGTCACCTCTAAAGAGATAAAGGTAAATTTGTAAAAAATTGAGGGAATCTTCCTTATAAAAGTGAATGGCAACAAAACCATATAAGAGGTGTAAACTTTTGGATACAAGCTTCATCAGAGAAGACAATTACCCTAAGTGACTCGCTAATATGGTCATGGTTAATAAAGCAAACAAAAAGTAGAGAATATACATAAACTTCATAGATATGAAAAAGGTATACCTAAGAGATAGCTAGCCTTTGCCAAAAATAGATTAACTAGTAGTTGCAACTTTAGGTCGTCTGATCTTAAATTTCATAATGCTTACTTAAAGTATAATCAGATTAACATGAATGAGACAAATGAAGAAAAGACATTTGTTACCATGCATAAGGGTTTATATTATTACAAATTCATGCCTTTTAGTTTAAAAAATATAGGGGTGACCTTTTAAAGGTTTGTCAATTTAATATTTCATAAATAACCAAGTAGAAAACATGAAAGCATACATCACCAACATGATTATGAAGATAAAGGTTAGAAGAAGCAATATTGTCAATGTGGAAGAATGTTTTACAACCTTGCAAAAATAAGACATGAAATTAAAACTTTAAAAATAAACATTTAGTGAGGGAGGAAACAAATTTCTTAGATTCGTGGTCATCTCTAAAGAGATAAAGGTAAATTTGTAAAAAATTGAGGGAATCTTCCTTATAAAAGTGTCTAAAAACCTAAAAGAAGTATAAAAATTAATAAGCATGTTAAAATGCTTATTAAGGTTCCTTTTAAAATTTCTCGATTGATATTTACCTTTATTTAAAAAATTTTAATGCATAAAGAGTTCAAGTGGAACCTAGAATGTTAACAGGCTTTGGAATAACTAAAGGTTTACCTCAAGTATCCATTGATACTATCAATCTTGTAAATTAGGAACCACTATATCTCTATATAGCCATTTTGGATGTAACCATCAACTTTGTTTTAATTAGGGAAGAAGATAGCAAACAAAGCTTTAATATTATGTAAGTTGAACCCAAAATTAAACTATTTAAAGTTGACAAAAAAGCAGGAATCATATTACTAATCATTATAAAAAAGTTAAGGCCCTACTTTTAGGCATACATCATTAATATGTCCATATATCTTCCACTAATGTAAGCACCACACAAATTAAAAGTACTAAAAAGAATTGTAAATTGGTCGATTGAGTTAGGGAATTCTAACATTAGGTATATCTCTAGAAGTTCCTTAAATCCATATATTATATCAAATTTTGTACTTTAAATATTGACACCTTTGGAAGAACACGATGAAGTTCACAACAACCTTACACCCAATAATAAACACCTGATATGGATAATGTATGTGGATAGCGGAGAAAGAGAAAAATGTAGTGGTGTTAGGATATACTTGAAAAAAATGAAATAATTATATAATTTATAGAATGAGAGACATTCAAAACATCCAATAATAATGTTTATAATTATCAAACCAAATTAACAAACAAAGTATAATAAAAATTTAGGCAAATAAAAGAAAAGATATAGGGAAATATTGAGATGATACTAAGGGAACAAAACCATAAGGCTGATCATCTATAAAAATAAGATTTAATAATAGTTTTATCCTTTAAGAATTTTTTTATAAAGAGTAAATAGAATCAATAACAATACAAGTCAACTAGATAGTTATCATAGAAGAAGATGAAGCAAACTAGACAAATTAAATCTAAAAATACTTAGAGGAAAAGCCATTTAATGACAAAAGTAAAGCTAAAAAGTTCATTTATGCAAACATTAAGATATTCAATTATAGATAGACAATTATTTGGAAGGTATTTTTCTTTCATATCTAAAATGCAACCCTAAAGTTGAAATACAATATATTCGTAAAAGGCTATTCAAAGCAGTATTATGAATATTGTACCAACCTAGTATCGAATTAGCTTCTAGTACGGTATTGTACTGGTACCAATCAATACCTAGTACCGTTTCGGGTAATTTTTTCAATTTATGAAATAAATCTTGAGTTTTGTAAATTTTCCAAAATAGTTCATTAGTATATTGTATTGTATAATTTATAAATTTACATTAACCATGTTTCTAAATATCATAATAATAAAATTTTAAAATAACAATAATTTATTTAATTTTATTAACATTAATTTTCAAACATTTCACGAATAAATAATAATCAAAATTAATATAAAAAATATCATTTAATCATCATACAAATACCAACTATTATATGATATGTTAAAAAATAAACATGTTCATTGGACATAAAAACATACCAAAATAGTCAAACAAATCAAAAGAAACATTAAGACATTGACCTTAAGGTATGATTTTGATGTATATTGATATAAGTCAGAATTTACTTGCAATGTAAATTGAATGAAGTTTGTGCATTATAGTCTAATTATCTTACATTAGGATATTGACTAACTTCTAGTGCAAGTTCTACAAATCTTAGCATTGTGGAAAAAGTGGGTTGTAAATCGATACAATATTTACAATAATCAAATTAATTTTCACGTCTAATTGTAGATCCAGGAACTAATTTGGTTAAATATGTTTGGTTGTTCTTTACCAATTTTATCACATTAATATCATCATATGGAGAAAATTTTTGCATTTCATTTTATTAGATTAAGAAATTACTTACATTGTAATTGGATTTAACCATCATCAAATATTTCTAACTTTCAAAATTCAAACTCAAATTTCTCAAATCTCAACTCACACAAAAATTCCATATTACACAACACAATCAAAACACTATTCAAATGCAATCTGAGAGTAGAAAAAAGTAATTCAAAACACACAAAAAAATCAGAATTCCAATTTAGTTAAAGTTAAGAAATTCATGTTCCTTACTGATTTTATGACAGTGGATATGATAAATGATATAAAAGTTTTCTTAGTCTTAGGATGACCTTTTCTATCTACTATTAAAGCTATGATAAATGTCCATGATGGAAATTTTATCCTAAGGGTAGAGGATGAGAAAGTAGTCTTTAAGATATTTGAAGTCACAAGACATATCCTTAGGAAAGATGATACTTGTTTTTATATAGATGTGACTAAGCATGAAGTTTCACATATCATGTAGGAAATAACCATAAATGATCTATTGAAGACTTGTATTAAGAGAAGAAAAGGAGATAAATACCCCCTATTTTATTGGAGTATATGACATATTTGGAAGCTAATGAGCCTATGGTTTGAAATTAAGTATGAAGTCCAGCTATAAGACTCGTAAATATGTGTTTGTTAGCAGGCAACCTAATATTTAGGTATTCTATTTCAATTTAGTAGTTTTAAGATTCTTTAACATTGAATTTTAGTATGTTTTTTTTTTCATGATATGAGGTTTATTGCATGTGTTTTAAATTAAGAACAATTCTACAATCATAGATATATGGGTACTTTGATGGTCTTTTATTGTTAGATTGTGATACCCATTGTCAGTTCATACTTCTTTAACTACGATTATAGGGCCTTTTATTGTCAGCCGAGTACCAATTATTCTAATTTCTTTCTTTTTCCCTTATTTTTCTAGATTTTATTATTTTTATATGTTATGTACATCGATGATGGTTGAATCAATCTGCAAGCACACATAGTCGTTTCTAGTACCTACAAATCAATTATTCCAAGGTCATTTTCCACAAAGGCTAAAACCCTTACCAGAATTAATCCTAATTACTTGAATGCAATAGACAATAAACATAAAAGATAATTGGATTTGGGTAGACAATAAATTGTAAATACTAGAAAATAATAAACAAGGAAAATTTGATGATTTAAACTTAGGACTTGGAGTTCAACAACTCAAGGGATGATTAATAAATTATGAAATTGATTGAATGATAGGTTATAATAACAATTGCTCAACTTTACTCATATTCTCTCTCAAGACATATGAGAATATCTAACTAGTTGATTACTATCTCTCAATGTGCAACTAACTAGTTAAATGTATGAAGAACAAGCAACCATAAGTTATCACACTAGCTTAGGATATCTCTATCTCTAAGTCTAATGTGTTTATCTTCCTAGTGCATAAAACATACTTCACCTATCAGCTCATCATATGATTCCTAAGATTGCATTTGTAGAGATCAAGCATAGAGATAACAGTGAAAAGCAAGGGAGATAAACATAACCTAAGAACTTTCATTCAACACCAATCAATCTATAAAATACAAATCAATCCTCCAAATAGGCTACATCCCTCACCCTAAATGAGGTTTAGTTCCAGAACGTGATAACAAAAATCATACACATAAAAATGCTCAACATTCAAGAAAAAGTAGAGAGAGAAAGTAGAAAGAATACAAAACAAGATTGTTTCCAATCCTTGATGCAATCCCCAAAACTTCCTCTTTGCCTCTTATTTTGTGCCTCCTTAAGTGGTAACCTCGTTTTTAGTGTCCATCCCCCTCCTTAGGTCTTAAAAATGAGTATTTATAGTGTCTTGGGTTCAAAGAAACCTAGTTTATGCTAAGCAGGGAAAGATAGATTGTCCTTGGGCCGACAAAGTTCGTTGGGAGGACTTGATGTTCATTTAGCGGACCTTCTTGGGTCTGGGAAGTGAACTTGGCAGACAATGTCTGTTAAATGGACAAGATGTCCATTTGGCGGACCTTCTCGAGTCTCTAGAGTAGAATTGTCCAGGCAATGTTCGTTAAACAGACCTGATGTCCGTTAAACGAACATGCATTGGTCATTTACAAAATGTGCACTTTTGACCCTATAGTTGACAGAATCTCTCCTCGTAGTCTTCACAGAAGTTTTAGCACTTAGAGTCCTCTTCGAAAGCATCTTTGAATAACCTTAATCCGACATTCATGGTAAAAGTTATGCCTTTTTCTCCCAAAATCTATCAACTTGTACCTATCAAGCACAAAGTTGAAATGTGTGAGAACTAACCAAATAAGCTTCAAATTCACATAGAGATAAGTCAAATTAATCCAATTCAGCCCAAAATCATATAAGAATAATTTAACTTATCAGGTGACAATGTATAACTCAAGCGTGAGGGAGGGTTTTTTTTTTTTGCTTATCTATTTTGTTATAATTAGCTTAATAAGGAACAATTTGGGGAAAATTTTAATTTATGATCATTGATGATTAAGTTAATTTTAATTTACTCCAATAATTTTGAAAATAGATACTTGATTTTTTATATGATATTTTTCTATATAATTTGAACATAATAGAAGTAAATTCTTTTTGACCATTTTAGTATCCCACCAATTTTTTTAATGAAAAAATTTATATGAATAA
>JANSVA010000008.1:13415874-13448469 GCA_025504915.1 Erythroxylum reticulatum | reverse complement strand
CCCAAAATCTATCCACTTGTACCTATCAAGCAACAAAGTTGAAATGTATGAGAACTAACCAAATAAGCTTCAAATTCACATAGAGATAAGTCAAATTAATTCCAATTCAGCCCAAAATCATATAAGAATAATTTGACTTATCAGGTGACAATGTATAACTCAAGCGTAAGGGAGGGTTTTTTTTTTTGCTTATCTATTTTGTTATAATTAGCTTAATAAGGAACAATTTGGGGAAAAATTTTAATATATAATCATTGATGATTAAGTTAATTTTAATTTACTCCTATAATTTTGAAAATAGATACTTAATTTTTAATATGATATTTTTCTATATAATTTGAACATAATATAAGTAAATTCTTTTTGAGCATTTTAGTGTCCCACCAATTTTTTTAATGAAAAATTTATATGAACAAGAGAGCATAAAATAAATTCAGTCCAATAAAGTCGAACCAATTAATAAAGTCAAAGTTAAAGAATAATAGTAGTTGTCATTTGAAACTTTGACTTAGTTGAATAACCTAGAGTATTCATAGTAAAGATAATTATTTTTGTGTCAAAATATTATGTGACTCTTCAAACAAGTCTCAAAATTCTCTTATGTTAATTTAATTTCAATGTTATGTTTTTTTAATAATGGTAAAATGTTTGAAAGTTGAGTTATTTTTCTTCTATACATTCACTCTATGCATTAGGTTGAATTTTGTGGATTGAGTTAAAGGACAGAGTCTAATGACCAACAGTTTTAAGGATGAAGCATACTACTAATGTTGATTAAATGACATTGTAAAAGTAGGCCTAGTATAAGGGAGGGAGATAATGTCTTAATATACATAAAGGGATAAAACTTCTATGTCTATAATTGGAGGTAACAAATTCCACTTTACTATACTCACTAAAGCTATTAGTAAGCCTTTCTTCTTGAGTTAGTTCATCATCCCACCTACTTTTTATAATTTAAATAAAAATGAAGGGATGTAGTTTTATATCCACAAAGAGTACAAGCCTTTTGATTGCTTGATTCAAAAGCTTTTTAAAGATATTAAGTGGTATACACAATTAGGAGCAGCTTCTGCCTATCTGTTCTAATGAATATAGGCAGACAGACTACAAATATTAGTACTTTCTCTCATAACAAGTCTTAAAAAATGATAAAAATGATTTATCTTTCATATATCACATCTTATATAAAAGGATGAACGATCGAGATTAACTAGAATCAATGGTTGAGATTAAGTGTTGATTTGTCTCTTTATAGTACCAAAAGCATCTATACAATGGTTGAATAGTCCTTAAAATGCTCCCAAATGATGATTACTATCAAATCGTCAACATGCTTCAAACAAGCATATGGGAAATGATTGGTTGACATCAAATGGTCAAAAGCACACATTTGTGGTGATGGTTGTTAGAAGGTTCATATTTCTCTAATGCGTGTCTTTAGTAGGCATATGTTGAACTCACTAGTTGTCATCCAAAAAATGATTTTGTAGTAACTTGGCTTAGCCATTTTAAACTTGGGGTGGACATTGACCTCTTCGTTGTTATTTTTCGCGGCCATACAAGTCTGAAATATGTGCTAACGAACATACAATAAACTAAAATCCCAAGAAGTTGCTCGTTGGGCCGACTCAGTGGCGGCTGTTGACCGGTATAACTTGGAGTCGCTAGCATTTCATTTTCCAATTTCTTTGAAGTCATGAGCAACATGAAGAAGCAATGAGCCACGTAATTATTTTCGGTCATGTGATTGATGTAACGAATACAACACGTCACCACGCTTGTTTTGTTTTAATCCAAAATTGCCGACCCCATTTTTTCTTTTTCTTCATTACTTCCAACTTTGCTTATCTGCATTTTCCAAATTTATTTTATGTCATTGAATAAGTAATAAAGGCTAAAGCACAGTCAGAAGTTCATTTCATGTGATGCAACAGCCAGGCGGTTTGTATTCACCGTCAGCCAGAGCTAATTACTTTAGTCTCGCCTTCTGAACTCTGCCCTCTTGAAGGGTCGGTTCAGAATCAAACAGCAAATCTGAATGGAAGACAACCATGTTTCTATCCAAATGTTCTGACAACTGAATTATTTGCACAAGTGCACCATGTGATGTGCTGAAAAGCGCTGCTCCTTTCATCCGTCATTTCATACCCATTTACACTTTTCGAGCTACAAACAATTTTCATCACTGGGGAAATGTACAAATATAGCACACCCACCTTGTGATTTCAGATTTCTGTGCAGAAGAATATGGTACAACCAAAGTACCTAGCATGCTCATATCTGACCTCAGCTGAACTCAAAGCACCGGACAAGATCCATCTCTTAGAGCATTGCTTCACCTGTTCTTCAACCATTGAAAATTAGAACTCCATTTTTGCATCCTCTAACTATTCATGCCTTGCATTGAGATTGAAAGAGAGTTGAACCTTTCTCCTCAAGATTATGAGATGTAATTGTCATGAATCAAATTTAATCTATTTTCTAACACTATAGGATTTAAAAAAAAAAGATAATTTAAATGGTAAATATATATATTTTTTGTGTTTGTGTGTATTTTACTAAAAAACAAAACTCCTACACCTACTGGGTCAAGTCCGAAGCCAATGGAAGTGGGGGCATTGAATCAAGAGGGGACATCTGCCAAGACTTGCATTTCAATGTAAAATGCTGCTCTTCCATTGAATATTGTTAATAAATATTGGAAATGTAATGGCAATCTTCTAACTAAACTTAAACATATGTGAAGTGTAATGTTGTCCGCATAATCACAAACGTAAAGCAAAAGCTTTGTCCACGAACATAGGAGACAGCCAAATTTAGCCCCAAAGATCATCTAAACAATCTCCAAGGTCAAACATCGACCCCTCACTTTTCTCTCTTTCTCTCACTAGAAACTCAACTCTCTCTCTCTCTCTAAAGCCATGCCAACGCGGTTTTGACTAAAGAAAGATAAAAAGTGAATAATATCTTTTTAATTTCTTATTTATTGGATGATCCGTTGGTTATTATTAGCTAAGGGAATGTGTCTGACGGTAAATTTTTTAATTTGTAAAGAAAATGTTAGATCACCCGATCCACCAATCGGAAACCAAGAAAAAAAATTAAAGAAAGCGGACAAGGAAGCACTCAACGAAACAAACCCCATTTTCTCTCTCTTCCTTCCTCTCCCTGCTTCTTCCTCTGTGTGCGTCCTGTCTTGATCCACTGGTAGAGGGGACGACATCAAAAAAAGGAAAGTAACCCATTAATCCCTTTCGGGTGCAAATTGATTTCTTGACATCGAAATCTGGATTTCTTGCGAGTCTATCGGAAAAAGAAGGACTTTAATAGAGAGAGATAGATAGCTGTTGTTCAATGTTCCAATGCGGTCTTTGAAAAGACCACAAAGGCAAAGAGGAAGATATAGCATTAGAACTAGGAAGAGAAACCAGAAAAGTTGCAGTGTTGGAGGTGGATCTCAATTGAATAGAGGGCGGGAGACGGAAATATTGAATCAAGATAGGCTTGGATCTGATGTTGGGTGTGGTATTCTTGGGATTGGAAGTAGTGAAAGAGCTGAGATTTTGTCACTGTGGGGGTGGTGCTGCTAGGAAAGTGGTGGTGGGGCTGCATAGAAGAGGAACATGCAGCTTCACATCTCGCCTAGCATGAGAAGCATCACAATATCGAGCAGCAGCAGCAATGGGTTTATTGACTTGATGAAGATCAAGGTCGCAGCTTGCCATATCTCTTATCGAACCCTTTTCTACACGATCCTCATTCTTGCTTTCTTGTTGCCTTTCGTCTTCATTCTCACGGCTGTTGTTACCCTTGAAGGTGTCAACAAGTGCTCCTCTCTTGGTACTTCTTTTCTTTGTCATCTTCTTATTTTCTTTTCCCCCAAGGTTTTGGTTCCCTATTGATCACATCTTTGTATGGAAATGTAGTTAACTGGATTGTGGTCGTTAGCTGCTGGATGGACCCTGATTTCGTTTTGATTGTGATTGTTTTATGCTCACGTAGGTAGATTGTTTATATCATTCATTTGTCTTTTTCCAAATCCCAAACATGTGATTTTGTTATACGCAACTGGTGGATGTGCATACATACACGGAAATCCGTCTATGGTTGTAGTGTTAGGTGACGATGCGCCACGATTTGATCTGAGTATTCCTATTATCTGTTGCACTTCTTCAAAGGTTAATGTGTTAACGTTTTGCTTCTCTTGTATCTTCCATATGTGCTGTGCAGTTGCGTGTGCATATGAACTGCGATCATTTATTTTTGATGTGGATAGTGCTAATTGCAAGCGTTTTATCCTGAACTCATTTGGATGCTACCTTAATGCATATGGTATCTTTGTGAACATGTAATAGGACTTGGATTTACGAGAACTAAATTTATGTCATTTACACATCAGTTCTTATATTTGCTGCATGGATATTGACACTGGAAGAGAGTTTTCTACACTCATTGGTCTTTATTTTGTTGGGGATCACAATCTGTGAAGAGTTCATGTTAGTCTTAATGCTAAAAATCAGTTTTGAGTGAAATCTCACATTTCTAGTCTCTAGTGAAGCTGGATTTTTCAGTATTCTTGATGCCAACTTGCAGTATGGTTTTTCTGTTGTGTAACTTGTCTCCCTTCAAAGATTTTGGTTATAAATATGTTTCTGTACATTATTAGATTTTTTGTTAGGTTACATTATCAAAACTTGAAATAACTAAGTATAATTTTGAAGTGAAAACATGTTTCTAGGTCATGATTTACATTACTTCCTCATGATAAATCTATCATATTTCCTGTGGACACATGACTCATTTTCTATTACTTAAGATTGTCTAGGTAGGAAATGGGGACCAGGGATTCTTCATATGGGTGATAATTCGAAGGTAACAACTTTCGTTTTTTTCTTTCCATAAATCAAACAATTCATTCACATTAAATGACTAGTGTGCCAACAATTTGTTTGTTGTCTATATAAGCTGAGTCCTTTTGATGTGGAAATAATGCAGCAGAGGCTAGTTTCAGAGTTATACGAGATACTTTATGAAGTAAGCAACCAGGAAATCCCAGATGGTCTGGAGCTCCCAGATTCTTTCAGCGAACTAGTTTCTGAGATGGAGAACAAGAAATATGATGCAAAAACTTTTGCTTTACGGTTGAGAGCCATGGTATGTCTATTCAAATATGGACATAGTTGCTTTCAGATGTACCTACTGTGATGCAATGTTCTGAATTTGTTTTTCTAGATTCCAAACCTTCAATATTACGCAGTATCTATCTTTTTGCCTAAGCTACCATGTGTTTTAGGGAAACTGGAAGCGACTTCCAGCCTTTCTTGATTTCAAAAGCCTGTTTCTAGTCATTCATACTGATGCCTTGATGAAAAGAAACCATTGGTGACATAAATAATACTGGAGATTCCTATTTTCAAAGAAAAAAAAAATCATTGTGCAACTGTGGGGAAAAGGGGGATAAACAATAGGGATTGAAACTTTAATTGTTTCAGGCTTTCAAATACTATGTTGAGAATTGACATCCATGTCAAAAAAGGAATGCAATATTTGGAGTTTTCTACTAGAACCAAGGTCCTTTCCTGTTTCAATACCTACTATTATAGAATTAATTTTGGGAGTTCGAGTACCCACTCTCCTGCCAAATTTGGTGCTTAAAAATGCAAAGAAAAATATTTACTAAATTTGGACACTTTTTCATGCTATATTGGTGTAGAAGCTTTTAAGTACACAAGCATAGCATATTTCTTAACAGTAATTCAAGGTGTTGCCTTGACCATATTTTTAAGGATTAAGAATGTAGTCTGTTCAAGGATAGTGTGACGTTAATTCACCAGCTTACACTATGAATTTTATCTGCTTTTTGTTTTTTTGGGTTAGATAGAGAACAATAAGAACTAAAAAAAATATGGTAGATCTAAAAGGTCGTTTATTAATGTTAATGTTGAAGACAAACTCAAAATAAGGTTTATAAAGATTATGAGTTTCATACTAGCAAGTCCCAGAAAACACATGTAGGGTTTATAAAGAATTAAGCATCACACATAGTGTCTAGGAATCAAACCTAGTGTCAAAGAATCATTCTTTGACAAGAAAAGATCAAACTTACACTCTAAAATTCATAACTTGCAAACTCCCTCTTCTTCCTTTGCAATTGAAACATTTGACTCCATGTATGGATTTTTTCACCTTTATCCTAATCCTACTAAAACAACTGACTACAACTTAAATTACACAAAAAAAATCTATTAAGGTATTATTCCCTAACAAATTTAAATCCTAAAGGCCCAAGCGACAATGGCATACCAAAATAAAAATACTTAAAATCATTTTCTATTAATAATAATAACTTAGAAAATTCCTAAAGAAAAATTTATTTTGCATGACACATTCTTTCAAATTTGCCTAGAAGTTCTATTAGTCCCCCATTCTCAAGCTACTCCAAAGGTTTAGTGCTTGATGTATGTTTCTCATCATCAAAGAACTTCAAAGCTGCTGAGGCTTCTATTTGAGTGGGAAATGATGTTGACAAGCATGTTTTGTCAGTTGTCAGATAACTTTCATCTTAGCTTCCATTCCATGCAACTCTTTTTGTTAGGGTACGTATGGCTCTTAACTTGGGCAAATATGTGGGTTGAATAACAACTTTGCATTATTTTGTTCTTATTTTGCCTTTGCTTTTAACATACCACATGTTTTCTGACTCAGCTGTTAGAAAATATTATATAATTTTTTTAATCAACTTTTCCATAAATTTCTTTGCTACTAGTTAGAAGTAAGGCTGCGTACTATTAGATTTCCCTAGATCCTGCGTCTCAACGGGATTCATATTGGGTGTTGTTGTTGTTGTTGTTCCATAAATTTCTTTGCATGTAGACCTCATTGAGATACCTAATATTTCTGAAAGACATGAACCAGTTAGGATCTTCTTTTTCTTTGGATATGCGATTATTAGGAATTCCTTGTCAATGGAGTTGCATATTTATGCTATGTGTTATCTCACTTGTTTTTGTCTATATCATACATAGCTTTTATCCTTTTTACACTTGCTTTCGCTCCATTTTGTTGGATTTTATGAAATTTATTAAAAATTTTAGGTGCTTTCGTAAGTTCTTCTGTTCTATAAATGACTATGCATTATTTTAGTACGAAACTGACTGTTTTGAGTAAGAAAAGTTGGATTCAGATCTGTAGGTCAAATATTTTTATGCTTTATAGTTGTTTCTCACACATCAAAACGTGAAAAGGTTGTAAGTGAGGAATATATTTATTTCCCTGATGAAAGAAGTGGAAAGAGAAATGCCAATGGAGAGTCAAAGTCATAATTTGGTACTTATATCACCTTTTTTCTGAACAGATGGAGAAATTTGAAAGAGAAATTAGGGAGTCTAAGTTTGCTGAACTGATGAACAAACACTTTGCTGCGAGTTCCATTCCAAAGGGCATCCACTGTCTATCTCTTCGTTTGACCGATGAGTATTCTTCCAATGCTCATGCACGCAAGCAATTGCCTTCTCCAGAATTACTTCCATTGCTCACAGATAACTCTTATCATCACTTCATCCTGTCAACTGATAACATTTTGGCTGCTTCAGTTGTTGTCACTTCTGCTGTCCAATCATCTCTGCATCCTGAAAAGATAGTTTTTCACGTAATCACAGACAAGAAAACATACGCTGGGATGCATTCATGGTTTGCACTAAACCCGGTCTCCCCTGCAATTGTTGAGGTGAGAGGCATTCACCAATTTGACTGGTTGACGAGAGAGAATGTTCCAGTTCTTGAAGCTGTAGAGAATCACAATGGCATTAGGAATTATTATCATGGGAATCACCTTGCTGGAAACAATCTCCATGATACAACTCCGCGAACTTTTGCTTCAAAATTGCAGGCTAGAAGTCCAAAGTACATTTCCTTACTCAACCACTTACGCATATACTTACCCGAGGTAATCAAACCTGAAGGGATATCCTTTAGCCAAGTTATAGAACTTAATTTAATCATTTGTTGGTGGTAAGACTATGGAATAAAAAAAGGACACGATATTTTGAGTTATTGTTCCTTAAAGGCTAATTGTTGATACCTTGGAATGATGTGAACTGCAGTTTACTGTCTTGGCCTTGATCCTTTTTGTTTCCATAACCTGAAAATTGGTCTATGATCTTAACAAGGTCCTACGTGTTTAAATAAAATATGGTTGTAATAAGGCAAATTATTCTAGCATAAAAGCCTGTTGAATTTGTACAAAAAGCTTTTACATAATTTTGTCACTTGATATGTATTCTGTGGTTGATCTTCAATAATGGTGAAGCTTACAAAGAGTATCTGATACAGAGGAAAATGAATATCAGTTAAAGAGGGAAGATGGATCTGAGCAGGAGCTCATGTTATTACAGAAAGTTCAAAGTTAATCATAAATTGAGACAGTTTACTGTAAATAGTTTGTTTTGTGTTTAGGCATTGTTTTCTGACTTCTATGTACATGTGAAGTATTATCAATTACTTTTCCCTGGAATTCTCTTGATTATTTTGGCCTTGTGTTTTATACAACATTTTCATTTTTCATTTATGTTTTGATCAGCTTTTCCCAAGTCTCAATAAGGTGGTCTTTTTAGATGATGATGTTGTAGTTCAGCGTGATTTATCTCCACTCTGGGACATCGACCTTCAAGGCAAGGTTAATGGCGCTGTAGAAACTTGTAAAGGTGAAGATGATTGGGTAATGTCGAAGCATTTCAAGAACTACTTCAATTTTTCCCATCCCCTCATAAAGAAGAACTTGGACCCTAATGAATGTGCATGGGCCTATGGGATGAATATATTTGATCTTCAGGCATGGAGGAAGACAAATATAAGGGAAACCTACCATTCCTGGCTGAAAGAGGTGAGCTTTCATTACTATCTTCGTGTTGATCTGCATATTCCTTGTGATTTCTTTTATCCATTTTTTCTGATTCTAGATTATATGGAAGATTGAGTGAGAATAGAACAGGCTGATTTATGGAATGTATCTTCTTCCTTCTCTGCGTGATTGTTTGCTTAAGTTTATTTTTAGACAATATCTTCAATTCCTTGTAAACTAATCAATTTGGTAGGATATGTGCTCCTTACCTTTTTTTACTGGGATAAACTAACTTTCAGTTACCATAAGTCCTATTTCACTCTAATTTAAATCCTACCACGTACTATATCTTTTTAATATATCCTTTATGTTAATCACTTGGAAAATTTGTATCACATTTACAATAGAAAACATGAAATCAGGCTCATAGTTGACTCATATTAGAGGTCAGTTCAGACTGTTATATAGGTTTCTAAGTAATAGCTATAGACTGCGTTAGCTTTAAAAAGTTGTATTGTTATTAGGGACTGATCTGACAATCTAAATCGGCCTTTGCTAAAACCACCACAGATCATTGAATAACTGTAGAACAGAATATTAATATTATGTTTGCTATTATTTAAAACAGACAAATATATATTCTATTGGCAACAAATTTATATTATGTGTAGGAGGATTCAAATAACAAAAATTAAAGTAAGAGAACTAAGATAAACATGGGGTCCTGTGAAACAACCAAAAATTGGTTTTTTCCTGAGATTTACTTTAGAATGCATAGGAAGTTGTTTCTTGGTTCTTCTATTTGTCTCTGTTGTACTAATAGCGCTGGACTTGGGGGCTTTTTTCCAGTATGTATTAGGAAAGGAGAAATTGGGTTATGTTTTGATAGGCAGAAATTTTTTTCAATAATAGCATCGAAATAGAGATGACAATGATTAGCTTTCAGATTTTGTAGAGGAAGAGAAATTTGATGGATTGTGCAAATTCAGAAAAGGAACCTACGATGCTGGGATATCACTGAATAGTACCCATAAATGCTTCTGCTGGGTGCTGAAATTGACATGCATAACATTTTTGTCAAATGTGTTTCACCTCTTTTATTCCGATTGTGGTAATTTCTTTTATAATTTATACATTTTGAGCAGAACCTGAAGTCAAATCTGACAATGTGGAAACTTGGAACTTTGCCTCCAGCTCTGATTGCATTTAAAGGTCATGTCCACCCAATTGACCCATTTTGGCATATGCTTGGGTTGGGCTATCAGAATAAGACCAACATTGAAAATGTCAAAAAGGCTGCTGTCATCCACTACAATGGCCAGTCAAAGCCATGGCTGCAGATTGGCTTTGATCATCTTCGACCATTTTGGACCAAATATGTGAATTACTCCAATGACTTTATAAGGAACTGCCACATAATGGGGTCATAGATATTCACTAAAAAACACGAGCAAGAAGCTATAGTTGGAACGAGAAAAAAGACATGTAATTTGGGTGTCGTTGAGTTTTTCCACGCCACGAAATTGCCCCCAAGCTCTATTAAATGGCAAGCAGAAACTTGGCCAGGAGGCAGCTTTCTGGTCAGAAATCATCCTCCCTCACACTTGGCAGCAAAGGACCTGCACGGACAAGATTCATTCTTTCAATCTGTAACATAGCAATCTGTCATTTACATTTTTTGGTTGGAAACGGGACATTACTATTGGTATTCCTGCAGCGAGTCTGGCCTGATTTCTTGATTCATATTTCCAAATAAAGCACTATACATAAGATACTATAAAGCGGGCAAAGATGATGCAAGGAAAAGGAAGGCTGGGATACTTCTGTCTGCAAGGGCTCCCCCATTGGCCCCTGAAATGCCTTTCCCTTTCTTTTTTGCTTGTTATTCTGTTTTCTCAATATTTTTTACGTACCTCTCCATTTTTTCCCTGTTAAATTTAGGAGTAGGTAATGGAGATTGCTTTGTTACAGATCCCATTAAATTGGGGAGCTCTTTTAGGTCATATATCAGTCTTTCTTATGTATGATTCACGAGGAACATTTAAAAAATGTGCAGAAAATTCTTTCACCAAATCTTTATTATTTCCTCACATGCTCAAGAAATACTGTTTTTGTATGCTTAAGACATTGGTTTATACGACATTCCTGTATTCTTGTTATTTAAAGTACTGCAGTTCACTGGTTCACCTGTTAGTCATCGGCCTGTATGTTGTTGCTATCTTTTCCTAAAACTTGCTTCTCCCAGACCCAGTCCCCTGACAGGTAAATGAGCCTTTGATTGGGTTCTAAGCTCAAAGAAGTTTGATATCTAATCAATTATTTATGTGCTGGTCCTGCTGGTAGAATTTGAACTGTCAGTGTGGAAAAGAAGCTTACAAACTTGGCAGCCTTGTGTTCTGTCTGCTTGCTGATTCACTAGAAATCGGGTGTCTTTCTCAAGGTAACAAATTTTCGTGGTTCATGGGACTATTGAACTCGGTAGAAAGGCTTGTCCACAAATTAGATTCCCGTAAAACAGTTCTTCATATACTAGAAGACACATCTTCACTTGTAGATATCTTTAATGCAAATAGATTCTTGTTCTTGGAATTTCCCGAGTTGATAGTGACAAGAAATGCACTTGAATATGGTTTTTCTTTCTAAAGCATCGAACACCCTCATTTGGTAAATTTCTAATCTTTCAAGGTGAAGGTTGCTTATCCCTAGCAGATTCCTGATCATCTTAAAAGAGTCCCCATATTTGATTGGACCCCTCTTGGCATTTTGCTTTCCTACCTTTCAATCAATAATTTAAGTGAATGATTAAGGCTATATTGATACAAGTCACATCATGTAAGCAATTAGTTGATTCTTCTCCTTCTTTCTTTCTCCGTTTAAGTAACGCAAATGGAAGAAACCGGAAGGTCCTTTGGACATTACTATGCATCTAACTCAATCAAGGAGCGCCTGAGCTTCGACAAATCATCCAACCCTGTGCTATAATATCTTACTAAAATAGCACAATAAATGAAATAAAAGGCTAAAATCATACGAGGCAAGCATGAGCATTAGCAATAAGAGTCATAGATACCTGTATTTGACATTGTCATAAATCAGTACTTCCTTGATATGGTCCCAATGCCATGTTTCTTCAGGTCAGTGTTCACATGATCCCCCACCTACTATAGAGACTCTGCCTTTCAGTTTTTGACGATTCAAAACGATACCATATCATCGATTTCACGTTTTCCTCTCATGTTAACTTTAGCAATGACCAAATCTTGCCTTTGAAGGGTAAAAGAAATGAAACCTTCTATATTTGGGCTCACATGCTTAACCGTTATAGTACTCATTTAGTACCATATATCCAAACTCTCAGGCCTAATTAAGAACTCCTAATAAGCATTAAATAATTCACATCTTCATTAGATTGTAACAAGAGAAGAGAGCAACAGCTTAAAGACTACTGCCTAAGTGGGTCATTAGCTTTCCCTTCAAATGCCGTGGTAACATGGTGTGGCTTTTCCCCCTTTTCCTTTCTGTTTATATTTAGGTAGGTCACTAACACAGTTTCCTATGGTTTTTATATTCATTGCTTTCTTCGTACTCCGTTGGTGAAAAGTAAATGCGTCTGATCTTGATGTTTACGCCTCAGTATTTCTGATTTACTTCGTAGTTGCCCTTTAATATTGCACGGCCAAGTGTCACCAGGAGCATGGAAAGCTTTTGTTTTTTCTCGTTAACTTTTGGGTGACATTGGAAGCTAAGTCCCAAAGCACTGTCTTTGCATATAGAGGGGAACTGGAGAAGAAATAAATGTCCATTTCACGGTCTTAGGAGATTGCTAAGAGAAGAAGAATGGAAGCATTGACCAATGGTTTAACAGACTTTGATAACTCCGAAATAACCCCTTTTCAGAGATTTATTTGATCTCTTCTAAACAATTCAATACTGACTCTCTCTCTCTCTCTCTCTCTCTCTTCTCCTTCTCCTTCTCTAGCTCCAGGCTTCAAGCCAAAAAGGAAATCGACCCAGATCATTTTTAGAGCCAAATAAACTAAGCAATCAAGCATTGTAAACTCTCCATTCTTTTTGGTTCTTTCTTACTCTTGTATTAGATGTTTCAGATATAATCATTTCTCATAAAGATTGTTCTTTTTCTTTTGGTTTGAAGGAACGCAGTAGATAATATTAGGTGGTCTTGTGATCCTTCCGAAGATCATTTGAAATTGGAGATCATAGCCTGCATGTGTGTGTATGTCTATGTGTGCTTACGTCTGCCACTCTGGATTCAATCTATTTTCTTCCATGAATCATAATTACGTTATATCTGGTGTATTATTTTCTTCTTCTTTTCCTTCCTCTGTATTTTATATACATTAAGCTGGGGTTGTTTGATTAATTGATTATTTCCATTTCCTCAAATTCCAGAGAATTTAATATAGATGAAAGCGTTTCCTTTTCTGTACTTATTTACATTTCCGGATTGCCTTGTCCAGTGTACGCCAGTTTTATTTCATTAAGGACTAATCTTTGCATTTGCTTCCATTCTATGTCAATAGCGCATGTGCCCGTCTAAGAATCTGGAGGAAAATCTGTATCTATGTGAACCAATCGGGTACTTGAGTTGGGCATTAATTGCTGACGGAGAACTTAATTGAGTTTTTTGAAGAGTTATAAGAAAAGGTTCACCTGAAGGCTTCCGGTGTCTGGGTTTGTAAATTACTCTCTGAAGATGGCGGGTGTCCAAGAGGAGCTAGAGATCAAGTTTCGTTTGACCGATGGGTCTGATATTGGTCCGAGATCTTTTCCTGCAGCTACAAGCGTCGCAACCTTGAAAGAAAACGTTCTTGCTCAATGGCCTAAAGGTCAGTTGTGTTTATTATTTTGTTAAGGCGGCCGTTTGAAGAGCCCGACTGTTTATCAGTGTTGGACTCTTTATCTCCGGTGTGTTCATTTTTCTTTTTCTGATTAGTTCAGAGGAAGAACCATTTCCATTCTTCTTTTTCCAATCCTATTTTTTATTTGGTGTGTTCTTACTTGTTCTCTTGTAAGGAAAGGAATGATGATTAACACATGATGTTTTTAGCTACAAAAGCATTACTAGTTCCATCTTTTTTCCACTCTTATTCGTTATAATGCAATGAAACCTAATGATAGAAAAGAAGATCCCTTCACTGGACTGGCATCCCATAATTGAGGGCGTAAATTCCCTTGACAACATCATATCCTCAATAAAGCAAGCACATGCTATCGCACATTCATAAAGAGTCCGATGAAATCTGCAATCAGGCCTTATATCTTTATTATGTGGCACACATGGTTGGTTGGTGAAGTTTTGTGTGTTATGTATTTCTCATTATGGGTTGCCTTACCTGTTAACTTTTACAATGTATGTGCATGTTCACGAAAATGCACGGATATTGTTTTACATATCTAGCGTTGCAATCTTTTACCTACCTATCTAGCGTAGTTTCTTCTTTTGGAGCGACCAAAAGCTACCGTAGACTGTAAGTTCTGGTGATTGTATTCCATTGACATTTTTAGTTGAAACTAGCAGACACAACAATGAATTAGATTGTAAAAACACTAGTCATGAAGAAAAAGTAAAAGTAGTAATTTTTGTTCTATGGTTGCTAAGTATTTGCCTAAATCACATTTCTCAGATGTCCAGTCCAACTAATACTATCTATCCTAACATTTCTTTGGACAGAGAAGAATGATGGACCAAGAACAATAAAGGATGTGAAGTTGATAAGTGCAGGTAGGGTATTGGAGAACAACAGAACAATATCAGAATGCAGAAGCCCACTGTGTGACATCCCAGGTGGGGTTACAACCATGCATGTTGTTGTTCAACCACCTTCCTTGGAAAAAGGTACAAATATCAAGCACTCCGGGTGAATCTTTTCTTTCTTTCTTCAATCTAGTCTACATACTGAAATGTTCCCTTTTCCCCTATGCTATACCTGGCGATACCTTAGAATTGCAACCATTTCTCCGTCTACCTATTATGACACAATCTACATGACACATGTAGTTATTGGTCATTCTTATGGATGAAAAACGCATTTTCCAATATGTTTTCCTAATTTCCTTGGCCTTTTCCTTTTGGTTCTTACAGAAAAGAAGACAGAAGACCAGTTGAAGCAGAACAAATGCGGTTGTGTGATACTATAGGTTGCAACTGCAGAGATGGGACAGCATCAGGGTAAATTCCGCTACTTCTTGCCCTTTTTAAGTTCTATCATCGATTGTCCTATTGTAAGTTGCATCTTTTTCTTTTTCTTCTTGTTATATCTTTTCTAATTATGCAGTTGAGTGATAGCTTGGATGGCAATGTTGGTAGCTCGAGGATTGGTGGAAACAATGGCGTTGTGGTCATTCATTTGTAGGCCGCCTTGGAGTGCACATGTCTTTGCCCTTCCCAGTTCACATATAATTGCAACTTGATCTTTTTGTCACGAGTGATTGTTTAGCTGAAACAACTCTGCTTACAAGCAACTAGATGTAAAGCATACTGAAGATTGTGGAAAATTTTTCTTTACACAAACTTATTCTTCTGATCTTTCATCTTTCTTTTGTCTCGTTACCATGTATCATTAGTTGTTGGACACTCATTCCATACTTCCATTTCATGTATTGTGGTTTGTGTTTAATGTAAGCGTTGCATATAGTAAAAATTCGTGTCTAGTCATTCACCAAGTGCATCTTTTGGAACACTTGTAGAAAGCACCAACCATCTGCAGTTTGGTGTTATCACCTGTTTCTGCTGGTCTATATTTTTAGAAGGGGGATATACTCGTATAGGAAATAGCAGACATTGTTTAAACAAGTATTGCATCCTAAAACAGAGGCAAAACTAAATAAATTCTGATAAAGGTTTGATGACATGACAAGCATAAGTATTAATTGATAAAGCTAATATGACATATGAAGCTGGTAGTACTCTTGCGGGATGGGTGTACCTGCAAATTTTCTATGGAGGAATGCATAGCACTTCTTCTTAAAATAAGAAAGTAAAGGTATTAAATGTTTGCCAAAAAATAGGGATGACAGTCTGCTGACTTATGGTATAGATTCGGATGTTTTCAGTCAGACTTATAGGTCAGAGTCAGGTTTAGATTAATTCTTCGAGACTTAATTATTACAATTACAATTAAGTCTCGAGTAAGTTAGATCTAATTAAAAAAAGATATCATTTTTATATTTTAAAAAATTGACAAGTTGGTATCTCTGTCAAAAAATTAGTTAGTAATTAAATTTAGTATCTTTATATATTATTTAATAAATATAAAAATATACTAATTTTATTTTATTTTAAAATTATAATTACCCTCAAATCAATTTTGGAAAATTTTTAATTAATGAGATATTTTATTTATCAAAATTTCACAATTTCAACGTAAAATATTGAAGACTAGAAATAGAAAATTAAGGTTCATGTTCTTAAAAACTTTCTAAAATAGTCTCTAAGAAAACAAAGGACTAAAACATAATAAAAGAATTTAATACAAATCAACAATGTGTATTTATTTTTATATGGAAAATAAAAATAAAAAGAAAAATATAATTCTTGAATATATGCAATGTTATTATAAATTTATGTAGATTTTTATATTGATTTTTCCCAGCAAGGACATTTGATTTCTCTATCAACTCAAATCCAGAGCCTAGAGGGGCAGAGAGTGCCTCGTGTACAAAAGCCACAACTTAGCCAAAGAACATCCTAGTAGTCTTGCGAGCTTTCAAGAACTCTCCATTGCTTCTTCTTGTGCACCATAGACGAAAAGCCAAATTCCCAAACTGTATTAAAAACTCTTTCTGCATTATAGTACCACCTACCAACAAGTAGAAAGCCGTCTTCGTTACTTCTTTGCCACGCGAAGTTCTCACCTTTCTCTCTACTCTAGCTCAAAGTTCTCACCTTCCTCTCCATTTTCGCTTAATTATCTATTCCTCACACTAAATTTGCCTCGTTAGTATTGCTCTGCCGATGACGACCACTGCCTCCCCGGCGTCGGTTTCTGGGGTGAGTCTTCCTCGGGCTAGGTCGACATATTTCGCGCAACCTCCGCGACTAGCTCTTAGCTTCCCGGCGAAGAGGAATTCTTCAATTGGCTCGCTCCGGTTGAGCCGGAGTGGTGTTTTAACAAGAGGGTTTGAGAGGGTTCCGGGACGTTCTGTATCGTTTGTTGTTAGATGTGACGCCAATAATGGAAGGGTGAGTGTGGCTTTACTTCTTTTGAAGTATTTAAAATGAGTGTATGTATTTGTTTGGTTATTTGAGGGTTCATGGCTTGGTGGGTTCTTAAATTAGCATTAGGTTGAAAACAGTATCTTTAGTTGTTACATTTTCTTTAGTTGTTTCTTATGGGGTTAGTTTGTTTTGATGATTCATTTCGATGACTTGTTTATATGGAAAGCGTCTGCGGTTACTCATGTTTAACTTACTGGAAATTTTTGGATCATGTCTTAATCAAGGAGCATTCTTTTCCGTTCTTATATAACTGATAGTTCTTTTTATCAGCAGACTCTGCAGATGGGCTAAGTTTATAATTCTTTTGTATTATGGAATCATCGATATGCTACTCATTTTCTAATGCTGATGCATATTCGACCCCTTATTTGCAAGTTGCATGAGTTTTTCATTCAACTCCAGTCCTTTCTGAAGCATTTGTGACAGCAATTTAAAGTTTGTTGTTTGTCCTGATTTGGTTTATTGTACTTCACAGATTACTCAAAACGAATTTACAGACATGGCTTGGCAAGCGATTGTTTCATCTCCTGACGTAGCAAAAGAGAACAAGCATCAGATAGTGGAGACAGAGCATTTGATGAAAGCTCTTCTGGAGCAAAAGAATGGTCTTGCTCGTCGGATTTTCACCAAAGTGGGGATCGATAATACTCAACTTTTAGAATCTACTGATAAGTTTATCCAACGGCAGCCAAAGGTACCTGCTGGCGTAATCGTTCTTTCACTTTGTTAATTAACGTTGGTGTATAACTCTTAATGCTTGGACTTGAGTTATTAAAAGTTGTCTTCTTGGCCCAAAATGAGTCAAGTTATGCAAGCTTGAAGTTGCATGAACTTTTGGAGCTTGCTTTTTAGGTTCTAGCTGCAAATTCTACGTCTTTTACAATCACAATGAATAACCAGAAGTATCTCTCACTGTTGAAAAATCATCGTTGCAATGTAGTTCTGATTTGAAAAACTCTTGACACACCTTATGTTAGTTATTGTATGTATACATTGGTTGCCTGTGTAGAGTTTTGTTGGAGATCATTCTAACTGTTTTACCCTCCCTGTTGCCCCATCATCATAGGTTCTTGGTGAATCTGCTGGTTCTATGTTGGGACGAGATTTAGAGTCCCTGATTCAGCGAGCAAGAGAATTCAAGAAAGAATATGGGGATCAATTTGTTTCTGTTGAGCATTTGGTTCTTGCATTCGCCCAAGATCAACGATTTGGAAGGCAACTGTTTAGGGATTTTCAAGTTTCCCTGCCATCATTAAAATCAGCCATTGAATCCATCAGGGGTCGCCAATCAGTTATTGACCAAGGTGAAAACATGGACACAACTTCTTAAGTAAATCTTTTCCTTGTTGCTTATCTTCTTTTGCACACATTGGATCTTTCTATCATATGATATGCTTCTGTGCTTAATATCTTGTGGTGGCTTGTTGCAGATCCTGAGGGGAAGTATGAAGCATTGGAAAAATACGGAAAAGACCTCACAGCAATGGCAAAAGCTGGAAAGCTTGACCCAGTCATTGGAAGGGATGATGAAATACGCAGATGCATCCAGATTCTCTCCAGAAGAACAAAAAACAATCCTGTCTTAATTGGTGAGCCAGGTGTTGGTAAAACTGCTATATCGGAAGGGTAAGCTTTAGTATTCTGTTACTGAATTCAGAAGTCACAATGGTTGAGCAATTACCAAGCAGAATACTTGCCTTTTAATATCTTCACTTGAAAACTTTGCTTAATCTAGTATATTTCATGTGTTCGCATGAATTCTTTGCTTAACATAATATATCAAGTAATGGGATGCAACATGTTCGCACTATGCATCAAATTCGTACTATGCATCAAGTCCTGAGATGAATATCCAGCAAGCATCTGTAAAGAATTTATTATGAACCTGTATTGATGAATTGAATTAGCAGTTAGATCACTGCGAACCTCCTCCAATGTTTGGCATATTGTGTCTGCCTAAGTCTTGATAATTCACTGCTTTATTGCACGACTAATAAGCTGAACCTTCATGCACAGGCTTGCCCAACGAATTGTGCAGGGAGATGTACCTCAAGCTTTGATGAACCGTAAGGTGTGTTTTTCTGAATATAAATTCAATTCCACTTCAATGGAAATTATTTGTTTCCCCTCTCCCATTTCCCCTTTTTTGGGGGAGCATGGAATTGCTAGAGGGGTTGTAGTCTTGCTTTCTCTCCGCTCTAATGCCTTCCTAATTAGTGTTGATGTTAACAACTTCTATTCTACAGTTAATATCTCTTGACATGGGTGCTTTGATTGCTGGGGCAAAATATCGAGGGGAGTTTGAGGATAGACTGAAGGCTGTGCTCAAGGAAGTTACAGAGTCTGATAGCCAGATTATACTTTTCATTGATGAAATCCATACAGTTGTAGGGGCAGGTAATATACATTAGCCATGTATATTATTGGTTTTTTTCTCATTGAGATGCTCTAAATTCTATGGTATTTCCTTATTTCTTGCTCGCAATCTAAACTTGATGATGTGGTCTTTTAGCAGCTAATTATACTTATGTGGGAATGAGGATCAAAGAGTGATAATTCTGGAAATAGAGATTCACTACTTATCTTTTTCAGGTGCTACCAATGGTGCAATGGATGCTGGAAATCTGTTGAAGCCTATGCTTGGTAGAGGAGAGCTACGCTGCATTGGCGCTACAACGCTGGATGAATATCGTAAATATATTGAGAAAGATCCAGCATTGGAGCGTAGATTTCAGCAAGTTTATGTTGATCAACCTTCAGTAGAAGATACTATCTCTATACTCCGTGGTTTGCGTGAAAGATATGAGCTGCACCATGGAGTTCGTATTTCTGACGGTGCACTTGTTGAGGCTGCTATTTTGTCTGATCGTTATATCAGTGGACGTTTTCTACCTGACAAGGGTAAACCTAGTTCTTTTAACTTGTGAAGCATGCAGGATTAGGATACATTCATTACTGGTGAATCCCTTTCATGATTATGACATATGTTTGGTTTAATCATATTAAATTTCTACTTTCTATTGAAAGATGCTATTGTAGCCAAAAACTAACCTAAAATTTCATGATTGAATGAATAAGTGAAGAAAATGTATCCAGCTGATTTGCCAAGA
Organism: Erythroxylum reticulatum; assembly: GCA_025504915.1. Classification (NCBI taxonomy): domain Eukaryota; kingdom Viridiplantae; phylum Streptophyta; class Magnoliopsida; order Malpighiales; family Erythroxylaceae; genus Erythroxylum; species Erythroxylum reticulatum. The sequence goes on along the minus strand of JANSVA010000008.1, from coordinate 13,428,278 downwards.
TTCATTGGGGATAGTTAAATCACTTTGCTTATTTCTTTGCCTCGATGTATTTTCCATATGTTGGGGTATTTTACTTTCAGAGAGTTATGATGAATTGTGTGCATAATCAGAGCTTCTGTTTTGAGCTTGTGATGAATTGGGTGCAACTTGCTGCATAATTTATCAGTTGCTCTGATTATCATGTTCAAATATGTACAGTTTCATAATTTTCTCATATGTCGTGAAAATTGCAGCCATTGATCTAGTTGATGAAGCTGCTGCAAAACTGAAGATGGAAATCACTTCAAAACCTACTGCTCTTGATGAAATCAACCGTTCAGTACTCAAGTTGGAGATGGAGAGGCTCTCACTTACAAATGATACAGATAAAGCTTCAAAAGATAGATTGAGCCGTCTTGAGGCTGAGTTATCCCTGTTAAAAAAGAAGCAAGCTGAGCTGACAGAACAGTGGGAACATGAGAAGAGTGTCATGACACGCATTCAGTCAATCAAGGAAGAGGTAAAATTTGATGTTTCTTATTGTTCTTTCGATATATTTTGAGCATTTTAGAGTAGTCACTGTTGATTTCAATGTACATTTATGGATACTCAAAAATGGTGTAAGAGGTGATGCTATTTCCACCTTCATGTTTGTGTTCTACCTGGAGGGAAAACTAAATTTGAAGTATATTTTGAAGTTCACTATAGCTGCAGATCTGACTATATTTTTGTGTTACAGATTGACAGGGTAAACCTTGAGATTCAGCAGGCTGAGCGGGAGTATGATCTTAATCGTGCTGCAGAACTGAAGTATGGCAGCCTTAACTCTTTGCAACGGCAACTTGGAAGTGCAGAAAAAGAATTGGATGAATACATGAAGTCTGGAAAATCCATGCTGAGAGAAGAGGTTACAGGAGATGATATTGCTGAAATTGTTAGTAAATGGACTGGCATTCCCGTTTCGAAACTCAAACAGTCTGAGAGGGAGAAATTGCTATATTTGGAGGAAGAGTTGCATAAGCGCGTGGTGGGTCAGGATCCTGCCGTGAAGGCAGTAGCTGAGGCCATTCAGAGATCTCGTGCTGGTCTTTCAGATCCACGACGCCCAATTGCCAGCTTCATGTTCATGGGTCCCACTGGAGTGGGAAAGACGGAGCTTGCCAAAGCCTTGGCTTCCTATTTGTTCAATACTGAAGAAGCCCTTGTGAGGATTGATATGAGTGAATACATGGAAAAGCATGCTGTTTCGAGATTGATAGGTGCTCCACCTGGCTATGTAGGGTATGAGGAGGGGGGGCAGTTAACGGAGATAGTTCGTAGAAGACCATATTCAGTCATTCTGTTTGATGAGATAGAGAAGGCACATTCTGATGTGTTTAATGTCTTCCTTCAGATATTGGACGATGGGAGGGTAACTGATTCACAGGGTCGCACTGTTAGTTTCACTAATACTGTCATCATTATGACTTCAAATGTGGGTTCACAATACATACTTGACACAGATGATAGCGAGCCAAAGGAAATGGCTTATGAAACTATTAAGCAGAGGGTTATGGAAGCTGCAAGATCAGTCTTTCGACCTGAATTCATGAACAGGGTTGACGAGTACATAGTGTTCCAGCCTCTGGATCGCAGCCAGATAAGCAGCATTGTCAGGTTACAGGTGAGAGGATTGAACCGAGTGCATATTTTGCTGTGTTTTGTACTTAAGTTGTTCAACTGATTTGTGAACGTGATATCACATGAATGCTTGTACAAGGTTCCACTACACATGGAGATATTGGATTTTGTTTTTGAAGCCAACATTTGCACTTTGTGATAAGTTGCATGTGTTACCTGATTTCATTCTTTCTTCATACTCTTTATCTCTTGTTTACATGTTCTTTGCAGCTTGAGCGTGTGCAGAAGAGAATTGCAGACCGGAAGATGAAAATATTGGTGACTGATGCAGCTGTAGAGCTTCTAGGCAGTCTGGGGTATGACCCTAACTATGGGGCAAGGCCAGTAAAGCGGGTAATTCAACAGCATGTTGAAAATGAACTTGCCAAGGGCATTCTAAGAGGTGAATTCAAAGATGAGGACACTATCTTAATGGATACTGAGGTCACAGTCACGGCCTTTTCCAATGGCCAACTTCCCCAACAAAAGCTCGTATTCAAACGACTTGAAACTGATGCAGATACGCAAGCTGCTGACACCCAAGCGTATTCCCAGGCTCTATGAAAGTCACGTTTTTTGGAATGAACAGTATAGGACATGCATATATTACCGTCTTGTATGTGCTCTACTTTCCCGGGCCGCTCTAGCTTCCTGACTTCGTCGCCTTATCAGCCGGTCTCTGGAGGAAAATCAATGACAGTTGAGAATGATGTCACCTGAATAATAAGTGAGAAGTAACACAGTTAAAATGTAATATACATGGTCCAATTATCAGCCTATATGAACAGTTCCTTTTGAATTCTTCATCCGTGATTTCACTAAATTCTCTCTTCCTCTTGGCCTTTGTTTAATACTTAAGAAAGTTTCTTAATTTTATCATCTACATTCAAAAACAAGTTCGGAGTAATATGAAAAACCTATATGAATACATGCCCTCAAAACTCTGGATGAAATATTTCAAGTGGGCAATAAAAAAGTACCGATTAGTAATTGACAACAAAAGCACTGAGCTCCAGTTCGACCTGGAAACGCATTTTCCTATTGAGATGAGATAGTAGGCTCTGACGATAGGGTTTATGTGCCTAAATAGAACGATGGAGTTTTCTCCGTGCATTGCCTTTCATACTTAGTCCGTAGAAAGCTAACTTGTGGGACAAAGCTAACAATTTGCAATGCTAGAGCTTGTACAAGTCTCATAATCTAACTGTCATGCTGGAGTCTCACAGTGATTCGGGGAGATTCAACTTTAGCCGTTAGGTGCGCATTTGATATCCAATGAACAAGTTGAGAAACCCACAACGTAGGACTAGTGATACTGTTGTATTGCGACTAAGCGAGTTCATATCCTATAACTAAGCAAGTTCATATCCTGGGGTACAGTTGTTAAACTAAACTACACAATTGTTAAACTAAACTACATTCTTGTTCATGTTTTCTTCCACTGCAAAGAAACAAGAAAATGACCCCATAGCTTTGTCTTGCAACTTCTGCAGCATTATGACCTTGTCTCATGATCACGCAGGAGACCAACATCACACATCTTCATGTGAAGCTTCTTTGCTAATTCAACCTTGCCTCTTAGACACAAAGATTTGATGACTGCACTACGGAGAGAGGCATCTTGCACAACCTGCACCAATCCCAAGACAAACCTTCAAGACATCAGTAAACATAGCTGAAAAGGGGTGGCTTGAGAAGGAAGATGACTATAATTGGAAGTATTCTACATTTTTGTGTTCAGAAAAGTTAATAAAAAAGATCCACTTTGCATTGCCATTAAAGAGGATGGTCGAAAGAAGTTAACTTCTCAATAATTTGTAACTAAGGAGATGCATGGAATTCCAGTATTGGACTCACATCTAGAATTTCCACTTCACCAGAAAGAGCTGCCCTTGTGGAACTCCGTATCAAAAACTTGTAGGTTAACATGTCAGGAATGCACTTCTTATGGACCATGTGCTCATAAACTTGAAGTGCAGCTCCTGGACTTCTCGCCAAATCGCAAGTTAAGATCACACGGTTATAAGTTGCTGTTGAAACCAAGAGCCCAGCAACTTCCATTTGCCATAAAAGTTGAACAGCTCTGTCCCATAATTTGAGCTTCTGGCATGACATTAAGGCAGTGTGGAACAAATGCTCGTTCATTTGACATTTCTCCTCTATCTTTACTGTCTCAAATAGCTGAAGAGCAAGCTCATGTTGATTTGCCCTATGTAAACTAATGGTTAAGGCATTCCAGGTGTATGCATCTGGTGTATGGCCCAGAGATTTGACTATGTCAAGAACCTTAAATGCTAGTTTAATCTCCCCAGCTTTCCCAATTGAATTGATCAATGCATTGCACACAACAAGATTTGGCTTTTGCTGATGTTTCAACATTTCCTGAAAAAGGCTTAGTGCCAAACTCCACTTTCTTACTTTTGTAGATGCTCCAATCACAGCATTCATTGCATCATCTCTTGGTTCAAGTCCATTTTTAATCATCTCATCATAAGAATCAAGAGCCAGTTCACTTTGACCACAACGCACAAAAGTGCAGATTAGTATGCTGTAAGTAACTTGTGTTCCATGACAACCATTTTCCTTCATACTTGCCCATATTTTCTGAATTGCAATCCAATTGTTCTCTCTAGCACAAAGAGATATCATTGTATTGTAAACAATTACATCAAAATCCTTCTCCTCAGACCCTTCCCATGCTGCAAACAGTTTTAGAGCTGAATTACAACCGTGAGTACTGGCAATTGCTTTGAGCATCAGGCTATATGTATGGTTTGTTGCAATCTCATTCGCCTTTATGAACTCAAAAACTTCCAATGCATAGTCATGCAATTTGTTCCTTAGCAGGCAAGAAAGAAGAGAATTACATGCATATCCGTTAACTGGAAGATCCAAGCACTTCATGGAGCTAAACAATTCCAGCGCAGTTCTAACCTTGTTGGATCTGCTAAGCACTACAATCCTCTTAGACAACTCTTCCCCATCGCTTTCCTCCAATAGTTGTACCGTAATTTCATTCACTAAGAGCGAATCTCTTGAACTCGTTGAAGGTTCAGCAACACTTTCAGAGTTAACATCTAATGAGCTGTGAACTAACCTATACCCCCAAGTAGGCAAATTCCGCCCAAAAGAGTCTGTATTAACTTCCTCTTCTCCTGTTTCAATTGTTTCTTTTTCTTCGGTGTCTTGGCAAACACAAGCAGGTTCATAAGTGGCAACAGCACATGATGCAGCATACAATTTCTTTGTTTGTGTAGACACAGAGATCTCTATACATTTGGTGAAATTACTAGTTTTTATGGACACGGAAGCTGAATTGAGCATGGAGATTCCAGAATGACTTTTTTTGGCCTTGTTAGTTGAAAAGCCAGAGAAATCACATTTACTTAGAATAAATACTCCATTTTGGCAAGCAAATTCGTACCCATGTATCCTAACGGCATTTGAGTTCACGACTCCTCCCATAGCGAATTAAAATTTGTCAGACTTCTCCAACCCAGAACAAAAGAAGATGATAAATATAAGTGATAATTCCGACATTCAATTCCAGGTTTTTGAAACCTTAAAGCATTCGTCTTTCCCAGTAAAACACGAGCTATCAATAATGCAAGTAACAACTCCTGCTTTATGGAACCGAGCAATTGTAAAAACACATTCACAAAAGTTCATACCTTTATGGTCATGAATAACTCAAACACAAACCCATTTCAATTCCTGAACGTACAAAGCTACAGCCTGAACATTCATCTCTAAAGGAACAAGAGACGCTACTTGAGGAACTCTTAGTCAGGATGGCTAGTATAGGCCGTAGAAAAGGGGCAAGATATTTTTAACCATTCGAAATAGAGAACATACGCTGTCGTATGAAACATTTATATATCACAACGTGGCATTTCTCTGGTTTTCTATTCATAGAAACCCCTTCGCTCTCCATATTTTCATATACGAATCTCCTGCTGTTTGTATGTAAACATATGATCGGTAGCTATTGAAAATCAATAGCAAGCAAAAGAGTCGACTTTTCGAGAAACATTAGGTGATGGGTAAGGTTATAATCTTTTCATCTCTCAGCAAAATTGTCTCTTTATGAAAATTTGGGTTATACTATTTTTGCTTCTCCAATGTAATGCAGAGGAGGAAAAAGGAGGATTGAGGGCAGTGGAATCAATGGATGTGAAAGTGAAGAAGATGAAAGGAATTGCATCAATAGCATTGTTGCCATGTGGGTCCATCTCTGGCCATTTCATCCACCTTCCTGACTCCATTTGCTATGGCCTTCATGGCACTGGTACTCAACTACGCCCCACTTATTTTGATGAGGTGCGGCATATGCCTGCTTAGATATGTCATCTCAGTTCTCGTGTCTCGTTTCAGTCTTTAAGAGCTATTTCATTCTACACCTGTTTAAGTCAGAGCAGGTTCTATGTTTGTTTGCATCTTCAGGTTTCTGGAACCTTTTTCTGTTTGCAGATTTTACATATTTGTGGTTATACGTTACGTGAACTGGCTCCAAGATGGAATTGGGTCACTCTATTTGTTTTGGGAAAATTAAATAAGGCTCCTTTTGTGTTGGATCATTAGCGTTAGTGGAGTGCTTGTTACTTGCTAGAATTTCATTAACACTTTTCTCTGGTAACTTCCGGCTCATATTTACTTGACTGTAATGAGATATATATATTTGAAACACATTGTTTTATTCTGCATGGCCAAAAGAGTTGTCTTGTGAGAGGGAGTGCAGCAGAGGTGAGGATTATCGCCTGATCAAGCTCACAATTATTGACTACAAGGTAGGGCTGGTCGTTGTCCTTGATAAATTTTACTTATTTCCTTTATTTTAATTCATCTTTATTGACGTTGTTTGTATGCTGTAACTGAAATGTGCTATACTCTAACAGAGCGGAAACGAACAAGATGTTGTGGTCGAGTGTAAAGGCCATGATGCTGCTCGTTTTCAGAACATTGATCATGCTCATGGGTGAGCCATCTTTGATTTAATGCTAACTGCTAGAATCAGTCATTTTGATGGCATTTATTGGTTTCATCGTATACGTAAAAGTTGCAAGTTCTTTCCATGACAGGAATTTTAAATATTTACTAGCATCCTGATAAAGTTGAAAGATGGAGTAGAGTAAGTTTATGATGTAAACAGCAGTTAGAAAGTTTGGTCTTGTCCAGCATTAACTTCTGAATTTTTCTCTAGATAATGTAAATTTAGTTTGCAAGCCTTTATTCAACTTGGAATTAGTTAAAGTAGGATTTGTAACTTGACTCATGGTGTTGTGCTTTGTGGCCTAAATTTGTTCCCCTTCTGGTTAACTATTTGTTATCATGTTCTCTGTGGCTTCCTATAGTTGGGAAAATGACGTGGTAGGTATGGTTGAAAAAGATAATGGGAAGAGAAAAGTATCTGTTTCATTTGAATGTGAGACACTGAAAGCTGATACAGCAGCAGAAGACCATATCAAGCAGTTCATGCCAAAGTTAGCTGGGTTTGATGCTGTTGGTATGTTCCTCATCGTTATCATTTATAACAAAGGATTATGAACTTTTTATTTATTTATTTTTTGAGCTCCCGTAGTTCTCTGGCTCAGTGTCAATAAATCTAGTAGTCAACTCAAAAATCAAATCATATCATATCTTCTATTGATGGTGTTTGATAATTTATAGTCCAAGAGCACTAAAATTATTATTTTTTAGTTCACCCTAATGGACTCTCAGCATACTCTTAATTTGTGATTGGGAGTCGAGCTAAAATTGCATGCTAATCTTTGATGTGCAAGCTGTGAACGCTTTGGTTTTCTTCAAAGATCGATTCTACTAACTTGGATTCTACTTTTTCCTTTTACTTATTTCTATATTAAGAAGATAGTCGAGCATTCACGCAGAGTTTTTAAGCCGGTGATGGTCTTCTACTTGAAACAATTAGATAAAACATGCCTATATGTGTTAACATTTCCAAAGAAGCTCACTTATTGTCACTGAAACTCTGAGCAACGATGTCCTTGACTCTCTATAATGTTTATGGCATCCTCATTTGGATAAGTTGAGACCTTTTTAGCTCCTGATAGTTTCCTTCTCACAAGCTTGTAATGTCCTACACTTCACCATTAATTTCACCTCAGATCCTTTCATCTCTATGTGAAGTCTTCATGTGGGTAACCAAGTCTGAACTTGTGCAGTGAATGTTGGGCCAATGAGCATTTCGGGCCTGTCTTTCGAAGGTGAAGGGGACATGAACTAGAACATTTATATATGTGATTGGAAGTGTTTGCTTTCATTCCTTTTGTTGTAAACTAGCAGGCTTTTGTGCAGTGGTAATTCGGAGACGTATAATGCCTAGTTATTTTTTAAATTAAAGAGTATGTATTTAAAGGTTTTGTTATGAATGATTATTGTTAAAGGTGAAATTTTGAGGGAAAAATTAGAAGTGTATGATTTTGGACCAAACTTTGTAAGCAAAAAGAGAAAAAAATATAAGAGTTGAATGCTTAAATTGGATTAATAAAAGCAGAAAGAAAAAATTAATAAATCAAAAGGATAAGTAAAATTTCAAAATGTATAATACTTAATTAAGTTTGGGAATTAACGGATTCAATTTCAATTTATCTTGTATGTTATTAATTATTCACTTTATGTGCATGTCAAGTCATAATCATGCATGTTATTATTAATTAATTAAGTATTATATAGTCAATGTGAATGGGATGGTTGTTATGGGCATGGTATCTGCTGGTTTGTTCAAATGAACCAAAACATTGATACCGAGTATTAGTCAATTCAAATAATAAGAATTGAGTTCATCTTAGATTTGCTCAAGCTACTTTTTTTTCTAACAAATTTTTATCCTGAAGTGGACTTGGTTTATCTTTGTATTAAATACAAGATTCGAAACGGAGACAGAATTTGACACATTGTCTTTGTTTTGATCGTCTCCTCTGTTTCTATTTTCTCATGCCTATCTGTCTCTTGTGTATGTATTAAAGGATATAGTTTCAGCAAATTAAAGACTTATCATCACAAATAAGTACAGTGGTGGTGGTTTGTGGATCTAAAACAAAACTTGTTCTCTTGGGCAGGAAATAAAATATTCCTTAATTATAATATAAACACGGTAGTAAATTTGGCAAATGTCAACTACTTTAGATTTAAACAAGAGGAAACAACAGGAGATTAGGTCAGCAAATTGAAGACTGTTGAGATTGGAAGCACAAATATATTTAGTACATATTTGTGCTTTCTCCTATTGATTATCTCAGATTTTTCTGCATAGAGTTTTAGCTTTTCATTCCGTGCAACATGTACAGACATAGGCTCTTCTTCTTTTCGTTTTATTTTTGTTTAATTTAAGCCTTAAATGCATATTTTTTATCTCTAAACCTTTAACTGAATTACAATTCAGTCATAAACAATTTTAAAACATTTAGTTTAAATCAATACTTAATTATATATTTAGATTTGGTAGCACCATGCACCTTTAAAGTAATTTATGATTTTAGTTATAAAAAACCATTGTTATTACTCAAATGTTAAAAAGGAAAAGGATTAAATTTTAAAGTAAAAGTTTGGAAAAGCACTAAACCATTCTCGATTTTTATTATTTATAAGTCAAGATCTTTGTTCTAGCTCCTTTTAATATTTTAAAGACCACATCATATTATCAAAAAGTTGGTAAATAGATGAACTAAAATGGTATACCTTTTATGTATGTCATCATATAATAAAACACGATCTTCATGAACATATATATTTATAATTTCATCCACTTCTTTCCTGAATAAATCATTTATATCTCGAATTTGGAAAACCAGAAATTAGCTGTGTAAAGTTCTGACTTCCTTTTACCTTAACCATTTACATAAAAGAATAATTAGTATTAGATACAATCATAAAATTATCTCATTCCTTGTGATGTAAACCTCCTCACATGAAATATGAGCATACCTTAGAAGACTGTACTGGTCCGATAAAAGCAGTATCATCTGACTAATAAACAAAAAGAGCGCATCATACTGAAGAGCCCTTAAACAAAACCGAACTCATCATTCTCTTCGTAAGGCCATACCTACAAAGACATAATAAAGAACGATTTTAAACCAACTGAGGAGCACAAAAAGAGCTATTGAAAGAACACTCCTGTAACTTATACCAATAAGCATATTATAGACTCTATAAATGATTCAAATCTTAACCATCTCTTAAAATTTTATTAAGACTTTCTCTATTTATAACTTATTTGTCAACTCCTCCATTAAATGATAATATAAAAGTTTCCATTATTTTTTTAAATGATAAAAATTGATATGATAAGGTATAATAAAATAGGGTTTCTCTTTCTATCTTATCCTACTAGATAGGTTTTAAAATTTATTAAAAATTTAGCAAGTACATGAGGGATGAAAGCAAATTAACATAAGCAATATTAAATAGTATGCTTAGAACTATATTTCCTATTAAATGACTGCAATTTAAATTATAGAATAGGCCCCAAGTAGAACATGTAATTCATATCGATACTTTGGGTTGGCATAGTAACTTGAAAGCAACATTCAAAAGGGTAAAAAAATGTACTACCGACCTTCAGCAGCTAAGTTAGCCACCGCTATTACTACATGGATTCTGACATTGGCATCTTTTGACTCAAGCAGTTGCAAAACCTTTTGTAGTCCAACTGTCAAACAATTTTATGAAAAATTATATAAGAGACACATGAATTGGACCTCAGTTATCATATAACTCTATGTATAAAATTTGTTTACCTTACTAAAAAGAGAGACCATTGGTGACTTGTCTCCATTAGTAGATTCACTAAACCGGGACTACGATTCACTAAACCGGGACTGCCTATATTGGGACATAAAGGATTGCAAGGAAGTGAAGTCATTTTCAGATTTGCCTCTGTCAACATAACTTCTTGTTTGCAAACATAAAAATGACGTCAATAAGGCTAGAATTTCAAAAATACACATTTGTGATTGAAGCAGAGACAGATATGCTTCATCTTATTTCTCAAAACCACTACTGTTGATGTAAACAGTTATTTTAAAGCATTTAAGTTATTATTAAAACCAAATAATTACAGGCTTCAAGTAAGAAGAGCATCTATCTGAACAAAATTACATGATCAACTTCAAGATTCAAGTGCAATAACTAACTTTTCAAGATCATAATTTCTTTTTCTATTTCCTTCATTTCATTGGCATCATCCTTTAGTTTCTTGTGCAACTTTATAACCTCAGTGTCATTACTTGCTTAAAGCATGAAATAACCCCTTATATTTAACAAATTCCAAACTCATTTCTCTTTTTATATAAGTAAGGAGGGAAGGAAGAAAATATTGGGATCACATAGCAGTATAACGATAGTAAAGTATTGTAATTCGTATAACACATACCGCAGATTGCAAAAAATGCTCTAATTGACTCTTGAGCTTGTTGGCCTCCTCTTGAGCTTGCTTTCTTAACTAAAGTTCTTTTTGAAACATCCTCTTTAACTCAGCAATGTCCTCACTCACAGAAATCCCCAACTTTTGAAAATAACGAGAGATGGAAGATGAATAGTTATTAAGTTTAAACTAATCAAAAAGTAAAGCACAAGGAGACCTGATATAAAATGACGAGGGTAGCAAATAATTGAAACATGTTTAGTAAAGCACAAAGAGACCTAACATTTGCCATATAGGTCCCGAGTCAAAAACAAACTTATACCAAGGCAAGATGCCACAGAAGAATCCTAGCTAGAGTTGATAGGAGCAATGCACTATCATCTCAAAACTAGCCAAATTGATCGACGTAACTAGCAAAAATACCTCAACAATTTGAAAACCTCAAATAAAAAAAGTTATAGATAGACTACCTCTCCATTACATTCACTGGTAAAGTCATCATGCTGATTCAACATCATTTTCTCTTCGATTTTCTTGACTGATTCCATATATTCCATCTGGCAATTTATTTTTTCCTTCTGTAGAAACAAGACAAATCTCAAATTGGATACATTTTCATGTAAAAGACAAATATTAGATTTCAGTGAAAAGTTTCCTAACTAAGAAATGTTCACTTATTCCACTTTTGTTTCCTTATGCATGTGCTAAAAGTTAAATAAGCAGTAAACCCATACATGTAAAAAAGAATTAGTAGGCATAGATAAGTAATTAACAAAATTTTAATGAAAAATGCAGGATGTGAAAGTAGTGGATTAACCTTTAAGGCTTCTGAAATTCGACATTATGCTTATTGGTTAATTCTTTTGACTTCGTCTTCAAAAGCTTTCTGCTATCTTTCATTCTCAGCTATAAGCTTATCAACTTGTATTTCAAGCTTGCATTTCAGTGGAGTAGTACTCCTTAGGGCCTGTTTGTTTGAGGGGTTAGGGATGGAAGACGATGGAATGTAATACACTTCCATTATTTGTTTGAGGGTTTCATAATAAAATGGAATGGAATGAGATAGAAGCGGAGGGTTTCATGTTACGTTCCATTCCATCCTAAATAGTGAAAATAAGAAACGTCTGATTTGGAGGATTTAGGATAGAACGTAAATTAATAAATAAATACTACCTAATATACCCTCAATAATTCTTCTTAATACCAATTGTGAACAATTCATAACATTAATATATGAACAGAATATAATAATATTTATTAAATAATTAGTAATAATATTTTAATATTATTAAAAATTATATATTTAATAATAAAATAAAATATATAAATAATTTATTTATTTTTATTTATATAGAAATAAATACAAACACTTAAAGAATAATTT
>JANSVA010000008.1:13384822-13413649 GCA_025504915.1 Erythroxylum reticulatum | reverse complement strand
TACTTAAAATAATTAATTAATAATAGTTAATATTTAATTATAAATGCAAACATAATTAATAAATAATTAGTAATAATTCATAACTAATAACTAATAATAAAAATTTAATAATTAATTAAGGATTGAAGAAAGCATGAGAGATTAGGAGAGTTAGCGAAGAGGAGGACGAAAGATATTGATTTATTTATTAATTGGGTTGATAGGTTTCAGTTAATGCTGTAGAAACTACCAAAATTTATTACGTTTGAGATTTCGTTGGCCTCCCACTTGATTACTCAAGATTTGTGTCAGTTTTTTTTATTCGGAAGGAAGGATACGCAGAATTTGTTTCCACTATTTAAAGGTTAATGGAATAAATTATAGGTGTTAAATAAATTGGGGCTATTAGATGTAATACACGTTAGGAGGATGACGACGATCTGACTACTTTTTAGCATAGAATTAATAATTAAATAATGATATTTAATAATTAATAATGACATGCATAATAATTAAATTATAATTAACTAATAATAATTAATAATTAATAGTAACATGCATGGTTGTGATATAACATACCACTCTTATAGGCAGTGACTGAGCCAGAAATTTAAAGTAGGAGGGCCCAAATATTTATTTTTTTAATTTTTGGGGGGCTCAATGTACCATGACTCAATGTACCATTAACCCCTAAATAATTTCGTTCTTGTATCTATATATATATATATTCAAAATAAAAAAATTAATTTTTTCAAATTTTAGGGGGCCCTGTGCACCACTGGGCCCCATGTATCTCCGTCAGTGCTCATAGGGCATATTCCCGAATGTAACGGCAATATTTGAGAATATACTCTACGAGGATGGTACGTTAAGACTATCGCAATAATACATTACAAACTTTTCACCCATCATATATATCTTAAGCAACTTATATTTCATTTGGGCCTATTTCAATACAAACATATTCAATCATAAAGTTATTACATTTCAGAATTCATGTGCACATAATACAACAGTTGCATAAAGCAATGTTTAATATAAATTAACTGAAGACATATGCAGGTGCTAACTGATCCCGACCCCTAACTCATGCTCATTTGTAGTGGCTGAACTCCAATTAGTCTAATTGAATAACTCCTCTGAACCTGAAAAGTCACGTTGCAATTTTGGTGAGTTTTGCGAACTCAGTTAACTAACCATCCTCGATAATTCACTCTTGTCATACAATACAACAATTCATGTTATCATAAAAACTCACATCAACTTGATTATCATAAAGTAATATCACGAAATACTTTGTTCACAAATGTGACATTTCAAACACAAATCCATACAATTCATCATTTCACTACAATTTTGCAGAACACAATCATCGATAAATTATCACATATTCATACAAGAAAAGTCCTCAAAGCAATGCAATCATTCAACTTATTCATATCATATGTGAATGTAATATTTATGAGACTCAAATTCATTTATTACGTTATTGTGACCGTGCGCTCTTTTCACTGTCCCGTATCCATTGTGGATACCGGGCTCTTTCATATTGTCCCTTTTTTGTTGGGGATACATGGCTCATTGCACATATTGAGCCTTAGGCTCTTTCCACAAATGTTTGAGCTTTAAACTCTTTTTCACTAGCAGCATTAGTCACAACTGCCTTTATATTTCATGCATTGAAATGAAATGCATTCCACAAATTTAATCATTATGCTCATTCAGTCACATTTACATTCTTTCTCATTCACATTTGTCATCGAACTTTTAGTCTGGCATTCAACATTTAAGTTGAGAAACAAGTAGTTAATCACATTTACATTCAAGTAGCACTTCTAATGTTTTATTCATACATCGAACTCCTCGGACATTTTATGTCAAGAATTAAGTACATATACATCACATATCAATTCAATTCAGTATCAAATAGAACAAATCAAGGTGAGACCATCTTAGGTTACTCACATTAAGCTCCTGTATATGCTATTGTCTGGATGGTCCGGCAATGTTGGAATGATGGCGTACTTCTTGAGCTTCTAAATACACATACATTGTACACATTACTAACTTGATCAATCAAATACATATTCAACTATGCACATATATATGTGCCATGTGCAATGCATGCTCAATCACTATCCAGGGTATGTTTCCTTAATCACAATTCATAATCGTTCAAACATTATCACTCGAATATGTCTTGTTAACATTTAGGTTAATACCTTAAATACACTTGATCATGCTCAATTCATTAACCATTTCAGCTTTTTCCTTAAAAGAGACTTTCAGGTCTACTTTGCATAATCATTATGACAAGGAAAATGGAGTATTTATGAAACACTTTCTCATTAGACAATTGTTCCCTGGTGTCTTAAGTTTCTAATAATGCCAAGATCATACAACTTGATTTAGTATACTGAAAATTATACTATAAATATTGCAGACTGTTTTTATACTACAACAGAACTCTTAATTCAACTTCAAATTAGATTTTGGAATTCTTAAAGACATAACTAAAATTCTATTTCTTTAGGAACGTTGTAGCCACATGCCTCTAGTTTACTTTGAATTAAGAATCAACTCATTTGGAGATCTACAGATCAAGATATGACTAAAATACTGATGTATGTTCAATGAAAGCACTACAGCTAACATATTCCAACAATTCTTCTTTCATTTTTTTCCAGGTTATTTTACACTTTATACCAAACTTAAACAACCTCTTTATAGTTTATCAGTTATACCTATATTAGGCCTGAATCATACTCCAATTCCTCATCAATAACATCTCTCATTCTATTTCAAAATTATTCAATTAATAGCCCATAAATTATCAAACCAGAAACTTTGACAGTATTATGCATATAGTCCTAGTTCTTTCCCAATTCAAGAACATCAAATTAACATCTTTCTTTGGCATAAATCCACCTTCATTATACTTCAAATCCAGACTTAATTCATCAATCAATCAATCTATATCCCACAGTTTTCATATACCAAAAACAAAACAGAAACACTTCCAATTTCATATAACATTTTCTAGCACACATCTTCACCAATACCACATGCATTTCATTCCAATTCAAGGATTATTCTTACATCATTTGACATGAAATAAAACTCAGATTGTTACGTCCTATTAGGCTTCCAATTCAACCTAAAACTTCAGATTAAACCAAGTCTCCATGCAAGCAAAATCACCCCAAACTTATGGTGAAAGCAAGGTGATTTTCGGACAACAATATGAAGATCATAATCAACTAGTTTTCTTGGCAATTTGGTGAAGGATTTAGGTGTGGTTTTTGTGCAGAACTTTAGCTAGGGCTAAGACCAAAATACAGAGAAATTTTAGAGCAATTTTGGTGGAGGAAGGTGAGGAAAATAGCAGAATGCTGGAATTTGCTCCAGCAACATGCTAGGTGTCACCATTAAAGCACAAGACTTGTCCTAAGGCATGTCTTACATTTGCCTAGTCAAGATGCTGCCACTAATCCACTCAAGATGCTGCCATTTGTCCCCTACTAAATCAGTCCACATGTCATTCCAAGATTGGTCCACATGTCATATAATAATTGGTCCAATTTTTATTTAATTACTAGTCCATTTGTCACACATTTAACTATGTCAAATGTCACTCAATTTAAGGCTTAATCATCCAAATTTTTCATATATCAATTTATCCTACCACTTAACATTTGTTTTGGTCCAAATTTACATTTTATTTCATCAATCTCCTAATTAATCACAATTAATTCCAATTCACTAATTGAAATTCAATCATATCAAAATTCAATACATACCAAAACACAATTCACATCATTTTCACTTAACATTTTTCATATCCCGAGACATGTCAATTGAGTGTCATTTTTCTAATTCACAATTCATGTGTATATGCTCATATCATGTCTTTAAATATAATTATAATAATCATGTCACAATTGTACTAATTTTGCTCTACATGCTAAGACTCGTATAACTCATTAGTCTAACTCTTAAAATATCTCAATCATTTGAGAGACGGGATGCTACAATTGATTTGTTTAGTCACAACCGTGCATACATTAGTATATAGTTAATAATAATAATAATTAATAATATCATAATTAACAATTAATTAATAAAAATGTAAAATTAATAATTAATAATAACATAAATAAAAATAATTAATAATAAAATAATAATTAATCAACAATAATTAATCAATGATAATAATATACACGATTGTGAGTTAACAAGTCATAACCGTGCATGCAATAGTATGTACTTATTAATGCTTGTGAGTTGATGAAGAGCGTGGATCATTAGAGCAAGAGCCGTTGGATGAATTGGACAGTTAGATGAAAAAGCGTGGCTGTCATCCCTTTCGTTAGTATATAATACTCAAAGATTGTTTGTTGAAATCGGCGGCCTATTTGTTGGAAGAGTATGTTTTGTGATGTGATGCAACGTATTTGTTAGGAAATTCATGATTATGAATGATTTTCTTCCATGAAAATTTTCATTTTAATCCATTTTTTAATAATCTCCTTTCTTTTACAACAAGCTTTCATCTTTCATCCAAAATGAATTGTTATATCAAGTAATCTCTGTCAACAACAACATATAAAATTTGACTTATAAGTTGGGTTCAAATTTTGTTCGGAAGATCCTGGATTGAAATTTTGAAACGCCAAAATTATAACTATTTGTTTAAATTATGTTGTATATTTTATTTAATCATAGTAGTACTGCATGTAGAAAAACGTGGTTGTACATTTATCTTTAGTAGATGTTAACACACGTGGAAGAATAGAAAGTAGAAAAAAATAATGGCATGAGTCACAACTATGACTATTTAAGTCATAGGCGTGATCAAGAGTATAAATAGGAACAATCCGAGCTGCTCATGAAATGAACGATGGGATAACATTTCGTGATCGTCTATCTCATTCATCCTTATTATATATATACTTAAATGAAAATGAGATCATGCCACTGGGAAAGCAATTTGGCCAGATGTTGCTTGCGTGGGCTTATATTTTATTTCTTCGAGTATGCAAAATGTTATTGATGATTTTCACTTTCTTTTACTCTGGCACAGTTTCATGTTAGCATATCCTATTGTTAAGATCTGGCCGAATGGAAAGGAGTCCCGAACTCTTGCAAGTATCAACTCACTTGGAAGTGATATGAAGGTTTTATGTAAAGTAGGCTGGGTTGCTCTCAGGTACGTCCAGTTCAATGCTAATCGGTCAACTCAGCTTATTTTTGCAATTTGCATGCATGATAATGGCACAGAGTGATTTCCTTCAGGAACCTATCTATACATACACTCTCATTTGATTAACATTATCTGTGACTCAAAGAACAACGGATTTTATAAGCAAAAGCATTTAGTAGGAAGGGCGATGTCTTTTTGCCTTTAACAATGCCACCAAAACAAGGTAAATAGGATATTTCATCAGGAGAGGGTCAAGCTGCCAGAAACAAGAGTATGGCTTAATATTCATAAAACACGAGTCTGCAAATTCAGCTTAGATACATAAAAACATCGCACTTCAACCATCATAGACAGAAACTATGACCCCCTTCTGCGATATTATTGCCTACTCATTGATAGTAAGCTCAGGTAAAACATTTAGAAAGACAAACAAGCAGCACATTTGGCATGCAAGAACTAGGATCACAGGCGGGCAAACAAAAGCAGGAATCTATAGCTTGATACAAATCTACAGAAAGAAGCACAAATAAAAATTTAACCATCCGCCTAACAATCTATGGAAATTTTTATTCATAAAGTTGCTAAATTCAATTATTATTCACACAGAAGATCAAGTCAACAGCCTACACAATTGATCAGCGACAAGTTAAGGTATGTGTGAATTACTTATAAGACCACTCTGCCATCCAAATTTGTGTATGGGACATACATACAATGTGCACACGATTACATTTTAAGAACAAGTTGGATGATAAATAGAACGGTCAGCAATAGCTCCGATCTGAACCACTTAAATTGAAACATTTGACCAGAGCAAGAATGTGAAGCAGCTCTGGCCTTCTAGTGTACCAGTCAGCCTTCAGAAATTGCATGCACATTGGTTGAGTTCTCAGAGAAGAAGAAAAGCACTCGTGCCTGCAATCAATGCAACTAATTAAGCAAAAGAATTCTGCCAATAATTCAATAAACAGAACACATAAAATATTTCTAATAAAAATGGATTTTGCGCACAGAAAGAGGAAACAAAAGGCTCATAACATATGCCAAGCTTAGCTTCATTTCACTCCACTAAAAGATTTAGTATAGGAAGCAAAAGTGCATGACCTGCAGCAGTAATGATACATCATGGACAATAAATTAACAACCAAGAGTTTAAATATAATATGAAAAGAAAGAAAAGGGAAATTTGAAGAAAAACAAGTCAAGAACTGAGTGAATTGATAGGAAGGTGAAGGTGCTTTAATTAAGGATAACTTGATGGATGATCATCAAAATACTTTCTCAATGCAAAAAATTGATATGGGTGCACTAATGTCAGCAGATGATTAAATTCATGTACTTAAATCTATTTTAAAAAAGAATGTGGTGAAGAACATGTTCCAATTGAAATGTGATTTAGCACTTTTAAATTGCAGAATGCACTGTTCAAAATGAGGTAATCAAATTAGGTCAAGATCAAAGTTTAGCTGAAGAGCAACATATCTATCCACCTCTGGTGTTGAAGCAATTAAATTTCATCCTTAAATGCAGCCACAAAAGAACTGTAGTTCAGTCCCCTTCACAATTTCTGACAACGTAATTTTTGCACTTAAAATCTATTTTAACAAATCAGAATAGACGAAAACATGTTCATCAATGAGATGTATGAATTGATGGACTTCATATAGCAGCCCCTTGTTTTGGGAGAATCTTTTTGAACATAAAGCCCATTGTAAAGTATCAAGTCAGCCTAGATTATTCTAACTATCCTCCCATTACAGAGTTCAGAATAAATCAAGTTAACATCCAACAGAACTTGGTAACAATGTTACATAAGAAAAATGAAATGAAAAATGAAATGCTTAATTAAGAAAGATACCTCAACTTCATTTTGACCATCACTCTAACTCAGATGCCTCTTCTGAATCAGACAAGGGTAAAAGAGTGCAGATTCCAAGCATATGTCCATTGAGGCACACATAATACTCAACGCAATCTTCATAGGCACCAAGCCTCCGGCTGGCACTCTGTGGTATCATTTTGGCTTGTTCCATGCTCCACAACTTTGCCTTACAATAAGGGCATACCTTTGTTGGATGAAACTGAGCCTCCTTTTTAATCAGCATACTCCTGACCTTTGACACTGAGAATGACTTGAAAAACCCTCGGAAAAAACCCAAATCCTCCCCTTCTTCCCCTTGTTCAAGATGTTCACAAGGATCAGAAACATATAAAATATCTGTTCTGCACTGTGGGAAAAGGAAGCTCTTTCCTGACGTCCTAGAAAACCGAGTCCTGTAGACAAAATGACCAGGGATACGAATATTATTGAACAGACAACCCTTGCTACATCCTGAACAGTAAATAAGCAACTTTCCAAGTGCTCTCCAATTCCCATCAACACTGTGGCTTCCACTAGATTGCAAATCAAGCATCATTTTCGGAGCCCTGGTGCGGCAAAACTCCTTCCATAGCACTCGCTTGGCAATATCATCAAACCACTTGCACACAAATGATAAAGTAGCAATCAATTTAGGATTCCAGTTCAGCTGTTGAAACACCAGAAATATCACGTCTTCACTTAGATGCCCTTTTATGCATTGACAACTTGATGAATGTGTGCAACGATATTGCTTTGTTAAGATCATTTAGTCCACCTAGTGAGGAAAGAAAAAACAATAGTATTGTCAATATTTGTGGAGTCCATTATAAACTATAAAGACGCAAAGATGTAATAGGTGAGACTAATGCAACAGCACTCAGAACCTTACAAATGAAAATAAATTCGTTGGAGAGAACAATTCGGGCCTCAATCACAAGCCACAGTGAGAGCTAATAAAGGCATTCCAATAGGGTTCTTGTTTCTATGCAGTGGAGAAAAACTAGATTTTGCATACAAACTTCAACCAACAGGAGCATAAGTGTGATATGAACAAGTAAAACATAAAAGTAAAATTTAAGAAATCAGGTAAAAGATAAAAGAATTAACATGCTCATGGGGTAAAATAGACATTACATGCATCCTTATCCCCAATGATGGCATTATATGTGAGCAATAAACAAGTAAAAGTGACAAAAAAAATTATCAATTAACGCCTAGTGTCAGATACATCCATTGAAGGATAATCCTTTATGTTCAAATTTACTGAAATATAAAATCAATGAAAGTCCGTCCAAATTGGTTAAGAAAGCAAAAGGCTGAATTTAAAGTCAAACACCAACATAAAGGCAAAAAAACCATGCTCCTCCTCCAAAATAGTAGCATAAAAAGAAGTTATTACTAAGGAATAGCTAACATGATTGTAAAAGTTCTTAAATGCTCTTATGCTTTGTAATTCATCTAATCCCCTACCTTCATAGCTACTATAAGCTTTCTCGTGACTCTTCAACACAATTTAACAAAACCACAGCAAACATAGATACAAATCATACCACAAATGCTGCTAACGACCTGCATCAACATCAATTTAACTCACTTTGAATCAATGAAATATTAACTTAGGCCTTTCCTGTCCAAAGAACTCAACATAGTTGTACACTTATTAAATAATTTACTAATTCCACCAGGGCCAGCCTTTTATACAGTTCAAGCATATTTAACTAAAGTCGCAGTTCTAAAGCTACAGAAAGTGCATAACTTTAACGCAGGGAATAAGAAACTTTCCCCAAAATCAGAGAAGGCAAAACCATAAAACAATCATACCTAAGCATGGAATATAAAATTTTCTCAAATTTCGGTTTACTTCAAACATGCATACAGAACAATTCTCCATTCTCGAGTTGTTCACCGCCTTTTATTATTCATTTGATTTTTTCTTTTTATGAAAATAGATATCAGACTTATTATAACAAAACATTGACAAAAGCCCATATCGAGAGCACTACCCAAACTGAGAAGATGAGACCTTTTGGAGTTCTAGATTTAAGGAAAACACAGACATGGCTTGTTTGGTCAATGCGTAAACTTTCCATGTAAGTCCCATATCCAAGAGAGCTTTATATCAAGAGTTCAAAGCAATTAGATAAAACCCAAATCAAAATTCGGGACAGCTACGAGAATCTAGCACAAACCGACTTGAGCTTTTAACTTGATTGCCCAAAGAAACAAAACTTCAACCCACATCTACATCAACTAAGAAACACACAAGTAAAGCTGAGATCAGCTAGATCTTTATTTCTTACCAGAACGGTAAAAGAATCCCCTTTCATTGCTCAAAAACGAAAATTTCGACTCTGGGGAGAAGAGAAATGAGAAAAGGTTAGAGCTTAACAAACAGCTAGGTGCAGAAAAAAATAGTTTAAAAAAAAAAGGAAGGTTGACTTACATGCAAAGTAAAATGGTTAAGCTGATAAAATTGTCCCTAGAGGACAATAGACTTGCAGACAGAGAAATGAAGAGGCAGTGCAGAGAATGAGATGGGTGTGAGTCTCAGAGAGAATAACAACAAGAAGAGGCCTAAGTTCAATCTACTTAGAAGAAGAACATTATTAAAATACCCTTTTTTCTTGAAGGCAAAGACAAGTAAGGTCATGCCATGTTAGTAAGAGGCATTAAAAATCATGAGATGGCATTTCACGGAGGCCATGGAGGACCACTTGTTATCTTATCTGTCAGCAGTTAACTGGATGTGATTTTGGGTAAAACATGGCAATAAAAGATTTTTAAAGTCCATGTGTTGCGTCGGGCGTAACATTTTCTGGGACTTGTGATTATTGGCCTATTACTGTCAACTTGATGGTTACGTTCTCAATGTCTATCTTTCTTTTGTAATAATCCAAATTGAGTTTCCATAAACTTAAATACACGGACATACATCTTACCAACGGAGTTGAATTGGGGATGATGTCAAACTTTAAGCATCCCCTTCTCCTGTCATCAGCGTCAGAATTCAGAATAGTTTAAGGAACAACTGCTCAAGGTTGGAACTTTGGAAATGGTATAAATGTATTTTCGTATGGGAAGCAACCTTCTGTTGGGGTTCCAGTTCGCATTTCCTCGCATTCATATAATTGGACCATAAGCAATTACGAGGAGACACTATACATCCGGCCATTTCAGGTCATACGCAAATTCTGTGGTTAGAGATTAGGAAACAAACTGCAGTACACAACTGAATCTGAATGTTTGCTCCAAACAATCTGACCAATCTTGCAAACCAATAACATGCTTAGCGATCACATGAAATTATAAAAAGAAAGAAGAAATCACACGGCAGGGATTTCTTTTCCCCTCGCTCTACATCATTTACTTCGTTTATTCACGGAAGGCAAAGTTTCAGATAAGTCTAGTATATATTGAAGAATGCCAAGATTTCTCACTTCTCCCATGTCTGCAAGTCAACCAAACCAAGCTATCCCTTGGCTTCCACATCTTGATAAGCTCAATACTTGCATTACTCACTTTTAAGCTTATGTTTATTTTTCTATCCTTCCTTTTGCAATAGAAGTATTTTCCCAACCCAACTTTCTTTTTTCATTTATGGCATATTTCAAAATCCCTGATTTGATTTCTTATAAGTTTCTTTACAGCTTGCATTGAATTAAAACTCACGAGCCAAGATTTGGAGAGGGCTTGCCATCCTGGAGATAGATCACTGTTTCAAATGCACCCACCAAGGCCTTAACCTTGCTCTTCCTGGTCTCAACAAGTTTACTTGCCGTTTCTTCAATGACGTTATTGAACAGACCCTGCGCATCTTTCCTTCTGTGAACATCTTCTTGATGTCTCAGAGTGACCTTTTCTGCATCAGATTTTTTGTAATTTGTATTTCCTTCAGCCACTTTCCTCCTGAAGCTTATTCTGGCACCAACTTTGAGAGTTTGGTCATCGCCCAACACTCTTCCTCGCCTGAACTTCAACTTCCTTGGACCATCATGTGCTGATTGGCTTTCAACCACTTTACCCCTCCTGAAATGTAACTTCACAGGTTGCTCATCCTTGTGCCCTAGGGGAACAGTCCCGTCCTTCATTCTTCCCAACTTGTTTTCGCCTTTATATGTCACAGCTTCTCCCACATGCTCAATTTCATCATTGTCAGTGATAGAGTCATATTCTGCTTCAGAAACGGTATAATCAGATTCCTCTTCATCATCTGCATCAGGGTTTAATGAGATAGGAGACTTTGGAAAGGGATGAGAGTTGGGTGATGCAAGTGGGGATCGGGATAATTCAACAGAAATGTTCTCATTGCAATCACATCCCAAATATTTATTATCAGTCTCTATCTTGATGACATGCAATGTCTTCTCCTGGACCTCATCATTTTTTGGGAGGTCAGCCTTGGAACTCTTAGGCTTGGGCTGCTCGGCATCAAGCTTATCCAACTTGTTCCGATTCTTAAGTGAAGATGCAACTTTCAAGCTGCCGTGCTTCCTTGCATTTAGGTTTGCAACTCTACGAGAAGCCCTCGGAGATGCCAGTCCAATTTCAATCCCACCTGAAGAATTTTTAGGGGATGATGAAGCTCTTCCGTATGCCTGTATCTTCTTCACAGATATCTTGGAGGAACCTGTCGTCTGTGTTTTGATGACATCACTGTTGTTTTTGGCACTTGATACTCTCAAAGCACCAGAAGACGACAGTTTTAACTTCAAAGAAGAAGCACGGTTAAGATTGAAATTCATATCTTCTGTAAAATCTTTTCTCGATGAGACCCCTAGTTTTCCAGAAGATGGGGATGAAATTGAAGAAGTATGCTTCGAAGAGTAGTTCAATTCTTTAGCTTTTGATGAAGATTGATGCAATAAGACCTCTAATTTTTCAGAAGATGATGACAAAACCTGTTTGCTGGTTATTTTTGATGAATGACTTCTCAAGTCAGATAAAGTATTGAACCTAATCACTGGTCTCTTCTTGTTTTCCTGCTCTAGCTTCTTATTCTTCTTCTTATCATAAGTTTCGTTTGATATTGAACTTTGGCCATCAACTGAAAAATCTACTGAAAGTCCCTTCTTTTTCTCTTTGATGACTACTTCTCTCAACAATGGAGTTTTGGGATCAACTAATTTTGCTAACAAAGCCTCATCAGAAGTCCTTTCGTCCAGAACTTCATTGCAAGATGAAGTCTTCTTGCTAATTGATTTTGTTGGCAATTCCCTCTTGATAACCTCAGGAGTATTAGTTGCAAGGGTACTTGACATAGCACTGGGTTTGACTTTAACAGCTGATGTTTTGTCCCTCTGTGGCTGAACCTCCAGTGAACCTTGGCCATATGACGGTTTCTTCAAGATTTTTCTTATTGGACGTCTTGCCTTTTTTTCAAATTCATGTTTCCTCCCATATTTACAAAGGTCATGGCATGAACCCGTAGAAGCTCGGAGATAGTGAGGCAGAAAAGATTCACCACGCTTTGAAGAACTCAAATTTCCCAGAGAGCTTCTTCTGGAATTAACTAAATTTGAATCATTTGAATTTGGACTCACAGGTAGGCTAATGCTCTTCTCAGCCATCAGCTGAGACAAACTGCAAAGAGGAAACATATGGATTAGAGATCTCAGGGAACAAAGGGCAGCTTTTAAGTTTTAACGATGATGAATATGTTTCTCATATGGTGCTCCACATAGAAAGATAGCTCACAAATAGATGTTTGGATATTAACGTGAATTGAGAACGACGTCCAGCAAAAGACATTTACGATGCTCTGTGACAGGAAACAATAATGTACAATTGCCTTGAGATGAAAACAATGGATACCATGAATGACCAGCCATGTGAAGTACTCATTAACTTTGTGATCCTACACCAAAGAGCTTAAAAAAAGGAACAAAATTCAAGAGAATGCAGCTCATTTCTGAACTAAAAACAATATCAAAACAAAAATGGCCGTGCTTTAGAATCTAGCCTTTCAATCATATTTGAAGCACTGTCATGGAGGATAAAAACATACAGAAAATAAAAAAGCAAAAGAGACAACACAATAACGTACTATAGCACTGTTGATTGAACCACGGAATTAGGACAAATTTGAAGGCTTTGAATAAATGTAACTGAATGAGCCTATATGTAATTTAAATCATTTCAAGTCCAGATGAACTGTTGAGAAGAAAGTCCAGAAAAGAAAGTCCGATGAAGAACAACATATATGATTAGCACCTACCGTAAACTTATCAATTCCTTTCAGATGCATTAACAAAATACGCTGATACTAATCATTCTAAGCTAAACAGACGTCGATGACGAAATATATCAAAACGTTTAATTTAGAAAAAGGATTATACAATCTTGAAAACCACAAACAAATGGAAAAGAAAGCACGATGCAACCATCCACCGAAACCCAAGAACCACGTATGTGGGGGAAAAAAAAAACACGAATATCGAAAGAATGAAAGTGAAAACAGAGCCAGAAAAACCCATGACTAAAATCCCATTTAGAAGGGAACCATGTTGAGAAAAGGATAAATCCACATCGAATCCCCCGAAAAGATTTAAGCTTTAACAAAGAGAGGAAAGAGACATACCTCTAAAAACTAATACTGTGCTTAACCAGGACGCAAGGAAACTGGCAACGTATATCTCTACAAAGGTGACATAACAATATGATCCCACTTTATCTGTTTCGTGTGTACTTTTGTTGGTTTCTCAATGTTTGTGCGCTGGTGCAAGCAATCTGGTTTTCCGTTTCTGGCGTTTGGAGAGTTTTCCTCTCCTATATACGCGTTTGTGTTGGTTTTCTTTACACGCTAAGTAGAGAGAGAGAGAGAGAGAGAGGGAGGGAGCAAGGGAGTCGAAAATTAAATTCTTTATAATAAAAATATTTTAAAAAACCATAAAATTTAGATATTGGAATCTCAATAGATCCTAGATAATGTCCGATCTTAATACCAATCAAGCTCAACATAGATTAATGTGTTCACGTTGTGATGATCTTTTCTTGTTTTCCATTTACAATTCAATCCAGGCAACTAATATACAACTCTCAACATTAAATCCAATATACTTGGAGTTATTTGAGGTAATGCTTATCACCTAAGTATAGTTATAGTTGGTCAATTATGGTTTTTTTTATATTTCTAATCTGTGCGAGAAAGGGAATTGCTAGAGACTAAACTTTGTAGAAGTTCATTATGAAGATGCAGGGAAAAGTCAAATGTAAGGCACATAAATGCATCATTGGGTGGTTTGTTGAGTTTGTGGGGTAGCAACAAAATGAGAGCTTTGTGCGCCAGGAGGATATGGCATGCATTGGTAGGTACCCAATGTCAATGGTGTTTGTTGCAAGTCCCTCAAAAGAGAAAATAGCTAATTCAATTCAACTGGCTCTTCATAAGGGAGAGGAAGGCTGCAACTGCATGGAATGCCACAACTTAAAAAGGATGGACTATTAACTTTTCCAACCGAAAAAAAAAAGAAAAGGCTGAGCCTCTTTTTGTAATTGTTTATTGCATCATTTCTAACTTCTATGGCTGGCACTAGTACACATTGTATGTTTTGTTTCGTCAAAAGAAAGGAAGATGAAACAGACAAATTGAGTAATAGTAGAAAATCACATTGGATTCTCTCTCACTCACATGCTCCAGGTCCGGCATGCTCTTTGGGGTGAGCAAAGTCAGTCTCTAAAAGAAAAGGAGTGGTGGATTGGACCACATAAAACCAATATCCTTTTCTTTTTTGTTGTTGTAAACCTCTGCTCGTATGCATGCATGTGGACATAGAAGTTTCATTTTAGGTGGCAGCTTAGCTTAGTTTTAGTTGAGGGGGGTCAAAAAGTTCCATGGATCCCATTAAGTCCTATTCTTCTCATGTATGATATGAAGAAGGCATAACATGAAAGCCAAAGGGAGCATGAACCTACATTATGTTATTTTCTTGGACCAGAGAGACACCATTTTAGAGCTACCTTTATTGTTTCTTTAGCTGGCACAAAAGTTGTAGAGAGAACTAGTTTTGTGAAGAATCTTCTCTTACCAGCAAAGCACTGGAAAAAGAGATCATCTCTCCACTTTTATCTTAAAGCATCTAAATCACGGACAACTTGAAACCTCCAAGTTGATTAAGGACATGATGTTTCCCTTACTAAATATATGTGCACAGCAGCGATCATCCAACTTTTGGATATACACGTGTAAATTTGAATGGATCAAACTTTGCAGCTAACTTTATCGTAATGCTATTCTTTTCCGGCCGGAGACAGTCTTCTTCACGGCACCTATTGAGACTAGAAACTCATCCAGAGATGATAATGTCCTCATGTCATCTGGGGGAAAGTAACTGGCTGCTTTTCCCAAAAGTGATGTAAATAGGAGAGAAAGTGAAGGCCGAGCTCGCTCACCCAGTAGATCATCAAGAAATGCAAATGCAGCCAAGAAATCAGACCTGCTTGCATTTATTGGACCAGCAAAATGAGCAGGGATTATTCTCTTGAATTTCCAGTCTCGGGCAATTCTATCAATCCAATCCCTGACCTGGTTTTTAACAAGTATACATTAAGAAAACATTAAAACAATGGTACCAGCGCCGAATATTCAGTATTCTCACTTCACTTAATCAGGAAGGTTCACATTTACAATACAACTCACTAGATGCCCCATTTGGTTCAATCAATTACCACCAGCAGCTTTATGTATGAAGATAGATTGAAGTGTGAATACCTTCAGAATAGAAGTAGAAAAGAATTTTTGGGAATGATCTAGAATACATACCTTCTCAGGAACTTTGCTGAACACCAGAGTCTTCACAATAGGTGAAACAATCAACTTTTGTGACATCTGAGCAAAGCTAGCATTAGGTTCCAACAAATTAGATGGACCGAGAAACAAGATCTGGAGGACCATTCTTTCCCACCCTGCACCAATGGAACTTATTAGATATGTATGAAAATCTTGGATTTTTTTTTTCTACTAGCCCTAGCTAGTGTAGAGGACTAACCTTTTTGACGGTTCATCTGGTTGTCAACAACAGGTTCCTCGAGAACTTCTTTTCCTTTACTAAGAATCTTTACAGCCAACCCATTCTTTGCTGATGCCAACAATGAGTCTTTGCTAATACATTCTGGTGGCTTTCGTGGGACATAGATTACAGCATCCGTTACCAGTAGTGTTCTTGAACGCTTGTGATAGAAAGCTACCTCAACATACGGTCCAATTCCTGAGATAAAATACATCAAATCTAGTTCTATCACGATTTTTCCAAGTGAAGATTTATTCAATGTTGTCAATAACATTACCAACTTCCGGTGAGCTTAGAACTTTCTGCTCAATTTCATCAGCCCATGGAGTAGACAAATCCTCATCTTTCAATGTTTTAGAACGAAAGATTCCAAAAAACTCAAGTGGCAAATTCAACGGCCAACTCCACTGCCTTGGGGCTACCCATATTTGGGCCTTCGGAAATTTTCTAGAAAAGGGACCAACAAATATTTTATGCTCGTAAGCGAATGTAGGCAGGACAATGTATTCCACTGGTGCTCCCAACTCTTTCACGAGCTGCAAGACATAATGCTTGTCAAACAGGCACCAGATTTTGCAGGACAGGCTTAAGTTAACAGGAGCACATGAAGAATAAAATACTGCAAGAAGCAAAATTTTATGTTAAAAGAACTGAGATAAAGATAGAAATTTGCTGATCAGCTGGTTTTTCTAGAGAATTATCCAAAGTCAAAACATACGACTTTTGGTTTCAGTTACATGAAAATGTTAATTTTTTGTGAGGCTAAATAAAAATGGTATCTGTTCCAAAGAGTAGGCAATTTCTAAATCAAGGAAAATCAATCACAAGACAATAACATCAATACTGTTGCATCTTAGCTTTGTCTTCATCTCCATTAGATTCCATATGCACATATGCCAGGCCATTAGCCAATTAGCCTTTTGTATCCCCTAAATACAGGTAGTACGTAGCAATGAAGATTCAGGACAGATATGCATCCACGGCCTTGTGGTTGTGCCAAAAAAATTTTTATTTGTCATTTTCTCTCCCCAACGAAGTGTATCCTTCTATAGCCTACGCTTATGTTTCTGATCTATAATGGGTTCTTTAAACTTACGAGGTATAGTATCCTCTGAGTTCCTTTACAAAACAATGCAGAAAAATATTAATTTAATTTAGCAGATTCTGTTATAGGAAGGAACAGCAAAGTTAGACCTCAGATAAATGATTGATAATTTGTTTTATTAGTAAAATAAGTAAGGCAGAACCTCAATACACTCCTTGGTTGGAGCAATGGGGGCATGTACCCATAACCCCCCAGATTTTAACTTGATAACAGTCATGCGAATATTTGTTGAGACACTGCTAAAGCCCAATGCCTGTTCTTGTTCAAATAGCCATATACAACCCTTCACAGCCTGCAAAGTTTTACAGCAATATGAGCAAATAATCTACTCAACAAAACCGCTACACAAAAGTACAAGAATGGCGCCAGTAAACAAGTGGAAGTGTTTCCCCATATTTTCCCGTATAACAGAAGATACAACTCTTTCCTTGCCTATTGCATTAGTATTTAACTACAAATTAGTCAAGCAGAAACTAGAAACATATCTCCAGATGCAAATCCTATCTCTTGTGGCATACTAAACATACATGTATACAAAAGTTACTATAGGGGCACACATTTTTGAACTCCACTAGAAAGTTTCATTGACGTAGAATTTAATGATCTAAATCTTTAATGTCTAATTGTTTCTCTCCATGGAAGAAAGAACAAGGGCATCTTGCTACTCCAATTAATATAAGCAGCAGTAATCACATCAAGGTATGAGAGACAAACCAAAAATGATAGTGAATGATAAAGTCCTCAGGCTCTGTAAAGATACCTTTTTATCTTCCCTTTTGCATATGTAAACGTTTCAAATAGAGCAGTGCCTAAGGTTCCCTGGAATATGATGGATATATGCCGTCTATCATTGAAGAACTTGCAACAACATTAGGCTATCGGTATTCAAATAAGCTTTTGAACAGAAAGAAAGACAGCCTTTCACTATGATGGATCACATTAAACACATGGACATATTTGCTCGTTTTGTAAAGCCTACTTCTAGTTTTAGAAGGGCCTCTCAAACATGGTTTTCCCCTCCCATTTCGCTGCTTCTTCACTTACTTATCTCTTTTAAGAACCTTTACAGCTGCAAGACGTCAGCGATACAATCATAAAACCTCAAGTTCTGTCCAGAGAGAGCTTGAAGTACAGCAATTTAAAGCTTCATATTGATCAACAAGCACAAAGTTTTCTTTTTGTCTTTTCTTATAAAAGAAGATAATATTAACAGAAGCTAAATGGAGGTCAAAATAGTTGGAGTAATTATCTACCTGCCTATTAACGATTAGGACATAAAAAATTGGACATGTACGCATAAGCCCATTAAGAGGCATCAGACACCGTAATTTGCTTATCAGGAACAAGAGAACATTATTGACATGACAACCTGCGACAGGTGACATGCTTAGCTACTATAATGATGTCAGAATTTGTGGAATAGATCAAGGGTATTGGTACATATAACTACAGACACTGGGAGAATCCGTGCTTAACACAAGAACAAGATGCCACAATCATCAAACTAAAGGCTTGGTCTTGTAAATATTTCAGCGTGATACCCCTAAAATCCAGAGTTATTGATCATGATAACTTTGCGTGCCAAACTGAAGTTAAAGACACTAACCTCAGTTCTTATAGTTCGCCTGTTAAGGAAGGGGCCAAGAGGAAACGGAAACCCTGTAAAGTTAAGGTAAAACCTGCCACCACCGCTGTTTTTAGTGTCAGTTGTGGAAGCTGTGCTGTTTGTTGCAGCAACCACCAAGCTGATGTCGCCATTCCTTTTGTTTCTGGGTTTTAGTTGTGAAGAAAGACTCTTCAAGGATACACCATAAAAGCTATAACTAGGGTCTTTAGAAGGGATTGGGTTCTGCAAGATTCTTGATTTTGGGGAAGCAAAAGTGATGGCTGCCACCATTTTTTTGTTTTACTTTCCTCCAAGTTTATGGAAGTTTTAGATTACATTTCTCACATGACCAGAGAGGCTGAGGTTGATGGGTTGGGCATGAGGTGGGAGAGCTGCCAATCTCCCGGCTCTGCTAATGACACGTGGACGTTGTCCGTGTTGGATTTTCCTACATGGATTTGTCCAGGAAATTATTGTGGATGTTGGGAAACGCAAAAGAAATATGGCAGCAAGAGTGCGACGGAACTTTCCTAAAGCTTAAATTATGTCCGAGTTCATCTGGCCATATACATCAGGCCAACTAGCCCACAAATTTTTGGTTCACTGTTGTCGTGTAATGCTATCTAAATATGGGCGCAGTTGTTTCCATCATTTATGCTCCTTACTTGGAAGAAACTAAAGATCAGGTCCTCTTTGAACTGCCTCCTCGTACAAATAATAACCATTTGATGTTAAGACTGAAGGTGGATATGAAGTTTCCAAATGGATTTCTGTTGGTAGGCTCTTTGCAAGTTCTATTTCTACCCTGGAAGTCCAGGAGTAGCTTTACAGACACAAAAATATTATCCTCTTGTACCTTCAAATATTTCAGAACATTAGCAGGATCATAAAAAGTGGTGACACAGCCATTGATCATATAATTTCATTTCATTTACGATCACAGTAATCAAATTTCTAGTTTGGTTCTAAAATTGATACCAGTAGAGAAATATGTCATTCACTCCACATTCAGTAATCAGCATTCAGCCATTCTCTGAAATGAAAGTTCACTTTTAGATAACCAAGAGCTATTAAAAAATAGCCTTCATATACATAATTTAGAAATATTAAATTCATACAGTTTGAAACTTTAACCTCCAATTAAAATAGAATAGCACAGATTTCCACACAACAAAACAATGATTTATGTACAACAGAGTAAAGCATATTCTAAATTTGTAAGGTCTTGATCTCCATGCATAGAAACACTTGAGGCGCTAACACATACAAGAGCTTCGCATATCCATAATGCAACCATTCATATACGGCAAGAGCCTGCCTCATTTACGGGGTGCAAGCCTCTATTAGCAGCACTATAGGACCAAGGTAACCTTGTATCAAGTAATGATTTCTCTGACAAGCCAATCCAGACTAGGATAAGAAAAGTACAAGATGAGGAATGATGGGATAGCAAATAAAAGAGTGATAAGAATGTACAGGACTAGAATGGCTGCACTGGCAGGTATTGCATATAAAATAATCAAAAGGACTATGACAACCAATGGGAATTTGGCTGTTAGATGAACAAAGAAAATCAGAGACTTCTGAAGGGAAGAATTAATTCTCCCCATATTGAGGTAACTGTTGAAATCATTATGATTATGGCTTGTTCCTGATGGCCCAGGATGATGAATGTGTTGCCCTCTTCTTATGTCACCAGAATTGACCTGATTCCCCTGGGCTGGATTGCTGTTGGATGACCAAAGAGAATGATGATCTTCACAGAAGTTGGAATGAAGCTTGTTTCTGTCACTGTTCCTGCTTTCAACCATCCAAAGCAGAAAGTAATTTTTGCGAGGAAATTTAAGATCGCCTTTGTAAACAACACGGAATGATAATAGATTGCACCATGGACAGGAAATAAAGAGAGGAAGCTGAATTGGCAATGTTGGGAATTTCACCACTGCCCATTGGAGTCCTAGGATGCAGTTTTTACAAAGAGTATGACCACACCACAAGACATAAGGCACATTTTCCACTATGTTGAAGGATTCCCAGCAAATTGGACACTCTAAACCTTCTTCTCTGCTAACAACAGAAGATGCCTCATCATCTGAGGACTCTGGAGCAACTGGAGTCAGCCTTGGGGAACTACTCACCCCAACACTTCCAGCTAAGCAATTGGATGCAAAGTTCCACATATTGATAGCAAATGACAAATGGTGATAGAAAGGGCATCACCGCATCTGACAATAAATGTCATAAATCGTAAGTCCCTACCTCGAGGGTCTGCCCTTGCTAATCATGATTAGCTTTATCAACTTCTTTGGGAATTTTTTCTGGAAGAGAAACAATAGAAAGATAAGGACATCAGATTTCAGGTTGTTCAAGCCCTTATTTCACAGTTTGGAGTCATTTCCAATATTATCATTGTGATATTTGAAGAACGTAAAAATTAATCTGCACTTGTTTTTTTACAGAATGAAAAGATATAATTGCTTGTGGCTGACTTTAGGGTGTCCGTGCAATAAAGAACTTGTAGGAAAGAAGCAGGAAATAGCCAAAATGGGTAGATGAATGAAATGGATAACATGCACAAGTTTGACTTGACAAAACATCAATAAAAAATAATGCTATCAAATATCATGAACCTTTTATGAGTTAACATTTTGTCCTTCAAGCGGAAGACAGGTAGTATACATGCAATAAGACCGCAACGCACATAGCACTGAGTAATGAATTTAGTAGCAAAACATGAACCCACATTCTTCCCCCTTTCTTAAGACTAAAGTCTAACCAAAAGAACAAGCCATGGTCTCTAATACTAGAAACGCTGCATCTAGGAGAGCAATGTCTTGGAGAGCAAAGGTTTATAGGCACCTAAACACCATAAAGGTGAAGAACATATCAAGTATTAGAGCCTTTCTCCATCTCCCCCTAATGGCCATTGGAACTATTACAGATACGCCTTATCTTTTTGTTATATTCAAAATCTAATTCCAAACTTTCTTGAAACAGCTGCTCCATTCTGGTATTTTTGGCTGTCAATCTTGGTTTTTGTCAAGAACTAGCCAAAAAAGAAAAATGACCGAGCCTTTTCCTTCTGAGTCAAGCTCAACAGCCACTCTTACCGCTAAAGTATTTTAGTTATGAAACTGTGCTTAATTTAATGCCAAAATCATAAGTGGAATATAAACTACAAGACAATTTTCAATCATCAGAGATACCCAGCACATATTTATGTAAAAACACCCTTCATTTTTACCGGTAGGCAAACTAAGGGATTCCTAATCCGCAACAAGATAGAAGTTCCCAGTAAGCATGAGACCCAAATGCCGTGAAAAACCGCATAAACAACCCATAATCAGTTGATCAAACATGTACCCGGATCCCAACATATTTCTCACCTATTAAATTCCCAATACAACAAATAAAAAATTGAGAATTCCTATCACAAAAGATCTAAGCCTCGGTTCCTAAGCTAAGAGAAACGACCAAAGATTCAACAGGAATTTGAAAAAATTAAAAGAACTTGTAAAAAGAACCCGTAACTCAAATCCAGACCCAAAATGAACAGGAAAAGGATTCCTCGAAATCGAACAAGCAAAAATAATTATAAAAAAAGGCACCAACAGATTAGAAACAGAAAACAATATAAACAAAGCAGACGGCTTGAAGACCACCCACAAACAAAGATAAATGAAAGAACTTTTTTTAAAAAAAAATTCATGGCAGCTAATTAAGACCCAAAAGAAACAAGAGGAATCTAACAGATTCTCCGATTTTCGGTCTCTGGACAAGATTCAGACATGCGAATTGAAGAAGAAACTTACTAAGATGACTTGAGAGATCAAAAGCGTAAACACCGATAGAAGCAGTTCCTGTTGATGCTCGTGTGTTTTATGTACGCTGTCCAAATGGCTTATATTTTGTTGGGAGCTAACCGTGGGGCCGTTCCATGTTAAGATGTTGTCAACGGCTTGTCGACTGATCTGGAATGTCCTTTCCTTTCTCCTTCAATCTTTTTGAAAAAATTTTATTAACGAATTAAATTTAATTAATAAATTCGGTAATATTATAAATAAATTCAGTGAAAAAATAAGAATAAATATAGTAAATAATAAAAATAATAATTATGATTATTATTATTATCATGGTTAGTTAAAAGGAAGGAATAATTACTATTATCATTAATAGTAGTTAATTTATAAAAATATTAAAAAATAAAAATTTATTATATTTTAATTAATTAATTAATCATATTTTAATTACTTATATTATAATTAATCAATTACAAAATATTGATTAATTAAAATATTGTAATTAATTAATTAATTATATCAATATTTTAATTAATAGTCTTTAAAATTCAATCAAATGAAACAAAAGAGAGTGAGAAGTGAAATAATTCAAAAAATAAAAGAGTAAAAGAGTAAGACGCTACTTTTAAATAACACAGAGTGATTCTTGATAAGAAATATAAGGCAAAGAATTATACTCAATAAAAATTTACAATAAATATATAAACTTTAATAAATGTCTAGTTATAAACTCATAACAAATAACAATTTTTTATTTAAAAGTATCTTCTTCAAGTTTTAATGTAATTGAATTTCTATAATCAGAAGAGTAAATTTAATTTATAAAAAGAATTAATTTCAATTATATGTATAAATTAAATCTATCTTTTTTTTTTTGTGTTTCCAAACACGTGAATTCACACATTCTCATCATTCTATCACACTTTCTCATCATTCTCATCACACTCGCTAAATAGCATCGTAAATAGCAAGGCCTAGATGAGAGATTGTTTACCTGCCATTGCCATTGCTTCTGCCACAACAACGCATCTCCATCTGCGACTTTCTTATGTCGCTTCAATCACTTTCTCCACGGAGGATGTCAATTTAAAGCATAGACCACCATCACCATTACCATTTATGTTATTTTAATATTTAAACTTATATTACAACAATTTTACAGAATTTTATTACTTTCTACGATAAAAATTTGAAAGTCTTTTTAAATATAATTTTGAATTATAAGAACATTTTTTTGAAATAAATAAAACTAAATTCTCCGTCATTTCTACCCAATTTTCTTTTACATGTGTGCCCTTTTTACGATACTGTAGGTGCGGTTTAGTGCTATTTCTATTTATTTTGTTATTAACTATTATGAATAATATATTAATTATTCATAATTTTTATTAATAATTAATATAGTAAATAATTATATTTAGTTAGTAATAAATCAAATTATAAAAAATAAAAATATCACTTTTGTAGTTTTCATAAATTTTAAAAACTGGACAAAACTAAAAATTTAAATAAATGTTTTAAATAAATTTTAAAACGAGGAAATAAAATATATAAATGTAAACAAACAAGTTCTTAATTACCATGCCCTAAATTGCCAACTTGGCTGGGCATCTTTTGCAAGGAAAAAGAAGCCCAGCACCAATACTAACAAGCCTGGCCCAAGTAAAAAAGGGCTGACAAAGGAGAACAATCCATCCAACTTTCTTGGAGAGATCCAAGCAATTGAGATGAGCATTCCGGGGCTTATCATAAATTTCTAGATATAATTGAAACTAGATGGGCGTAAGCATGCTTGTTTATATATATTTCTTCATATTATCTGCCCCTTAAATCAACAAATTTGAGAATATATAAACATGGCATCTACTCAATTCCCGGTCGAAAATTCCTATATAAGTTGTTTCACATCCAAACTAAAATATAATGTAAGTGGTTTATATATAACTCAATGTCTTTAAATTCACTACAAGAAATGCAGGAATTAGCGACAGAAAATTACCGACAAAACATAAACCATTGCAAATTCGTCGGAAAATTTTCCTTTATTGGCGGGAGTAATATCCGTCACTAAATATCAAGGGAATTCAATTTACGACGGAATTTAGCGACAATATCAAATGCTTGTCGATAAATAAGGCAGGAATTGTTAGCAGAATAATAAAGTTTTGAGTTATTTTCCGTCGGTAAATTTTCAATGTAAACGTTGTCGTTTGCTTTGGCTTTTGTGTTTTTAAGTTAAGGAAAACGACGATGTTTGGTTGGCTTAACGCCAAACGACGTAGTTTTATTTACGTTATAACTCACCCGAAGCAGCCCCCTTCCCTCCCACCTGTGACGAATTTCTTTCTTCTTCCTGCAAAAAGTCCAGAGTCCTCTCCTGTTGCGTCTCCGGTTAGTCTATTGACGGCAAAGTCTTCCAGCTACGTCTTCTCCGGCTCGTTGGCGTTCATTATTCTTCGGCCATTGTCATATTTTCGTGGAGGATTTTTCGTATTTGGATGATAGTTATATTTGGGTATTTGATTTCTTT
Organism: Erythroxylum reticulatum; assembly: GCA_025504915.1. NCBI lineage: Eukaryota > Viridiplantae > Streptophyta > Magnoliopsida > Malpighiales > Erythroxylaceae > Erythroxylum > Erythroxylum reticulatum. The sequence continues at coordinate 13,388,560 of JANSVA010000008.1, read as the reverse complement.
CATTTTTTGTGTATTTTGTGATTGAAAAACAACTTTAAGATAAAAATGTTAGTGATAGAAGGGACAAGATGTGATTTTGATTGTGATATTAGGATGAATTTCTGATATATATATATAAGGTGTTTGATGAAACGTCTGTTCTTTGAAAAAATATATTTGTGTACAATTTGAGTTCTATTTGTTTTGTTGAATTAGAGAATAATGTATTTGTGTAACTATTTGAAGGCTATGCATAGTCTATAGAAAGTGGACTATGTAGGAGTAAAACATAACTTCCTTTCCTATATATCAAGTTATTGTTTGATAGGCTTTATACTTCGGGTTTTGAACTAACAACAATTTTTCATCTGGTGTTCAATGTTTATGTGAATTTAACCTATGTCTAAGGATTTCATGGAATGACAAAAATCTTGAATGTAGGTTTTATGGGAACCTAAAATATGCGGTTAGTAAAAATATTTTTTATACAATTTGAAAATTTGGTAACATAAATTAGATATATGTTTTTAGTAAATGTTTGTGTTAGACGATTATTGCAAGGTTCAAAATCACATGTTCTTTTGTTAATATGATGACCCTTTCACAAATAGTACTAGTAATGTTATTCACATATTAATAACTGAAAACTTTAATTTTAAGCAATAGTAATTATGAGTTATAAAGGATAATTGAAGACAGAAAAGTGCATGAGGGAGCTATTAGGAGGCTAAAACAAGAAGGACATTTGAGGAAAATTGAGCTAGAGGGGAAAATAAAGCAAGTGGACTATAAACTTAAGCTCGCTATGAATGATAACAAGCAACTGAAGATTATATTAATGACATATCTCACTCTTGTTTTGATGTTGATATCTATTATTGTCATTTTTTTCACTCTCTAAACTAGGAGACTAGTATGAGAAGTGCATGTTTAACAAAATATAAAGGGACTAGTATACTTGACAACAAGGAAGTGGTAAATAGAATTGAGATGAACAACAACATAAGATAAAGAAGATGGAATTGAGATGTAGAAGAATGACCAATGGTATTTTGTATTTATTGCTAGTCTCTAACAACATTCAAGAGGAGGAGTGAACTATTTCTTAGTAAATTTAAGCAACTATCTATTATTTAATATAAACAATTTAAAATTATCAATTTATGATAAAGTAACTTATTATTAATCAATAACACAATCAAACAATAATTTGAAGACTGTAGGAGTAAAAGAAAGGAAAGGCTATGTAGGAGTAAAACATAACTTCCTTTCCTACATATCAAGCCATGTAGGAAAGGAAGCTAATTGATTATATGAACCGACTACGTGAAAATTCATATAATTAAAGTGGCATTGTGGCAATGATTGTACTCTAGTTTATCATATCTATTAATCATGTATGTAGTTATCAATAGCTAGTATGAAGTAAAGTAATGATTTTGACAATGTAAGTGATAGTTTACCATTATTTACTTTAGCCTACTCCTTTTGTTTCAGATGCAACAACCCATGGCCTAATCCTGGTTAGTGACACTAGAAAACAAACACTTAAGTGAAAATGACGAAGAATGGATGTTTGATAGGTAAAGGGTAAACAATTATCAAAACAAACAACAACATGGATAGCAATTCACGAGAGACAAATTAGTATTGGCTTTTCACACAAAAAGCACAAATAAGTATTAGTAACTAAACAACTTCAGTTTCTTAAGATGGTCACAAACCATAGGTTCATAAATGTCCAATGTTGGACTGCTTTGTTTATGTGTTAATATCATAAAGATCTATGTTTTTCACATTGTAACTTATAACATGGAATAAAAGTTAGGTCTTGTATGGGATAGATTTGTAATTTTACTGACTAATATCTTATAGATTATTTCTTAGTTGTAGGAACTCATTTGTTGACGGTATTTCTATTTTCAAGGAGATTGAAGAGAAGCTTTAGTAGGTATTCATTTCCTTTTATTTTTGATAATGTCAACAATGAGTTTCCACACATTTTAATCTAATTTGTATCTGTTTCTATATTTTGCAGCGTACTTATTTTGCATCTTTTGACTTCATTGAAAATATAACTTTTATCATCCCTTTTATGTTTTAAAAGGCAAATGACTAGATTTTTGTGCATGACATGACGACAATCAAATGCTATAACTGAGACTTCTGACATGAATTTATATCAATTTACGTAGTGCTTTAAAATTCATTGTCTTCTTTGCTTTGTTCTGGTTATCTTATTTGGCTGTCAGCTTATTTTAGCTCCGTCACCATCTTCCTTCACGTACTTCAGGAAGATCCTTCTACGTGTCAGTTGAGGTAAGTGATTTTGTTATTTACTAAGTTTTGTGTACTTGGTTTAATTTGAGTATTTGTTTGCAATTTGAACTTCCCATTTAAACTTCCTGCATTTTTAATGTAAATGGCCTGCACCAACCAAAACTTGTTTATGGTATGAACTTCGATTTATCAATGAATTAATATAGGATGGGTTTGACTTATATTATAGCTCCAAATATCTTAATTATGTCAATCCGTTATTTCATTGATGCTCTCCGAAATGATTAGGTTCTCTTTACTTTTCATGTGCGAATCTTTACACACATCTTTTTTAATATAATAATAATTTTTTCTTCTAAACATATTAGATAGTTTGTATATCTTACAATAATTTATTAAAATAAGTATTCATATTTTTATGAATACTTATTATATTTGGCACTAGTACATATTTAATTTAGGTTAAATATCAAACTTCTAATATTAATTCTTTTTTAACATATATGCTTACAAACAAACAAATACATCTTTAGTTAATAAATAATGTTGGTTTGACAATCACAGGAAAAATTTTCCTCTATATCATTCATTTAGACCCAATAAACAAATTTTCATTAAGAATAGGATGGTAAAAACACCTCCTCCCCCTCACAAAGCTGGTGAAGAGATTTTGCAGGAGGTTGAGGAATTAGACTTACTGAAAGTTACAGAATTTGAAGCTGATGAAGTAAGTACAAGCATTAGTAAAAACTTTGGTTGGAAAAATCGAAGCATCTTTTGGGATTTGTCATATTGGAAAACTAATTTGATACGTGATAATCTAGATGTGATGCATATTGAAAAAATATTTTTGACAATTTGTTCAATACCATAATGAACATTAAAGGGAGGACAAAAGATAATGCATAATTACGAGCTGATTTGCAACTTTTTTATAGAAGGGATGAGTTACATAAAGATCTTCATACCAGTAAATATCTGAAAACATGTTACACTTTGAACAAAAAACAAAAGAAAATTTTGTGTGAATGGTTGAAAAGTCTAAAGTTTTCCAATGGTTATGTTTCAAACTTGGTAAGGTGTATAGACATGAGGAAGTACAAATTATTTGGGATGAAAAGTCATAATTGTCATGTATTTATGCAAAGGCTAATTCCAATTACATTTCAGGAGTTGCTACCGAATAAGGTTTGGGAAGTAATGTAAGATCTCGTCCCCATATTAAGGGTTAGAACCTCGATTTTAATAAGGGAGAGAGAGTAGCGATGTGAGAGTTAGAAGAAAGTGTTACATTTCATGCTCAGTAGAATGTTAGCATACATGCATGTGAATTTGAATCTTTACACATGTGAAAATAATTGTGCATGCACTCATTGACATTTTGAGTACATTGAATAGTAATGGGATAGATTGAAGATTGTGGTTATAGTGAATGAGTAGAATAAAATGGAGTAGAAAGATTAGAAATAAAATTTAAGT
>JANSVA010000008.1:13356987-13384722 GCA_025504915.1 Erythroxylum reticulatum | reverse complement strand
CTTCAGAATTCCTCCAACCAAGATCTGTCTTCAAATATTCACCGAAGATAAACCTTGCTTTTCTCTGTTTGTCCCCACTTTCACTTTGATATTTCTTCCTTCTATTCCAAGAAAAACCAAACCTCCATGTCATCCTTCCAGATGAGGTACTTGAGTTGCATGAAGGATTAGGGTTACGTGATTTTGTAGAGATTGGAGTTTCTAACAAGTCAAGTGTCAGCATTTAGGCGTTGCCAGAAATTGAAAGCAAATGCTAATCTGGAGCATACTGTGAGTAGACCTAGATGGTCTCATTTCATTGTTTGTTTTGTGCAAATTTTGGTATTGATTGACTATATGAATGTGTTTGACTGTTTTGGTTTCTGGACAAAAGGTCCAACGAATGTGTTGTATGAATGAAATATTAAAGTACTCATTGAATGTAAATAAGATGAACTAAATGTACGCAATTTGATTGTTAAATGTATTTTGAAAATGCATTTGCATGTAAGTGAAGTGTAATTCTCAACTCTAATGTTGAATGCCGAACTAAGGTTCGATGATAAGTGAAAGTGATTGAATGGGTTTATGCAAATGTGAGTAATGCATTACATCTTATAAATGCATGAAATATAATGACAGTTGTGACCGGAGTAGCCACTGAAAGTGAAAAGGAGCTTAAAGCTCAGAAAGTGAAAATGAGTCTTGAGCTCAAAAGCGATTAAGAGCCTAAGGCTCACTATGTATAATGAGCCCTGTATCTCCCAAGCGGATAAGGAATGTATTAATGAGCCCGGTAACCAATAGATACAGGGCACTCGGTCACAACTAAGTAACAAATGGAAATTGAGTCTCATGTGCATTGCATATGCATAATATGAATGATTAAGTGTATTGAATCTGAAATGTGTAAGAATGTGAATTATGTGTTATGTGACTGGGTGAGCTATCGATGATGGTCACTCATTGAGTTCGCAAAACTCACTCAAAATTTGCAATTATTTTTCAGGATTAGGAGAATATCCCGTTAGGCTAACGGAGTATACATACAGCATACAAGTGAATGATAGAGGTCGGGATTAGTTCTCTTCTGCATTGCATTTCTTCATTTTGTATTGAATTGCTTTTCCGCAACTCTTTGTATAAATTTGTATTTCAAAACGATTAAAGTGTTTTGTGTTTGTGAAAGGGCCCAAATGACTATTGTAATTATTGGTGACTATATTGTGATGATTGAAAATGGTTATGAAATAAAGTAGGGCTCGATTTGGATATGGATTTTTGCTTATCATGTTTGTGGTTAAAACAAAAGAAAAATTTTTATACCGATTTCTGAGTGATTGAGTTCTCTAGCACGCCACCCTCATAGGGCATGAGCTCGAACATCACCCATCGATGTTCGGTTCGGGTCCTGTGGGAGTGGGGTGTTACAATTAATAATAGAATTAAGTTTGTTTTCAAAAGTTTAATATCATCTAAAATCAAATTGGCTTAAATGGAAAAACTAGAAAGGAAAATTCTAGTAATTTTGTGCAAGTTAGAAGGGATTTTTCCTCCAACCTTCTTTGACTGTATGGAACATCTGCTTGTGCATTTAGCACATGAGGCAAAACTAGCTATTCTAGTTCAATATTGATGTATGCATCCATTTGAAAGGTAATTCAACAAAAATGATTGTTATTGAAGTAATAACATGTTTTAAGAACTAGATTGTAATAACCCTATCAGCTAATATAGTTATTTATATTACTCGGAAAAAAATGTCAAAAATAAGGCTAGAGTTGAAGGTTCGATATGTAATGCTTATTTAGTGGAGGAAGCTAGTACATTTTGTTCATAATATTTTGAGATGCATGTTCACACAAGAGAAAGAAAAGTTCCCCGTAATGACGATTGGGGGAGGAACGAGTGATACTGATAGTAACTTATCCATTTTCACGTATCCTGGAAGAATATATGGACGTTTAACAAGAAGAATTTTATTAAAGAAAGAAATTGAAGCTGCCCATGGTTACATTTTATTGAATTGTTAAGAGGTTCAACCTTTCGTGCAGTAAGTTGAAAATGATTATTTGGGTTTTGACATTTAGTATTGTTCATAACTGAAATACATAATAATATTTTTAGGTTGTACGAGGAATTGTTATGTAAGCTAATGGCGGACAAAACACATGATGATATCAATAAGGAAGTTGGAAGACACTTTCCTCGATAGTTCAAGAAATATGTAAGTTTTCACTTACAAACATTCTAATGATTGAATTATAAGATTTAAGTGTTCAAATGACATTATAATCTTTGATAAGATAATTTCTTTTATGTAAGCCTTAGCAAATCCAATAGAGAACAAGTTCATATATGATCTTGCAAATTAAGGGACCTCTATGAATTATTAAATCGTATCCGATGTATTTCATTAATAGATGTAAATATCATACAGAATATCACGGTCATAGCATAGCAATAATAAATAGTGGAGTTTGCATACAAGGAGAATTGATGACTTACTATGGTAAAATTATTGAGATACTTGAAATTGAATCCCCTGCATTGCCAATAAAGTGAAGTGTGATATTTAAGTGTGACTGGTTTAATTCGACTCCAAATGTTGGCACAAAAATGCATAGCCGATACAATCTTTTGAAATCAACAACTGAAGAAGATTATGGAGCGATAAAGATGACATGTGTGCCTATAGAGGTGGGAGCGATGTCACAATGGTCTGTAAAGGACTAGGGAAATCAGTTGTTTAGGAAAGTTCGTCAATTCCAAAGACCTCGTCTGGACATTCACGTATGCATGTCACTCCAATTTTTGTTCGTTTAACTTATTACTAATCTGACAATATCTAAGTTCTATATTGATTGTGTTTTAGTTAAACCGTTTCATACTAGCAATTCATCTGGAGAGTTTATCTTCCATACTAAATCTAGCGACTCATTCACTTTATCCTCTATAAGTTTAGCTACAGCGGAAATGTTGTTGCAAGAAGGTGTTAAAAACCCTACACCTAAAGGAAGAACTATCACTGTTTCAATTAGGGCCTTCGAACATATAAAGACCCTTCTCGGGAATCCAGATATTGGGGACTCATTTACCTTTACCGACTCTTATGTCACTTAGAATCCTAGAAAATAATTACATCATTTTCATTTATCGATGCAATAAATTGGATTCAGCTTTAAAATTGATTTATTGTTGTATCAGTAATAATTTGTCAAACAACCTCTCTACTAATCAGGGGTCAAGTTGCATACTGTTGAGTGTGGTCTATTATTGTTCTTATTTTATAACTGTAAGAATTGTTAACCTTCTAATTCAAATTTTGTTCTTGAATATTATATTCAACAAATTGCCTTATTTCCTTTTCAATATAATGTGTAAAATATTGAATTCAAATTCTTATATTTCTAGAAAAATCAATAAAAAATGAATTTCAGGTAGAAATATGCCACGAAAGAGATAACGTGATATAATGCGGCCCAGGTTCACACAACGATTTGGAGGTACTTATTGTCAAGGTGAATCATCATACTCTGCGGCTGCAACTGAATCACCTCCTCTCCCTCCAGCTACTCTGCGGCTATAACTGAATCACTTCCTCTCCCTCCAGCTACTACAGTTGCAGATGACGCATCACCTGATGTTTCTGATGCTATACTATCCACCACTCCTACATCATCCACTACCCCTATAGCGGATAAAGGAGACGGTCGCCAGCCTAAAGCTGAGAAACCTGATAGAAGAACTTACATAACAATTGTCAATAATCTGTAAGTGAAATTACATGAAACACTATATATGTATAATTATGTTATAAGTTTAAATTTTTGGAAATGGTATAAAATTATTTGTTTTTATATTAGGTTGATTCTGTCTGGACCGTGCTCTAGAAACATGACATCTAAATTTAAAGAGAAGATTGATCTTAAGGGTTATGTATGGATGAATATCTCCCAGACCACAAAGGTATTTTACTTTCAAGAGTTTGAGGTATAATAAAAATTATTTTCTTTTTTAATTGATTTGTATACATTAATTAGATAAATATTATTACATTATAAGTATTTACCAATGGAAAATACAAGTACATCGGTAAAATCCTTTATAATTACCGACAGTTTGTAGTGATCCATCGGTAAAATATAAGATTTTTACCAACAAAAAAATGAGTAATAGTTGGTAATATTGACGGTTGTCGCCAACTTTACCGTCAAGATTTGTTGAACCGTTGATATACTCACTGACGGTCGATCATAACCGCCGAAAATTTTACCGACAGAATAACCAATACCATCAACAAATAGTTCAATGAAACGGAAAAGTCCGTAGCTAAATTTACTGACAATCACAGCCAACCGTCGGTATATTCACCGACGGTTACATAAAATGATCATTTATAAATTTACCTACAGTCGTTTTAACAACACCTTTATTCGTCGGTTGATTATGTCGCTAATTTATATTACCGACAGAATCTAAACGTTTTCCGTCGATAATATCCGTCGCTAAACGATATTTTTCTTGTGGTGATTGAAAATGCTTTATACATAGACTTACTTGGTTTATACATAGACTTACTTGTTGGTGATTTTAATAATTTGGATAATAATTAATTACGATTTGTAATAAACTCATGGTTAAGAAAATCGAATTGATCTAGGTTAAAAATAATAAACAAGCTCAATAAATAATTTAGTTCAATGAATTGAAATTTTGTTTAAAAAAGGTCCTAATTAGTGCAAGTCGAACATGTATTAGGCATGTGATGAAAGATCTAACAAGGTTACTATAAAGAATTACTAAGATCTCCTGCTATTTGCATAAGTATAAGGTCGTGGATATTCAGATTTTCTGACCTGTTAAGAGATCTACGTGCTAAGAAGGGAGTTAATGACATAAGGATAATCAATTTTTAAAAACTTGTCAAGAAAGTTTAAAGAGTTCTGTAATATCCTGCCTCCTAAAATTGTTAAGAGGTTAAACTATTAGATTGAGTTACATGAGTTATTTTAGCTAATAATTTATGAGGTACATTTCATTCACATGCATAATATTCAAATACGCATATGAATCATGATTTAGAAAACATTACAAGATAGTATATGTACTCAATTTATATATTCTGCTGTATGGAACGAAAAATGAATATGATATGAATGTGCATTCCTAATGTTTTGTATTTTTATTTACCAATAACATAAATTGGTGGATTATAATTAGTGAATTGGGAATTTATTGTTACAATTGAGTAATTGATGAGGTGATATCTGCATCTAGTCTAAGAAAAATATTAAAGGATAAGACAAATTGATACATATGAATTTAAGTTGATTAGATCTATGAAATGGTGACATGTAGTATTAGAAATAAGTGACAAATGACTCGGTTAAATGAATAACAAGTAAGTCTTTAAATTTGTGATAAATAATACTTTAAACTTGTGACATGCGAAACAATAAAAAAGTAAAATGTGTAGGTTTATAAATAGTATCATATGTAGCCTTACATTTAGTAATATATATAGCCTTATAATTGGTTACAAGTTCAGCGTTCAAAAGCTCGTTCATTGGAAATGGATGACAGATCAAGTAATTTTTGGCATTTTTTCTATTGATACAAGTTCGCGATTAATCCTGGGTCGTAACTAAGGCTCATGTTACATATTCCATTACTTAAATTCTCCTTATTTAAATTCACGATGCAACAAAAATTCAACAGTTCTAACCTCATCCATAGCCCGCTCACTTCGCTTCTCTTAAACTGGTAGATGAAGTTTTAGTTACGAGCTAGCAAGAGTGCTCTATTCTGTGTTTTTGACGTATGCATGTTATATTCTTGGTCTCTTGTAAGCTATTCATTTCGTGGTGTTTCGTAGCCTTGAAGAGGCAGTTTAAAGAAGGAAGGTTCGTTAGTCTGGAAATCCTTCGCTCCATCAATGTCAACTAAGTCGTTGCCACCGTAGAAGAAGACTTCAATATGGAATCTAAATAATTTATTTGAGAGTAAATGAATATGGAAAAGTTGAATTTACATGTTGGACAAAAGACAATGAATATATATAAGTTGCATTGAGAGTGTTTTTTGAATATATGGTGAAAAGTGGAAGGTTCCTAGCTGGAACTATACGTAATAAAAAAGCACATGTAAGTCCACCAAAAGAGCATGATTGACAATAATCCAACAAGGCGAGCAAATCTTTTTCATTCAATTTCAATGTGAAATCCAAAATTAACCATTTTGAAATTCAATGGTTCACTTTTAATTTTCCTTATGAAATTTCTTTTATTATATATGAACTTTTTAAAAAATGATTAAACAATGTTTTGTTAAGTTTTTTGGAAATGTCTTTTACATAATTCATCAACATTGAATTTATTAATTATATGCCTTTTAAATTAGTGATATAGTAATTATCATCATCTACACTCTTTTTAAAATCTCAACAAGACGTGAAGTCTAAGCTAGTAATTATATTCTCACTTTTGAAACCTTATTGAATTCACCTACCTGATGGAATTTGTTAAATTAGCATATGCTTTTGTTTTTTTTAAAGCCGTGTTCGAATTGGAGAGATTGATTGAAAGGAATAGATGATGATGGTACGATAAAAGTCAGATGATAAGAATATTGAACCTAAAAGAGGGTCGGGATGGGGGAAAAAGGCAGAACCACGATTTTGGTGATGATTACAAAAGAATTTGGCTACTCATGGCATCTTCGAGGTTAGAATCATAGATTGTCTGTATTCAGGAAACTCCACTGTTGGCTTTTGGTATAGGCTTTTGGTAGAGTCAACTCTCATGTGCTGGCTCAATAATAAAAAAATAAAGTTAAAGAAATTTAGTCTTGACAAGAATATATTAACTTTATTTAAATATTACAAATTTGACTAATTTTCTTTAACTTTATCCTGCCATGAATGTTGATGCTAATTAAGAGCATCAAAGCTATGAGTTTATTATAATAACGAGGCGGCAGAGTGGTTATAGTATTGGATTTACTCCTATAAATTTTGTACCGTATCGATTAGAAATAGCTGAAATATGATATAAAATTTTATTTAAAGATATCGATTTTCAGTATTAATTGGTACTGACAATTTTGTATGATATCGGCTGATATTGTGAGCTTTAAAAAATAGAGAAATTTTTTAGTAAAAATTTTCAAAAAAAATCTCCACCCTTTTTCAAAATTTTTTAAATTAACTATATAGTTCCATTTTTATTTTTATTTTTGAATTTTATTCTTAAAATAAAATAAATAATTTTATTATTAATGACTTTGTTCCTTCTCCTTTTTTTTTATATAAGAAGGAAGCTGAATATTAAAGTTACACAACTAATCTAGGGAAACAAATTCTCGATAAATTCTCTAGTAAGATAAGGTGACACTCAATCGGTGAATGATGAAAGTACATAACTCCCACAGCAAATGACTGTCATAGTTAGCTAGCCAATCGGCGTATCTGTTACCCTCTCGATATACATGTCGATAAACAACAGTTCAGTTGGGAGAACAACTCATGTATACTCCGAAGAAGAGGGTTAAATGTCCGGGATCGCCGGTCGAACGAGATGAGAAGATGGAACATCGCTTTAGAATCAACTTTCAGTTCTACCCGGCGGTGACCCAGGTTCCAAGCCAGTGTTAGCCCAGTATGAACGCCCCAGAGTTTCGCGGCCAGAGGCGAGCACCAGCCAATGTGTTTCAAGAAGCCCCCCGGCCAATGTCTCGAACTATTACGTAGAAGGCCCCCAACTGTGGCAGTAGACGAGGCTTGTTTTGCGGTTCCATCGGTGTTGAGCTTGATCCATACCGTGGGGGGAGTGTTCCATCCTATGAGCCTCTCCTGTCGAGGTAGGGGTTCAGTAGGAATCGTGTGTGATGTTGACACCGGATAGCATTGCGGAGAAGACCTATATAAGAAAAGGAAGGCCAATTAAAATTAACGTCAAAGAGAGTCTTGTTCCACTATTACTAAAAGAACTAACAAGTAATTTTGAATAACAGTACCCAATCGTACCTGAGTACTTACTTGTTGGTATTGTTGAATGTTACGGAGAAGTCACTCCGGTTGGTCCTTCTCCTTTAAGTCAAGTAAAGAGTGAAATTGAAACTGGAATGACACATTTCCATACATATCAAGTAACCGAATCACAATCCAAAAGGAGCGAAACTTGGGAGAGCGTCACGTTCTTATTTGAAAAATTTAAATAAAAATGAATATACGTGTTTTATTATTAATATTAAAATAAAATAAGTTATGAAAAGACATCACATCATTAGTTCATCGGTAGCAATCGTGGGAGCTAGAAACATTGGCATTTTCCGAACCGTGAAAATCTGCTTGACAGCTAAAAGCGGGTACGTGGCGAGAGCAGAAAGTGTCCTTCAGTTTACACTTTCTGCACAGGTACAACAGCAAAAAGGAAGAAATATACCTTTGACATTCTCTCTCACTTGAATTATTGTATAAGATTTCATACTACCAAATATTACTTTTTTATGTGTAGTCAAGTCACCCGTCACTGCTAAACTAAAAGCCTTGATTTTAATTACTTAACTTACGTTCACGAGTCAAAATTAATATATAAGGACTATCTTAATATTAAGAATGATGTATTATTGCAATTGATCTTTGTAGTTTGACCTTTCTATCTATCAATACTTTTTATCATTTATCGATTAATACATAATAGACAACCTTTAAAATTACTTTAAAGTATAATGTTCCCTATGTAATGATTAAATGGTCCCTTATATAATATTTTTCATAATAATTACTCATATTTAGTTGCTTTTACTATGAAGAAAAGAATATCATTATGCAAGTCCTATCAATTATTCAATCTACATTTTATATCAAATGAAAAAGAACCAAAAATAAAATTTTAATGAATATGTTATGAGATATAACTTTATGTAACCTCTTTGTAATCTTTTTCTTTTTTTTTAAATATATTTATCACCTAATGATTGATCAAAAATATTGCAAATCCTTTCTTATAAGTTGCCTTTATGTTATTTTATAATTTGCCTTATAAATAAACTATTTTGCAACTTTAGTTAAACTAAGTTATCTTTCAAATCATCCAACATTGTTTTTCGACAATTTTTTTAGCGTCTGGACGATATATGAGAAGAGAGATAAATTATGTGCATGTATTTTTTTAATAATTGAATTGATTATCTATTTTAATGAATGGTTATGAAAATTTATAGAGAATATTTCATATCAAACACAATAATAGTAAAAAAGAGTAATGAATGAAAGATAAAAACCAATTACTAGTTGTACAAAAAGATAGATAAAACTAATTAATAGTGGTTAAGCCAAACAATCATTAGCCTATGTCCACTTCCTATTTTTCACCTGAAAATTCGCTACCTTATTGATTTAACGGATGAAGTGAAATCTCATAACAACTTATTTATCACAAGTGATGCGAAATCAAGAATCCTTTACCAATTTTGCTTTACCATTTTGAAAATGTTAAATATAAAATTGATAATATGGATAATAATAATGAAAATTATACATCAATAAGACTATTTTAAGAAACATATAAAGGCAATAATACATAAAGGTAAGCTTTAAGTTCGATAAATTAAACCACAAAAGTAATAATACCTAATAATATAAAAAGAGGACAATTAAGAAACTATTGATAGACTATATGAGAATGAAATTAAAAAGAGGCCACATGACAAGAAATTATAAGCTTTACTACCAGTTAAATGGACTCAAAGAAGTTAAGAAGGATGAATAAGATTAAATAATACTTCCTATCGAACAATTTCACATGGTATATATTTAAAATCTCTTCTTTGTATCAGTAAGTCATTCGAACATTGTTGGATAGGAAAATTTTGAACTTCTTAACTAAATAAAAGAAAATCTTAATAGGTATGTGATGCGAGCACAACTAGCTATAGCAGGGGATCTAATGCAGATAGGCTTAATCAATTACAAGAGTTAATGTTGGAGTTGGTAAAGATTTAGAGGCAACACACTCATCTTTGGTTAGACAAGATCTTTAATCATGGGTATGGCCTAAACCGTGTCTTAATTCACAAGCTCACAAAAGGTTTCACAATCTTCAGCTAGGCATGTCCTATACCATGCCCAATAACATCAGTTTATCCATAGCCTATGTACTCTGGCTCATAGTAAGATCTTAGATCATGCCTACTCGAAACCTTAATTTTTATGTTTTGTATTTAAGACATTTCTTTTCAGTAGAAGACAATATTAAGATATATGTTTATTAAGAGTCGTTAAAGCTTCTTTCCCTTGTTATTTTTAGAATTTCAAACTTATAAAAAAGAATTCTTTCTTAATGGTGTTTAAATAATTTGTGAATCTATTTATTAGTTCTTTATAATCAAATCAATTTCTTTATACATTTGCTTTAATTTTCTTAGGTTTGATTCAAATTTGTTCATAGGTTCCCTAAGATGTATTCTTAGGTGTGTTTGCATCAGTCGATACTAGATATTGGCTCTAAATCAGGTGTGATTATCCTTTTCGTTTTTGTGTTGTTCAAATTTTATTATATTTCTTTGTTACAACAAAGAGAAAATCATGTTCTTTATAATTCTCATTCTATTACATCATGTGCTTATTTATGAAGTGTTAAAAAAATCACATTTCATCCTCTTTTTGTTTTTAGGGTTTTGTTTAAATATCTTATTATGTTAAGGTTTTCTCTCTGTCAATTTATTATTTAATGTCTTTCATATCTAATTGTTTCAAGCCTTGTTGTTTGCACTTTTGTTATTAAAAATCATGTGGTTGTGATTACAAAGAAAAAAATAAAAAAGAAACGAAGCAGTGTAGGAATGATTACCTCAAAAAATCATTCCCAAATATAGTTTAAATTCTTATTGTTGATATTGTCTTGTTTTGTTTAGTTTTCATATTCCTTACTTAACCTATGAGCCATTTTCTCTTTTTAACTAATAGCTCTTAGGTTTTAGAATTTACAATGTTGAATTCTAGTTTGAATATGTCTAGTTTTCTAAAGAACTTGTGATGGAGTGGAGTAAAATATGATTGGTTTGTAATCTTTGAGAGTTAACACGTGACAAAGTACATGAGAAATTTTCTTTACTAACTTTTCTTACATTTTTAAAATATGTTTATCAGAGGATTTTCAAAAATTAAAGGTGGAGAAAGACAACTTGCACTTTATACAGACCATGTTGTAATAGTTTAAGATGATGGATATGATGCTTATGAGGTGAATGACATGTTATTGAGGCAATCCCATCACCTTGCGAAATTACAAAGGAGACAAGATTCTTAAATTCTTAATGAAAAGAGGCTTATTAGATGCCATCTAACACCTCCAATAAAAGTTCTTAAAGAGAATAATGATCTAAGTGCTAAGGAAATTTGATTTAGCTTTTGAGCTTGAAGGGGAAAGATTCAAGCCTATGAATAGTGATGTGAATGAGACTCAATACTTAATCACATTAGTGATGATGGAGCTTGATATATTGTTAAAGGTGATATGCTTGTTACTGGCAGATTGTTAAGTTTTTTGATCAAGGAGAGTGAGTTAAGAGTAATAAATGAAAAACATCTTTTATACTAGATATGTCATTTCTAATAAGGTATATAGGATGATCATGGATAAAGGGAGTTGCACTAATGTAGCTGATGTTACTCTTGTAAAGAAGTTCATTGGCCTACTATGAATTATTCAAAGCCATATAAGCTGCTATTACAAAATGAATGTAGGAAAAATAAAGTGAATGAATAGGTGATGGTGTCTTTTGCTTTTGAAAAGTGTAAACATGGGGTATTATATGATGTAGGGCCTATGTAAGATAGTTGAATATGGTTGGAGAATGCATTTGATAGTCAAGAATCAGTATGGGTTAAATAGGTATAATTTTCTAAACTAAAATAAGCTTTTAAAGTATCTGTTAGAAGTGCCGAACTCACCTTCAAAAGCAAGCTCAAGAGAAGGAGGTTTGCCCACTATTATAAATTCTTGAATGCCCTCATAGTTGTTCAATGTGGGATTCCTGACACACCCCTTCAGTCCAGAGCAAGACTGGACATCTGATGGATATATTGGGAAAAGGGACATAACCGAGCACTGCCCTAAACTATTAAGACAAACTGGCTCTGATACCATGTTAGAAGCCCTAACTTATTCCCAAAAGGAGAAGGTTTGCCTACTATTATAAATTCTTGAATACCCTCATAGTTGTCTGATGTGGGATTCCTGACAGTATCTAAATCTCTTTTGTGTTTTTATGATTTTGGAGAAAGTATCTTTTAGTTCAAAGTTAAAGATTTATGGACGAATCATTCAATTAGCAGCAATAGTGGATTCAATGCACGTAGGCTTGGATCAATTATAAGAGTTACTAGTGGTGAAGATCTGGAGGCAAAATACTCAACTTTGATTGAGCACTCCAACTAAGGACATGTCTCACACATTATCTTATCCAATTATGGGTGTGGCCAAAATTGTACCCAATGACATCAATGTATCCAATATACGTTGTGTCCTAGACCGTTAGTTTTTATGTTTCAAAACATGTTTCTTTTAAGTGGAAGAAAATTATGGAGATTTATCTTTCTAAAATGTAAAACATGGGCCATGACCTGACCAATCCATATTGGAAATTGCAAGAGAAACAAACGAAGTGAGTAACAGTGACCTAAATTGACATGTCTCTATATGTTGTAAAAGTGACTCAAGTGACCTAAATTGACATGTCTCTATATGTTGAAAAAGTGACTCAAGTGACCTAAATTGACATGTCTCTATATGTTGTAAGGGGTCTACCACAGATCATTCTTCGTAGATGATCACCCAAAGAGATTTGTAAAATCCTACTCAATTTAGACCCGAAAACTACTTGACCCAAAAAGATTTTTGTATATAAAAAAAACTACACAAGGTGGTGTATACCTCTAACGTTTGGTTTTAGACATGGTAATTATGAACTTTTTTTTTATAATAACTATCCCCAATTGTTTTATCATTTTATTATTATCTTCTTTTTTGTTATTAATATAAGGTATTTTTTATAGGTTTGATTTATTTTAAATCGTTTATGATACTGATATATTAATTCTTTTAAATTAAGAACCAAATAATTAAGTTCTCCTATCAAATATGTTTTTAAAATTTAAAAATTAATTCTTCCATATCGCTTGACAGGGGCCGGGGCCACAGTACTGTGTGGAAAGTGAACCAGGTAAGTAGATACGTCAACCTCATAATTTCGACAGCACTGAACAGAAATGTGACTAGCACCCAAAACGTTCATAATTGAAATGCAAGTGCTTTCTCAGACCATTTTGCAGACTGATAGCAACACCTTATCTATCATTTATTAGGTGCATGGGGGACCATGCATGATTCTCGTGTTTACTCATGCAGGAACCAAGAATAATTACAACCTAAGTTAAAAGGCTATTCGGGTCTTGGTGATCAACCACATAACACAGACCTTAATGAGTCGTACGTATTCCTGGTGTACAGCCTCCTAGTTCCTTCCTACATCCTGTACTTCTGCTTCATTGTTTTGTTGCTTGGTAGTGTTCAATTAAGTGATGGTAATTGCTTTTGATTGCCTACGATTAATCATTTGTCACCAAAAATAATCGTATAAATGAAGAGAATATGGCATGCAAGTACCCAAGTGACGAAAGGATGACAGCACCATTACTTCACGCCAACTTTTACAAATCAAGGCACATGCACGTTGAAGGTACCACAATATTTTATTAATCGATGTATGCGTCTTTTGTCCTCCTATGCTGGGCAACTGAAAATTATGTATTTGCCTACATGTTCTTTAGGCTGTTAAAAGTGAGGAATTTTGGTGTGGAGTGGCGTGCCCACTTTTGGAAGGTTAGAACTGAGTTTAGTGATTCAAATATTAGTGGATCATTTTCGAGTTTGCTACAAAACGTACGGACGAACCGCACTACCACTGAGATTCGTGATACACACATTAGTCTATCAGTGGACCATTTTCGATTTTCGAGTTTGCTACAAAACGAAGCCCACTATCACTGACCATGCCGTTGTCTACGTACGTGCGGCTCTTAACCACTTACCCTTCATGCGTTACGTGACAGGCATCTCTGGTATAGTCCTTCCAAATCAAACAAATCCAAACTTCTTTCCCCTCCAGCATCCTTTATATACCCCCGTTTCTCTCTTCTCTTCACCACCTTCCCATCCCTTGCTTCCTCTCTTCCAATCATGTCTTCTCAGCCCAACTTCAACTTCTTTCTCCCAAGGTACGCCCTTTTCTACTGCTTCTGTCTCTACTAGTTTCCTGATGCTCATACACGCCCACCATAACAACAAACTTTATAGTAATTCACCACTTCCCTTCAATAGGCATACATCTTAAGATATTTAAGATAAATGTCTATCTACGAGGTTAACCTTTATCTGTGCTCATACATGCAAGACCCATTATAGAAAGAACACACCTCGTATTTAACCTGATGATGGGTGCGTATTCGCCACTTCCCTTCAAGGAGATTACACTTTGATCTGTTTGGCATAAGGGTTTATACAAATGCTTATACGTTGAACTTGAAATCTAGTTATCTCTCTCTGTGCTCTTAGTTCTGCAGTATTATCGAACGCTTTACGTTCATCATCACAGGTGGATTGGATTGTTCAGAGATAATGGCGAGAACATCGACAGAAATAATAGCTCCAATCATAGCACCGTCACCGGATATAATCCAATCTCGTCCTCCGTCGAATGTTACGCCTGTACTCAGGTAGGCGCTCCGGTGTTCCATTCCACCAGCTGCGACGGAGCTCACCAACCCGAATGGGAGGCCTCGGCTGGGTCGTCCTTAGTACCTATCCAGACCCGATCCGGACCGAGAAAGAGCGTACCCGGGTTCACCGGCCCGTTCGGGATAGTACTTGACCCCCGCAGCAAACGGGTGCAGAAGTGGAATCGGGCTCTTCTTTTGGCACGTGGCCTGGCACTGGCCATTGATCCTATGTTCTTTTATGCACTGTCGATCGGCCGACGTGGGTCCCCTTGTTTGGACATGGATGGCAGGCTGACGGCAATCGTGACCGTCTTTCGCACGAGTGTGGATGCAGTACACGTGTTCCATCTGTGGCTGCAGTTCAAATTAGCGTACGTGTCTCGAGAGTCACTTGTTGTGGGGTGTGGAAAGCTCGTGTGGGACGCACCTGCCATTGCCTCTCACTATTTGCGGTCTCTCAAGGGTTTTTGGTTAGATGCCTTTGTGATCCTGCCGGTTCCTCAGGTTAAATAATATTTTTACAGCATCGTTGGCTTTCATCCAATCATGTTTTGCCACGTTGGAACAAAGAAGATGAAAATGACCTTAAGTGGTCGCAAGATATTACAGTAGCCGTAACAAACTGCTTAGGCTGATGCATTATCATCTTGTTGCCCAAGGTTCCTTTGTAATTGAGTTGAGAAATATTATGTATTTGTATTTCCTCATCTGACCATATTAATATGTTATTTTACAGGCCGTGTTTTGGTTAGTTGTACCAAAGTTAATTAGAGAAGAGAAGATGAAGCTAATAATGACAATCCTTCTGTTCATGTTCTTGTTCCAATTACTTCCTAAGGTGTATCACAGCATATGTATGATGAGAAATATGCAGAAGGTGACAGGTTATATCTTTGGCACCATTTGGTGGGGTTTTGCCCTCAATCTAGCTGCCTACTTCATTGCCTCCCATGTTAGTCACTTTTTTATCTTCTTCCCGTGTTTACTTCAAGCCTCCACATACTTAGAATATTAAAGAATCATCCATTCTTGTGTCCTTTTCACAGGTTGCGGGAGGCTGTTGGTATGTTCTTGCCATACAACGGGTTGCTTATTGCCTCAACCAGCAATGTGGCAGTAAAGCAAACTGTAAACTTGCTCTGTCTTGCTCAAAAGAGGTGGAGGCGTGCTGCCAGTTTTTGTCATCAGCATCCACAGTAGGAAAATCATGCCTAGATGTTAACGGTCCCTTCAAATATGGGATTTACAAGTGGGCATTACCAGTCATTTCTAGTGATTCCTTGGCAGTCAAGATTCTCTATCCAATATTCTGGGGTCTAATGACCCTCAGGTAATCACTACATAAATTAAACTCTTCATCTTCACTCTTCTCTACTATGGATGTAGTCTTTACTCTTTAATGGTTCTGTGCCTGTCATCACTTCAATCCATGTCCCCACCCTTTATCCTGTCACAATTTCACATTATGTTCTACTAAAATATCTAAATTAGGTTTTTCCTCTGCCATTTTGGCGCTCTATACTCTACTTGCTGTCTGTCTTCAAGGCCATAGCTCAAAAGTTAGTCTCGGCACTTAAAATGTGTTTGCTTTGATTTCTAATAGAAAAAAAAAATTGAAACTCATTTCATTATTCCAACTGTTTCCAATATTCCAACTGCTGTTTTCATATTTGCAGTACCTTTGGCAATGATCTGGAGCCAACAAGTAACTGGTTGGAAGTTATATTCAGTATATGTATTATTCTTAGTGGTTTGTTGCTCTTCACTTTGTTGATCGGTAATATCCAGGTATGAAAATCATAGGCCACAATTTTTCATTGCGCTTAATGTTTTCTTGTTTTTTTTTTTTGGCTTCATAAATCCTATGATGAAAATTTGGTATTCATAAAGGTGTTCTTGCACGCTGTGATGGCCAATAAGAGAAAAATGCAGTTGAGGTGTCGAGACATGGAATGGTGGATGAAGCGGAGACAATTACCTTCCCGATTAAGACAAAGAGTTCGCCGTTTCGAACGTCAGAGATGGTCAACTATGGGAGGGGAAGATGAGATGGAATTGATCAAGGACTTACCTGAAGGACTTCGAAGGGACATTAAGCGTTATTTGTGCCTAGAGCTCATTAAGAAAGTAACAAAAATATACTATATCACCAATCATTTAAATTTTGCTTGACTTAGATTAGATTCACGCAACATCTTGGTGTCAAATTCACAGAAGGAAGAAATTGAACAAGACTAATTTGGATCTCAGGAGTAGGAAAGCTTAAACCTTTGAGAACCTGGAGCTCTTCTTTCTCAAATTTCTTTTGCATGGTTTATAATGTTACGACGTGTTAATCCAATTTTGAATGCAATGTTTAATCTTTAGGTACCTCTGTTCCACAAATTGGACGATCTTATTCTCGACAACATCTGTGACCGGGTTAAGCCCCTGGTCTTCTCAAAAGATGAAAAGGTGCATATTTTGGACTTTCGTTTTGTTCTCTTGCAAAATTTTGTTAACTATGTTTTTTGGCTACTCAAACCAGATAATTAGAGAAAGAGACCCTGTGCACAGAATGGTCTTTATTGTTCGAGGACGAATCAGAAGATGCCAAAGCTTGAGCAAAGGTATGGTGGCCTCGAGTGTGCTTGAACCAGGAGGCTTTCTAGGTGATGAGTTACTCTCATGGTGTCTCCGCCGCCCATTCATGGACAGGCTTCCTGCTTCATCCGCAACGTTTGTGTGCATAGAGTTAATCGAAGCATTTGGTCTTGATTCAAACCATCTTAGGTACATCACAGATAATTTCCGCTACAGATTCGCCAATGAAAGGCTCAAGCGAACTGCAAGATATTACTCATCAAACTGGAGAACATGGGCTGCGGTAAATATACAATTTGCTTGGCGGCGCTACATGACAAGGACTAGAGAAGCACCGAATGTTGTGACAGCAGTAAATGGAGGTGCTGAGCATAGGCTCCTGCAGTATGCTGCTATATTCATGTCAATTAGACCGCATGACCACCTTGAATAAGAGCATAGTTATTGCTAGCTAGCTTCAGTCTTCCCTCAGTGTTGCCTTGTCTTGTTTGTAAGCAAGCATGTTCTGCTTTTTATGCTGAAACCCAAGTTTATTTTACTTGTAAGTGTTAAATAGCATATCATCTAGAAACTAATAAAGGATTCAATCTGTTGATTCCCATATTAATGATACGTATCGAGCTGTACATCTCATATTTACGGACATCAATATAGCAAAAATTGTTTTTGAGTCCATAAATTTCTCTTCCATATATTTCCTATGTCCAACGAAACCCCATCCAACAATTCTACATCCCATAGTTCTACATCAGATCATAATACATTTGGCGCAACTATGCCTTCCTCTATTTGTCTAGATCCAGTATCTCCATATCATCGTCCCTCCTTTGACAATCCTCGTGCCGTTTAGGTTTGATAGCGTTGAAAGTACGAGTTCACGTTAAATAGGTACTCGTGGCCTACACCGCTGCAAATGAGAGGTGAAGTTGCAACAAGTGTATCATAAAGGGAACCAGTGTGCGGACCACCTAGACTCTATCGTAGTAATCTCAAATCTCGGCGTCCAAATCCCACAGGAGCCTCCAACTTCTCTCATGGCTCCGCTATAACGTGATCAACATGCAATTTTATACCGAAAATTCCTACGTTAGCTAAAGTATTTTTTTAATTGTTTTGTTGTCTTTCCTTAAAAAAAAAAAAACTAAAGATCCCTTGTAGAGCTTTGGCCTAAGCAAACCAAAATTAGGTGTCACTTTATGGTAGTGGTTTTTAGTTTTAGTTTTCTGTTTTTTAATTAAAAAATAAAAATTTGTTTAGTTGGGATTTCTAACATAAGAGTTGAAAACAAAAATATGTTTTGTTAAGATTTGTAATAAAAAACTAAAAACAAAAATATGTTTAATTTTATCATCTTGTTTTTATTTTTATAATTATACTCTTATGTTAATTATTTAATATAATATATGATGGTTTTCAATTAATTCTTATCATAGTTAGAAATAAAAATATGCAAATTAATATAATTAAAGAATTTGTATATTAATTATATATAATAAAATTTTAATTTAATATTGTAGGAATGAACAGATTCTTTTAATATATCTACATAAAACCATGATTTTATTTCATCTTTGTCTTCACTTGTCAGTTGTAGCCATGAACATGATCAGAGGTGTTTTGTTGTACGGCGACTTATTCAACTACGTTAAGGCAATGTCTATCGTGCCAAACGTGTCGTTTGTTTTTATGCTTATCTTGAATCAAAGTCTAACTATGGCATTTTCCAACTAATTAGCAAACTATAATCAACAGGTGTGAAAAAATTTATTGGTACTTAGCATATGCCCATTACTTGCGTTTAGAATAGTATTCAAAACTTCATGTAAGTTTGACAAAAGTAAAGCAACTAATGTGAATTTTCAGTTCAAACTATCAAGGTTGGCATAACATTTGGTTTATGATCCAGAGGAAGAGAATATCTTCAAGGTCAGATGTGCATCATTTTAGGGCTTCCATTTAAGTTTTAGATTTGTTAAGTGGGTCTGCTAGACCTTAATATGAGAGAATGTGTCAGCTAAAACTTTGACAGGAATAGAACCAAAGAAAGCAAGAAAAAGACTAATTGATGATGTTGAGCACTAAGGGTTACTGATAAACATATAACAAGAAAAGCTTTTCCCTAGTCTACTTTTTCACTAATTTCTACACAAAAAAGCCAACAAAAAGGGCCTTACATAATCTTCTGTAATAAAGAATTGAACTTCGCTTCTCAAGTTGACATTCATTCCATCAGAACAAAATACAAGCTTTGTTATTCCTAAATGGCTTCCTCTAGACTGTAGTAGGTAAGATTCATGGATTCATTTATGCAACTACTTCTTTTAGTTGCATTCTGCAAGCACAAAAAGAGGAGACAAACATTAACATATCAGTGACTTGAAACTTGATGATCTATTTAATTCATAAGGTTGTCTTCTTCACTTTTATCTTCCATTGATTGCCTTTTTTTTATGCTTCTTATTTTGAATGGAGAAGGGTATGTGTGAAAGGTTAACAAATTTGGGAGAAGTGAGCAAAAGTTACCGTTAACGACTTTCGAAAAGCTACTGCAACACTTTGCAGTTGGTCATTGTCGGCGTCTACTTTCTCTACACACATATTGTCATTGTTTTTTTTTAATCCTATCACTCCCCTTTTAATTAGATTGCAAACATTAAGATATCAAATTGAATTAAACAAATATATAACAGCAAATAAAACATATTAGTAATTAAGAAACTCAACATTGTACACCAAGAGGTCCAAGAACAAATTTAGAAAGAAAAAATTTTAAACTTTGATGATAAAGATTCAAGATTTGGGACTTACTAACAAGTTCATTTTCAATCTTCTTGATAAGAGGTGGCTCTTTACGACTCTCTCCAACTTGGTTCTGCTAAAAGGCTCGACCTTTAGGATACTGAGCATCCCAAATCAAAACCCTGTATCAACATGTTTAAAACTATCATATAACGAGTGTAATTCATCTGTGATTTCAAAACTTAAACCTATCCAACCCAGGAAAAATTATATGTATTTAGATATAGTGAAACATCATCATTAGCATCAAAAAATTTCAAAACCGAAACCAATCCAAACTTAGACAGATTTTACTGAATTAGATACAATAGAAATAACACAATAGTGTGCAGACTACTATGCCCCTTAAAACTTGCGATGACCTAAATGATGGTTTACCCAACTCTTTTTCTTTCATTACTTTCGCTTTTCTCTGGGACAGTAGAAGGGGATGGCGGGACTCAACCTCTGGCACCTTTGTATCCTTCATCGCATTAGATGCTCTGAACTTCACATTCAATAATGCCCAGATTCACTCTCTGATCCTTTAGATACAAATCTAAACTTGATGTAAAAAAGATGAGCTCAAGATGGGTTTGCTAAAGACGATGATAGAGAAATAAACAGGGCCTGTTGTTTTTCAGTTCAAGAAAACATGACACCCGCACAAGTTCAACAATTTCAATGGGCAATTATTTACGGGGTTACCTACTGGCTCCTGTGGCAATGGAGAAATCGTTGAGTCTTCGAAGAAAGCTTTACTTGGCCCGACGATGGGCCCCGAGCAGTTATAGCATATGCTAAATGGATAAACCGGGCCCGATTGATGGAAAGTTGTGTGTTTGGTGACCCCGGCTTTACTGAGGGACATCTTATTGGGTGGATTAAACCGATAAAGGGTTGGGTTAAGATTAATACCAATGGTGCAACCAAACAGGGTCACCATCTTGCTTCTACCGGGGGTTTGATTCGGGATTGTCATGATCAGTGGTGTGGTGTGATGGGTTTCTCCATCAGATAGGGAGGGGCTCGCCTCTAGAGGCTGAGCTTTGAGGAGTCCACTCGGGCCTTCAATTGGGTTGGGTACTTGGTTTTCGACAGATCATCTTTGAAGTCGATTCTCTTGAGGTGATAAATAGTCTCTCCTCTTCTAGACTTCCTGGAACTGACTACACTTTTTTGATGACAGGTATCCATGGTCTCCTGTGACATGCTTGGGAGGTGAAGTTTCAACACGTCTATAGAGAAGGCAACCAGAGTGCAGATAGTCTGGCCTCTCTTGTAGCTACAGCCCGCCCAGGCCTCCATTTTCTCCAGGAGCATCTGCTGTTAGTCAGAGCCCACATGCACCGTGATCAACACGGCGTTTTGTACCGCATACATTGCGTTAATTAGTGTGGACGTGTAATTTTGTTTTTCTTCCCTTGTATCAAAAAAAAGAAAAAATAAAACTCGTTGTCAAAATTTAAAGAACGTTATTTTCTGGTTCCATAAAACTGTTGCGGTTTTCTTGTTTTTAGAAACAAGAAATTACAATAGATTTAGACAAATATAATTTATTGACTTGTTTTTCTTTATATAAAAACAAAAGCCAAAAATAGAAAAAAAAGAAACAAACAACCTTTTAATTTATTATATTCTTAATTTATCTCATTTCGGATTTTATGATAAAAAAAGGAAGTGACCTAAACAAAAAAAATATTTTGGACAAAAAAGAAGTGGCTTGGATAAAAGAAAATAAAGTGACTTAGACAAAAATGATTTATCAATAAGCTTAGGCCAATCAATCAAAAATTGATTAATACATAATCAAACACTACTTGAAAAAAATAGTTTTTCTGCTAAAAACTAAAATGCTCAAAATGTTCCTAGAAATTCTTACTTTGATTAGACCATTTGTATCAATATGCATTAGGATCTCAATTTATGGATCTCTTCGTTCGAGAAAGAAAAATAAGACAATCAAATCATTTCTTTGACTTTATTTAAAATTCGATAAATATTGATTGACCGTGTATTTTATTATAGTTCTATGATTCAAAATATCATTTCTTATTTGATTCTTTTGAATTCAATATTCGAAGTTATGATCGAATCTATTCATTAAAAAAATTGATTTAATACATTTCTTATGTACCCATTGGTGTATATAAGAAAAGCTTTCATAAAAGACCCTTTTATGATTTAACGAAAGCTTTAAGTTGATATATTTGATTGTATTCCATTAGGTTTTCCATTTCTCTCAATCAAATCAATTCCATCTTGGATTAACATAGATGTCACATTTTTATGTTATTTGATTCTTCCCTCTCCTTAAAGTCAAGATCAATTGCATCGATCCTCTCAAAGCAGTCATCGCTTGAATTGAATATTAACAACCCATCTCATAACCAGCTTTCCTCTATTGCCTTCAAAAGGAGGGTTATAATTTATTGTCTATATTGTATACCTTGCCCTTAACTGAAAATTAGGACTCAAAAAACACTTTGGGGTTCAAAACCGTTCAACCCCACCTACCATTGCTGGTAATACACTCTCCTTTAGTCTTTTAGCTTTTGGTAAATGTCAAACTGAGTCTCATTGCCAAACCTTGACAAAATGGCAAGGGGCATCAAGCTTCGAGCTCCCTAATAGTCCTTAGTCATTCATAGTCTAGTCTTATTGCCTAGTATGTTGCATATGATTTTGCTCGAGGAGATCATATATATATATATATATGGTCTAAAATAAAAAAATAGACATTTACATTGTATGTCCATAATATAATAAAACTAATAGTGCTTAGTTTACGAGAGGATTTCCTATCTTTTTAGTTTGAAGTCTCTCATTTAAATTAAGCATAGAAAGAATTGAATTAGATATGAGCTACGATTATGTCCCAGGCTATGCTCATTTAAAATCCTATTTTTTTATTTAAGACTTTTTTTAGTTGTAGGTAGTTTTTAACACCATTGTTTATTGAGAGCCTTTAATGCATAGTTTTTAACATCTTTGTTTATTGAGAGCCTTTAATGCTTCTTTTTCTTATTCTTCATTAAACTTGTTAAAACATTTTCTTTATGGAATGCAAATACCCATTGAATTTAGTTTTTAATTCTTTATAATCAATAAGGCAATTCTTTTTTACAATTTTAACTTTTTTTTAGTTTTATTCAAACTTGTTTGTAGGTTCTCTAAGGTATATTCTTAAGGTTGTTATCATTGGTATTAGAGATTGACTCTAGATCATTTATGGTTATCCTTTTATTTTCATAATATCTACATTATATTCTATTCCTTTGTGAAAAATTAAAAATAATAATAATTTGGATTAGAGTTTGCTTATCTCTAATTTGTATGATAATATTTCTTCTTTGTTTAATTTCTTTGTTTCATGCCCTTCACACTAGATTGTTTGTGTGGTTGTAAAAGGAAAAGAAGAGAAGAGAAAAGAAAACAAAGTAAAGGAAAGGAAAGGAAAGGAAAGAAATGAAAAGAAAGGAAGGGAAAGGAAAGGAAAGGAAAGGAAAATAAAAGGAAAGGAAGGAAAGGAAAGAAAAAAAGGGAAAAAAAAGGAAAAGAAAAGAGAGAAAGTAGTGTAGGAATAGTTATCTCAATAAAAACATTCCCAAATACAATTTGGAATTCTTGATGACTTTCTTAGTTTTACTCAATTTCCTTACTTCTCACTTGAAACGTGATCTACTTTCTTTTCTCTACCATTAGTTCATTAGGTTTTTAGACTTTACAAGGCTAAAGTTATTTACTTAAGTTTGTTTAGTTCCTTAAAGAACTTGTGAAGGAAGGAAATAAGTGATAAACGGCAACATATTATGAACAACATTAGTATAGAAAAGCTAGATATTTAAAGTGAATTAATTGATATTAATCGAGAGAGATATTAAAGAGAGTATTATGAGGTTATTACTAGCATTCTCTTACAAGTTGAATCTTGTTCGACATAAATAAAGTTAGGGGGGGGGGGGGGACGAAAGGATGATCTGTTTGTACTTAAATTTATATAAATATAGTTTAGAAGTATGACTATGATGCTTGGAAAGATTTAAAATTTGATTTGAGTGGTAAGAAGTTGTCATATCCAATTTAAAAAGGGGGATGATGACCAAAAATTCCCAATGCTCATTGAAAACAAAAGTGAATTCTCTAAGATAATTTCAATGATGATGAAGGGGGAGATATCTTGTATAATGAATACTAACCATTAAAAATAATATAGGCAAATTTGTATATTGAGGTAGAAACCTAAGTAAGATAGTAACCTTGGAAACGTTAAAATTAAGATTCTTTCATTATAAAAGAGAAATGAACATGAGGCATACTTAAAGTGGGAAAAGAAAATGGAATTTATTTTCGACCACTACCATTACATTGAAAAGGAAAAGATAAAACTCATTGTTATTGAGTTTATTGACTATACAATCATTTGGAAGGAACATTTTGTGTTAAATGAGCATGGGACTCATAAGAGATCTATTGATAACTGGGAGGATATGATTTATGAAGGTTATCATAACTGTAAGGATTTGATATAGAAATTACAAAACCTCACTCAAAGATCAAAAGGCATTGAAACATACTATAAGGAGATATAAATTACCATAATTTAAACTAATATAAAGGAGGATCAAAATGCCACCATAACTAAATTTCTAAATGGTTTGAATAATGAGATTGTTGATTTAATAGAATTAAAACATTATATGGAAATAAAAGATATGCTTCACACAACCATAAAGGTGAAAAGGCAATTTAAATAAAAAAAGATAACCATTCACAACAAAATCATGGCTCATCCTTATGAAAAATAAGTTAAAAAAGGATGACAATGTTGCTCCTAAAGCCAACGTCAAACCGCTTAAATAAGGAGAAAAAGTGCTTGGTAAAGTGAAAGGTAAATTTAAAACTCAAACTTATACTCGTGATACTAAAAAAAATTATTTAGAAAAATGACATATTGCTTCACAATGTCCTAATAAAAGGAGAAATAATCGTAACAGTCAATCAGAAGATTAAGATCATGTCGCCATTAAAGATTGTGATGATAATGGTGTTAAATATCTAGTTGAAGGGAAAGCGCTTATCATTTGATATACTCTAAATGCTTAAGTCAAAGACAATGATGTTAGTAAGTTATAAGAGAATATATTTTTATACAATATATCACATCAATAATAAGATATGTACCATAATTACTTATAGGAGTAGTTTCACAAATATAACTTACATTATCATCGTTGGAAATTTGATCTTACCTATCACGAAATATACTAGGAAATATAAGTTTCAATGATTAAATGAATGTAGGAAGGTGAGGGTCACAAACAAATGTTGGTTTCATTCTCCATTAGAAGATAATATAATAAGGTATTGTGTGATGTAGTGCCTATAAATGCAAGCTATATTCTCTTAGATAGACCTTGAGAATTTGATAGAAGGGCCATAAAAGATGGATTTACAAATAGGTATTCGTTGTTCATGAACAATAAACCTATTATAGAATTTTCATTTAAACAAGTAATTAATGATCAACTTAAATTAAGAAAGAAAGACTTATAAAAAGAATAATGAGCCAAAATTAAGGGTGAGAGATTAAAAAAGAAAAATAAAATAAAATAAATAGTTTATTGAAAAAGTTAAAAAGAAGGAAAAAATTAAGGGAAAATAAAAAGAAAGTATTAATAGAAGAGTAAAAAAATATGTGAGTTTTAATACAAGAGAGACTGAGGTCAAAAGAGCTTTTAATTTTAAATAGACTATAATTATAATTTTATCCAAATACTTGTTTTAATAGTAACAATCTTAATGTTTCCTTATCTAATATTTTTGGTTCTTTGTTACAATATTTTTCAAATGCATTTCCTATTTATGTTCCTAGCGGTTTACTGCCAATAAAGGTAATGAAATATTAAATTAAATTTATATCTGGTGCTACCATTTCTAAAAATCAATCTATAATACCTTTGGGCATATTAGAAAGAGCATTAGTCTATTTGTTATTCTGGTTTAAGACTTTTGACCACTAACTCCTTTAGATTGTGTTCCTTTACCTATTAATGAGAAGAGTGGTTTGGACAGTAAAAAGAAAGTTAAAATAGTGAAGAAACTACATGAAAATGTTCGATAACATATTGCTATAGAAATATGAAGAATATGTATCCAAAACTACTAATTAGAGAAGGAAAATTACTTTTGAGCTAGGTGATTAGACGTAGGTGTATACGAGGAAGGATAAGTTCCTAAATCAAAAATGATCTATGCTACAACTAAAAGTAAATGATGCATTTTAAGTTGTTAAATGGATCAATCATAATGTTTATAAATTAAAACTTTTAGAGGAGTATAATGTGAGCATTGTTTTTTATGTTTTTGATTTAACTCTTTTTGATATAGGAAATGATTAGAGGACAAATCTTTTTAAAGAATATGGGAATGATATGAATTAAGTTGCCTTTTATCCTTTGAGTCTTCTAAGTGAACCAATTACGTAAACAATGAAGAAAAGGCTTCAGGATACACTTAGTAATGTTGTAAGCGAAGTGGTTACATATATGAAATCAAGTTAAATTGAAGGATAAGAATTAGTTAGCTTAATTCAATCTAAGGTTGGAAACTTAGATTTAAAGACAACCTCCAACAAAAACGTGTACCAACCCATTTAACTTTCTAGAAAACTCAATTCTAAGACAGTCTCAGATATGATTATATCCCAAATTATTTTCAATTTCATATAGTTATCAAAGGATCAATGTTCTTAGAAATAGGATTGTCCCATTTCATGTATAACTTTGTAAATTTACAAAGAGATGTATGATCTTAGACACAAGTGTGTCTTAGATTGTGCCTACTAGCAAAAAAAAAAAAAATTAATGGATGTAGATTAATTATATTAGAATTATTAGTTAAATTTAAAATTTATTATTATTCAAGTTAATTATATTATCATATTATGATTTTATTTTATATTTTAAATTATATTTATCAACTAAAATTTAACTTGAAAAATTGGAGAATTTGAAGTTGCATTGCAATACTAATTCAACCTAAAATTCTAGAAGTTATATTTAATTTCAATTTTTGTTTATTCCCAAGGACTAACAAGAGATAATAAGTCACCCAATCTCCAAACCAACTAGCTTGTAGAATTGCAAGATTCAAATAATGTTATTTAATTTTGAAAAAGACATATTAAACCATTCGATTTCTCTTTTATTCTTTGCAATTGGGATGGTTTCTTAATTCTTTCATTATCTTGAATGTTTAGATAAAAAAATAGTTAGATTATAATGACATGTAAAAAAAAGTGATGCTATAATAATACCTACCGAGGTATAGTTATTGTACTTGATTGAAGTTTTATCACATAACCTTGTTTTAGTATCCATCCGAGTTGCTTGCAAGTTTGTTAAGTTCTCAACTCAACAAAATGAGCTACCACAATTTCATCAACTATTATGGATAAAATGGTTATAAAATTTTTTATTTTCATTATATTTATCTAATCCTAAAAATAAATCAAATTACTATTTCTCTAATATAATATTGAATTACAATTTTATTTATTTCTCTTTACATTAAAAAATGTAAAATTTGTTGTGCACTTAACATAAATAATG
>JANSVA010000008.1:13308073-13325803 GCA_025504915.1 Erythroxylum reticulatum | reverse complement strand
GAATATCAAGTATTGACTACTTATCTCTTGGAAAAATGGTATTACACAACATAGTTCATATCTTAAAACACCATAACAGAATGGCTGTGTTGAACGCAGACACCAACATATTGTTGAAATGGGCATTTCATTCTTACAACATTATTTTGTTCCTAATCAATTTTGGACCTATGCCTTTGATACTGCAGTATACATAATCAATTGTTAATGCCAATCCCTTTTCAACAGTTT
This sequence comes from Erythroxylum reticulatum, assembly GCA_025504915.1. Lineage (NCBI taxonomy): Eukaryota > Viridiplantae > Streptophyta > Magnoliopsida > Malpighiales > Erythroxylaceae > Erythroxylum > Erythroxylum reticulatum. The sequence continues at coordinate 13,325,572 of JANSVA010000008.1, read as the reverse complement.
CTAGGACATTACCTGATTATCACAGCTTACATGTTTTTGGACGTTTATGTTATCCGTGGACCAAATCATATAATTCTCATAAGCTTGAACCAAGGCCCAAAAGATGTGTCTTTCTAGGTTATAAGTGGTTACATAAAGGTTTTTTTGTCCCGATTTATCTTCCTTTAAAATCTTTATCCCACGCCATGTTGTGTTTTCTGAACAGGAATTTCCATTCTCTTCTCCGAGTTATCACAGCTCCAGTGTTCCAATGGCCACTTGAAACAGTCCAGCTACTATCTTCTTGTAGCAGGCATTCCACTTTCATCACCTGCTATCCCACCAGAACCTACTTCTCCTTCTTCTGGCCATACACAACTACAAAGTCCCTCTTCACTTCATCCTTTATTACCTACCCCACCCTTATCTTGTCCTCCTTATCCACCACCAAATCCTAATCCAAACAAAAAACATCCTCTTAGCTTATCACTCACTGTTGATTTGTCCAAATATGAGAATCACCAACATCACCATAAAAAACGACACCCGATGATTACTCGATCCCAAAAGAACAACCTAAAACCATTTGCTTTACATACTCAAAGCCAAATAACTATTGAGCATGTCACTTACAAAGAGGCAACCAAGCATGAAGAGTGGCAACTTGCAATGTAGGAAGAATTTGATGCTCTAATTTGTAACAACACTTGGAAACTTGTACCGGCACACCCATCTCTCAATGTGGTTGGGTGAAAATGGGTTGATAAAACATAATCTGGATGGTTCTGATGAATGCTATAAAGCACGCCTCGTGGCCAAAGGATTTCATTAACACCTGGGCATTGACTACAATGATACTTTTAACTTACTAATTAAGTCGGCTACCATTCGATTGTTATTGTCTCTAGCTATTACAAAAGGATGGACTGTTCAACAACTGGATGTTTCCAATGCATTCCTTCATGGAACTCTAGATGAAGATATTTACATGATTCAGCTACCGGGATTTAAGAATCCCTCTTTTTCATATCATATCTACAAACTGACAAAATCGATATACGGCTTGAAACAAGCGCCTTGACAATGGTTCAAATGTAACACCCCACTCCTACTTGACCCGAACCCGATATCGATAGTGATATCCGAGTCCGTGTCCCGCGAGGGTGGTGTGCTACATCACTAAACAATCAAAAAAGTCGGTATAAATCTTTTTTTTTCTCTGCTTAAGTATTCTTCCAATTTTGCCCCTCATGCCTTTTTAACACCTTAATGTAATTTAATCCATGTCATATTTCAAACAAATTTCTATTTTCAATTTCCACAATTTCAAATTCACATAACAATCAAATTCACATAACAATTTTAAGACCTTAATGACCCTCTCCAATCTATTTTCCAAATACAAAAATCACATTTTTCATAATAATCACATATATGACCGAATATACCGGGAAATGTCATGAATGCATGTACAGTCATTTTCCTGTGCAAAATTTACTATTCATGTGCATGTACTCCTTATATAATACATGAGCATGAGATGTGTTGTTTTTTTTCACATGTACCAATTTCTAGGGTTCAAACCTTTTTGTAAAGAAACGGGATGTTACATCAAATGCCTCATTGCTACTCTCAATTCCTGGGCTTCGTGCATAGTAAGACTGATGCTTCCCTTTTCATTTATAAATCATATGGTGTTCTGTTGTATTGTTTGATTTATGTGGATAACATCTTATTACTGGGGCCGATGCCAAACACATTCATCACATCATTCAACATCTGTAAACAAAATTTGCTCTAAAAGATCTTGGCAGACTTCATTACTTTCTTGGGGTTGAGGTTACTTGGTCAAAGAATGCTATTCACCTATCCCAGTAAAAGTACATTTGTGAATTACTAGCCATGCAAGTCCCACATGGAAGATATAAATTCGATCTCTACACCCATTTGTCCAAAAATAGATTTGTCTCTTCATGGTGAAGCTTTTTCCATTCCAACTTTGTATAGATAGATAGTTGGCAGTCTTTAATATCTTTGCATCACTTGTCCAGATATCTGCTTTGCAGTGAACAAAGTTTCATAGTTAATGCATGCTCTATCCATGGATCATTGGGATGTTATTAAGAGAATATTGCGTTAATTACAAGACACAAGTTCTCATGGATTATTACTTCGTAAGTCCACGCATGATCATATTTCTTCTTATAGTGATGTTGATTGGGGTAGCGAAATAAATGACTGACGTTCTTCTACAAGATTAACTATATTTTTAGGCCATAATTTGATCTTATGAGGTTTCAAGAAGCAACACGTTGTTTCTAAGTCTTTCACAGAAGCTGAATATAAGTTCAAGAATTGCAATGGCTTAGTTCATTGATGCATGAACTTGGCCTCTTTGTCTCCAAACCAACACTTTGGTGTGATAATCTCAGTGCGACTTACTTGATAACCACTCCCATTTTTCATTCACGCTCTAAACACCTAGAGATTGACTTCCATTTTGTACGCAAAAAAGTCAGCATCAACAAATCTTTATGTTCGGTATATCTCGACTCACGATCAGCTGGCAGATTGTCTTATCAAGCCTCGGTCGAAATCAAGATTTCAGACATTATGTATCAAGTTGATTGTTCTTCCAAGACTAATTCAACTATAGGGAGGGTGATAAGGATAAATTTTAGTTGTCACGATATACTAGCTTATAGGATAAGCTAGAGCTGTTATTAAGATAAGCTTCAGTAGTTACCACATGTACTATATATGATTGTACTCTCTCATAAATAAAGTGTGGACTTTTCTCTATTCATTTAATGCTAATAGTTTCTACCATCTTGATAAAATGTAACAAAAATGCTTTTGAATGATAAAAGTAGTGAGTTTTTCATCTCATCTACAGTTGGGGATATTGTTTCGTACTGTATTGTGTGAGTTTGTCATTTCATTTGTCTCTCTTTTTCTAATTTTAGAGTTGAACATAGTTTATGTTATGACTCTGCCATATTTCTATTTAAAACATTTCATGTCTTCTTTTATATATGGTTGGATATGTTATCTTGGACTATACTCTACTTAGTTGTAGGTAAGAAAGTAGGATATACATGTTCATATAGCGGTTAGATGAGAATGTAGTTTTAATATGTTGACTTAATATTATAGTTTAAAATGATATAACTTATTGTGCAAATTTTGTAATTATATAAATCAGCATATGTTTTATTTCTAAAAGAATTAATTAATTTAAAAATATAATATATTATATTAAAAATATTAAAATAAAAATATAATTAAAAATAGAAATTGGATGATAAAGTTAAATATTTTTATTTTTAGTTTTTTATTACAAATCTTAACTAAACATGTTTTTATTTTTAATTTTTTTATAGTTTATAGTTTATATTTTTTGAGTATTTATTTTTATTTTTGATTCTTTTTATTTTATATAAAAAATAAAATAAAAAGAATTAAAAATAAAAATAAAAACTAAAAACTATAACAAAAAAGTAGAATTCTAAAAATTAAAAATAAAAAGAAATACTAAAAAATAAAAACTAAAAACTATAACAAAAAAAAGTAGAATTCTAAAAATTAAAAATACAAAAAATAAAAAAAACTAAAAACTATAACAAAAAAAGGTTGAATTGAAATAAAACGCCAATTAGTCTTTAACGAATTACTTGTAAGTGTAGGTTTTGGATCGAAGACTTGGCAGGAGAGGAGACACTGCACCATTGGAAAGAATCACCCCTTGTCGACTGGGAACGACGTAGTTTGAGCTTTCCCTACGTCTCCATAGGAGCTCCAGTCTGTTGCTCGTGCCGTGGGACAATGTATTAGCTAGTCCTCTCCATAACCATTATCAATGAAGTTCCCCTCTTCTAAACCCTTCTAGCTTTCCCCATCTTTCCGTTTCTTTACCGGGAAGACAAAATTCCCTCCATACATACGCAAAAGCTCAAATCTTTCCTTCTGTATTTAAAAGTTACTGATTTTTTTCAACTATTTCCGTCCATGGCTACCTCAAAGCCCCAGCGATCTCTCCAGGAAATCGAGGATATAATTCTTAGAAAAATCTTACTAATCTCTCTCACTGGTCCTGTGGATTCTGATCCTCGACTTGTTTACTTGGAAATGACTGCCGCGGAGATCCTCAGCGAAGGTAAGGACTTGAAGCTGAACCGCGAGTTCGTGGAGCGAGTTCTCATCGACCGGCTCTCCGGTGAATTCCCCGAGGTCGAGCCTCCGTTCCAGTATCTTCTCGGATGCTACCGACGAGCATTAGATGAATTGAAGAAAGTCGCTAACATGAAGGACAAAACCGTCAGGTCGGAGATTGAATTGTCCATCAAGCAAGCGAAGAAATTGTTCATTTCTTATTTGAGAATCCACTTGGGAAATCCCGATATGTTCCCGTCGAATTCTGATGCTGGGAAGTCCAATGTATCGCCACTTCTGCCTTTGCTTTTCGCCGCCGTGGAGGACGGGTTCGGCTCCAGCGGGACTCAGCCGCCGCCGCCCGGGTTTTTGGATGAGCTGCTAAAGGAAGGGGATTTCGATAGTGTGGACCCTATTTTGAAGGGGCTTTATGAAGATTTGAGAGGGAATGTTATAAAGGTTTCAGCTTTGGGGAACTTTCAGCAGCCACTTAGGGCACTAGCGTATTTGGTGGGTTTTCCGGCTGGAGCTAAGTCTCTTGTGAACCTTCCGTGGTGGATTCCCAAAGGAGTTTACGTGAATGGAAGAGTTATTGAGATGACCAGCATTCTTGGTCCTTTTTTTCATGTCAGTGCATTGCCTGATCATACGACTTTCAGAAGCGAGCCTGATGTTGGGTGGGTGGAATGGAATCTTTTGATTTTTTGTGGCCGTGATTATGTTCATGGTTTTTCTATGTTCTTCAAGTGTAATGGCTAGGATGATATTAATGCCTACCTGCACTTTTGTCTCCAGGCTGCAGTGTTTTTCTGATGCATCAACTCGGAGGGCAGCTGATTTGTTATCCTCTTTCACGACGATCAAAACTCTTATGAATAACTTATATGATGAGCTGGTGAAAATTCTTCTCACCTTTCTTAAAAGTAGTGATACCCGTGAGCATGTTCTCCAGTATCTTGCTGAGGTTATCAATAGAAACTCATCAAGAGCCCAGATACAGGTGATTTTTGGCGCCACAGTCCAAAGTTGTATCGTTTAACAAGTTACATCTGTCTCATTAAATTATATATGAGTCGCCATCTATGTCTACTGTGTTTCTTTTATAACGTCATTCTAAAGTGTATTTGGCTTTGCACATTCTGATGGACCAAAAGAAAAACGTAGTTCAAGCTTTTTTTGCTTATATTGTGTCTAACATTCGGTACAGGTGGATCCTATTTCTTGTGCAAGTTCAGGCATGTTTGTCAATCTAAGTGCTGTCATGCTTCGGCTCTGTGAACCATTTTTGGATCCACATATGACAAAGAGGGATAAAATTGATCCAAGATATGTATTTTATGGTAACCGTCTGGATCTAAGGTGATGACACTATAAAGACAGGATATATCTTCTAGTCGCTAATCCCACTTTTCTTGATAGCCTTTTTTTTTTTTACCCCCTGACTTCAGAGGGTTGACGGCGGTACATGCATCCTCAGAGGAAGTTGCTGCTTGGATCAATAGGGATAATCCTGCGGCAAGTGATGCCTCTACACAATCTGATCACAGTAATCGCTTGCTACAATCTCACGAAGCCACTAGTTCTAGTAGCAGTGCTGGTGGACTGCAGAGTGCATTACCTGCACCAAATAGTGGTGAAAGGTTTACATTTATCTGTGAATGCTTCTTTATGACAGCAAGGGTTCTCAACTTGGGTCTGTTGAAAGCATTTTCTGATTTTAAGCATCTAGTTCAGGTAATACATGCATATCTATTTATGTTCAACATTTGTGTAGTTGTTTTTCTTTTCAATGTAGCCTAGCACGAATGAAAATTCTCTTGCATATGTTGAATTTATCGGCCTGATACCTTGCTAGTGACTAAATCAACATCATGATAAATGTTTTTCACTTCCTTTTGTCAATAACCATCCTTTCAGGACATCTCCAGATGTGAGGATACACTGTCCACATTAAAATCCATGCAAGAGCAAGCACCTTCTCCACAATTGCAGCAGGATATCACTCGCCTCGAGAAAGAACTGGAGTTGTATTCACAGGAAAAGCTTTGCTATGAAGCTCAAATATTAAGGGTAAACTACCCTTGCCTGTCATCTTTGCCCCTCTAAGTCAAGCAGTTCATCCACTTCATGATCAACTGGTATCTGACTTGCAAACTGAAATATGTTTGCTTTTTTATCAAGATTGGCATTGTGTTGGTTGGGAGGAGAATAATGGTAACCAAATGTTAGGCAATATTACTGAGAGTAATAACCATTTTTATCAGTATGATGGGTGCAGTTAGATGCAATTGTATATCCTAATACCAATTTAATTGATAACAAGAAGACACTAGAGAGGGATTATTGAAAATTGAACTGGAAACTTAGGAAGATAATAAGGGATGGGTTCCGAATATTTTCAAATTTGTATTTTGTTTACCTACATCGACCAGATATATAAGTAAACAAGCTGAGTCAAATTTCGTGTTTGGAAAAATATTGCACAGAAGAAAGTCATGAATTATTGGCTAGGCTTCTGTGGTAGGATTTAGATAATAATTCGGAATTCTAACTAAATCCTGTGAAATAGGAATTTTAACCCCTAAAAAGTGAACAGCCTTGTACAAGGGATCCCAAGCAAGATCTTATTCATAGAATTCTTTTGTTGTGGTTGTGTTATTTAACAGTTATTAAATCATGTATCAGAAAATGAGGTCTATTTTGATGAAATGATTGCTTAGCCTTGGGCTATTACTTGATGTACAAGGAAAATGGAGGTCCATTTTGATGATAAGATCACTTAGATTTGGGCTAAAGCATATGAATTCATAGAATGTGGAAATCTATCTCTTTATTCGTCCAGAAAAGCATATTGCCTATTGCTTTGTGTTCAACTGTTTGCGCAGAAACTATGGTTTTGCTTTCTATTTTGATGAATAATTCAATCCTAGCGAGGACCATAAATCTTTCGACTGTTCTTTAGTTGAAAATAGCATTTCCGCATCTCTAATCACATCCCCTGCTACCACTTCCATTTGTTCCTCCTCCAACTTGGACTTTTTCTTACTATGGATCGTAGAAATGATAAATGTGTGAAATATTGTTGGCTTATCCTCTTGTTGGTACTCCTGGTCTTTACCCTTAAGGATGGAGATTTCATTCAGCGGGCACTTTCTTTCTACCGCTTGATGGTGGTTTGGTTGGTGAACTTGGTTGGTGGATTTAGAATGCCTCTTCCATCAACTTGTCCCATGCATTTTGCATCTATGCCCGAGCATTTTGTTGAAGATGCAATGGAATTGCTCATATTTGCTTCCAGGATTCCTAAAGCTTTAGATGGTGTCACACTGGTAGGTTCTGCTCATGTTTAAATTATGTGAATAGCATTCTCAATAAACTAGCTTATTTTGCTTCTCTGGATTTTGATTTTGATTATCATCTTATTCTTGTTTGACAGGATGATTTTATGAACTTCATTATCATGTTCATGGCAAGCCCAACATATATCAGAAACCCGTATTTAAGAGCGAAAATGGTTGAAGTGTTGAATTGCTGGATGCCTCGTAGAAGGTAATTTGGTGACTCCTATTTGATGTTGATTACTGTTAATGTTGCTGAGTTTGCAAAAAGCTGGGTACTGACAGTGCTTGGTTTACATTTGCAGTGGTTCATCTGCGACAGCCACTTTATTTGAAGGCCATCAGTTGTCTCTGGAGTTTCTTGTAAAGAACCTCTTAAAGCTTTATGTGGACATTGAGTTCACTGGTTCTCACACGCAGGTGATTGTTTCTTAGTTTAGTTCGGAATAATTGTTATGCTGGCAAAATAAGTTGCTTTATCATTTTACAAGTGTGAACTAATTACTGTTAGTAAATTGGTCCCGGATCTTCAATCAATTGGTAACCATCATTTCTGTAGCTGGTTTCCCTGGTCCTGCCTTATTGCATATGTTTGATATGTGTCTATTTATGTCATGTCCTCTTATTCTCTTGTGTTTTGTGGTCATGAATAGTTAATAAGCAACTAAAGAAACATTTAGTTCCTTCATTTAGTTAATTGGGTCAAGAGGCCTCTTTTCCATATGATTTGTGTTCTAGATTCATTGATTCTTTCAGTTGGTCCATTTGCACCTCAACAATAGATATTATTAGGTATTTAATACCCTTGATATTTAGCACATGCACAGTGTCATCTGATATCGCCATAGTTACTTAAACAGAAGATTTCATCCGATGCCCATCTCTAGATCATATTCAGCGCATCAGCTGCTCCTGTTGTTAATTTAACTCCATAAACCATGCTTCAAGAATCTGTTCACTATTTATATTTTCTGTCATTGTCTGTTTGACGTACCTTTTCTGTTTTTACTCTACTTGCAAATAGAACAAGTATATCCTTTACGTGATTCTAGCGAACGGACTTGAAATGTCTTAGGTTGTAAACAATGAGAATGGTAATTTCTTTTTTCAATTTGATGGGATATAAATTTATCTTTATCAATCCAGGATAGAAATCTTCCACAATACGCAATTGAAGGAACAAAAATTTCAACATCTTTCCATGTTTCATATGGTTTCATAACTGATTAACATGTTTGTTTTTTTGGTCTTGTGCAGTTCTATGACAAGTTCAACATTCGGCATAATATTGCAGAGCTTCTTGAATATCTATGGCAGGTTCCTAGTCATCGTAATGCTTGGAGACAGGTAGAGCAACAACGGTTAGAAATATTTGCTCATTTATTCAGTTGATTAGGCATATCTTTTAAACCCACTGTTTTATGCTGTTTCAGATTGCCAGAGAAGAACAAAAGGGTGTCTATTTGAATTTCTTAAACTTCTTGATCAATGATAGTATATATCTGCTAGATGAGAGTCTGAACAAAATTCTTGAACTCAAAGAGTTGGAAGCAGAGATGTCAAATACTGCAGAATGGGAACGCAGGCCAGCTCAAGAGAGACAGGAGAGAACTCGCCTTTTCCATTCCCAGGAGAATGTCAGTTTCTATACTCAATAAGTGCATTTATCTACCTTTGAAGTCACAATAGTAGATCAAATAAATAATCTGGATTACTTTCAGATCATCCGAATTGATATGAAGTTGGCAAATGAGGATGTGAGTATGCTGGCATTCACATCAGAGCAGATAACTGCACCTTTCCTACTTCCTGAGATGGTAATGAAATGTTCCTTCACTGCTCCTTCAGTGATGTTTCTCCTTAGTTGCAGGTGCCCTTTAATTTGTTTTGTACTTAGTTAGGAGCTTTGCATCTTCCACTTTGTACAGGTTGAAAGAGTTGCCAGCATGCTCAATTACTTTCTCCTGCAACTTGTTGGTCCACAAAGAAAATCTTTGACTTTGAAAGACCCTGAGAAGTATGAATTCCGGCCAAAACATCTGCTCAAGCAGGTTAGCTTGGATCTCTATCGGTGTCAGTTGCTTTTTATCTTTATCTCTTAGTTTATACAAACGGGGGAAAAGAAGTTGTAGGGAGGGGCTAGGAGAGGGATTTGGGGAGGAATTGGCAGAGTACAGAGATTGGAAGACCACTTGTATAATCTTCACATAAGTCACCAAAATGACTGAACAGTGCTGCACTACTGGGTGAATCTACAAGCCCCTCATTTACCTCATCCCTAAATTTAGACTTTTGCAACTAGATTAGTCTTGCATAATATGAGATTGCTTTTAGATACAATGAGCCAGCGGGGTGTTTTCCTTTAAAATCTTGTAAAATTGCGAATTAAATGCTTTTGAAGTATTGCTGTACATCTCCTAATTCACTTCTATTTAATCCATTGAAGATTGTACGAATATACGTTCATCTAGCTAGGGGTGATGTAGAAAAGATATTCCCAGCGGCCATCTCAAGGGACGGCCGATCATATAATGAGCAGGTAAGCTGCTGTAAGAAAGTTCCAGAAAGATGGAATGCCGTCATTCTAATTTGTTCTCAATTCTGTTAGCCGGTCATAGATAATCTGACACTATTTTCTGGGTCCAGTTATTTACGGCTGCAGCTGATGTCCTTCGAAAAATTGGTGAAGATGGAAGGATTATACAGGAATTCATTGAGCTTGGTGCAAAAGCTAAAATTGCAGCTTCTGAGGCAATGGACACTGAAGCTGCCCTGGGTGATATCCCAGATGAATTCCTTGACCCGATCCAGGTATGGCCCTTGGCTTTTCTTTTGTGTATTTCTATGTCATAATAGATCCAGATTGTAATTGTTAGTTTAACTATGTCATTAGTTCTAGCTGGGGCAATGATGATGATGCTACTACCATTTGAAACGTAAAGAATTGACATATATAACACAAGTGGACAATAGAAACGTGGTTATTTAACATTATTTCCCTTTTTGCAGTACACCTTAATGAAGGATCCTGTGATATTACCTTCCTCGAGAATCACAGTGGACAGGCCTGTCATTCAAAGGCATCTCCTTAGTGACGGTGTAAATCTCCAATTTTCAAGTTTTCTGTAAATCTGTTTCCAAAGGGCTCAAAGATTAAGTACAGTGAGCTGTCTCTAACTCATTGGCTGTGACTTGCAGACTGACCCATTTAACCGCTCCCAGCTTACTGCTGATATGCTGATTCCGAATGCCGAGTTGAAGGCAAGAATAGAGGAGTTCGTGAGGTCCCAAGAATTGAAGAGGCATGGTGAAGACTTCAGCATGTAAAGCACAAAAGCTGCCATACAAACCACGACAGGCGAAATGCTTATTGATTAGGATTCTGCTCTAAAATCAACATAGCCAAAGGGGTACAACCGTGACCCATGCTGAAGTTTAAATCAATTCTTGCCAATATTCACGTCAGGAGATTAACTTTAATTTGTGACATAGTGTACTGAGGTTATATTTTCTCATAAAGCAACATGAAGGTATTCATAGTGATGGCAAGTGGATCATATGATCTCGTGTATTCACATTTAGTGTAAATGCTGTAAAATGTGTTCACGACCAAACCTTGCAATAATTCATTCTTCTTGACTGGTAAGATTAACATACATCTTATTCCGTCCCCTTTTTTCGTTTCCCTTATGGGGGAGAGTTTGTCACGGAGATGCATTGGACGATGGGGTCAAAGATTTTTGGATGTTTTGGTATGTTAACATGTTACTGATTCTTTTTTCGCGGGAAAAAAAAAGGGGTTGTGTTCTGTCATTTATATACCCACTTTAGTGAACCAATTCTCTTTTATTTATAACTTTGGTGACCTTTGGAATAATTTGTTGGACAATTTTGTGCTTTCTCTTAAGTTACGTTATTTGATTCAGATAAAGATAATAAAGGGATTTAATAAATGATCTAGATTAATGATTGATAAAGATAATAAAGGGATTTAATAAATGATGTAGATTAATGGTTGGAGTTCGGGTGAAAAATAGATTCCAATTATTTTAGGCTAGATATATATCGGTCTTATGATAGGGAAGTTCAATATAGAAGTTATATAAAGGTTAAAGTCTCTTGTAGTTATTCATATTAATCGTAAGCATAAGAAATTTTTAACTCGTTAAAAGAGTTTACGTATTGAGAAAACTATAGAAAGACTTAGTTCGTGTATCGTAGAGCACTTTCTGTAAAGGTTCCGGGAGGTTCGTTATCGTTTGGAGCTCGGAATCGGCATCGGAATCAGAGATAGAACCGAAATAAGGTATTTTGTATTATCTTCGTTTTTAATCCTTTCATGTAGATCTGGGGTATGTAATAAGGTTTATACTACGTATTATATGTGGTATCAGAGCGGTTACGTGATCGACTTGCCGGAAACGAAGGTTTTTCTGTTTTTCATCTCATATAGTTTTTCTCATTTTTGGTTTCGTTTTTCAAATTTTTTTATGTATATAATTACGTAAAAGTGGCATAGATAAGGTTAGCTACAAAAAACAAGTCGAAAACTAGCCGAACAGAGCAAAAAATAGTCTTGGGAAGTCAAAAATTATCTCCAGCGTCAGTGGGAGACGGAGACGTTGGACGCGTGCTACAGTAGACGCGACGACTTGCGACCTGCGTTCCCATGTGTGGGACGGGGCCCTCTGAGTGGTAGGCCGAGATGAAGGACATGTGGTGGTGTATGTACTACATGCGTCGTACAATAGACGTACGTCTGCGTGTGGGTAGCGCATGACACGCACGCACCATATGCATCTAGCCTACGTGCACACGCACTGACGTGTATGTCACGTTAGCAGCTGATGTCATGCTGACGTCAACCGTACGTGCTACAGTGCTTTTCCAAAAAAAACACAAATTCCAGATTTCCCATAAAGATACCCAGGAAGGTTTTGGGTCAGTTTTCGGGTCTGAAAAATTTATAAAGTAAGTTTTTCCATTTTCTGGATTTATTACATTATTAATAAAATAAAGTTTAACTTCAGAAAATGGAATTAAGGTATTCTGAATCTGATTTCAAGTGAATTTTCATGCTTCGGATATCATATGAGGGAGATACACGAGTTTCTCGTGTCTCGGGTCTCATGTTCGGTTTTTGGGATTGCTAATAGTTAATCGGAAAAGGAATTGAGACATTTTGAAGCCATTTTTGAGTGAATTTTTATGTAATGAACTTACCATAAGGGAGATACATGAGGTTTTTGTATCTCGGGTAGTCAGTTCAGTGTCTGGTGATGCATCATAGTCACTCTATTGAGAATTTTCTCTTACAGAAGTCTCAAATGAAGTTTTCAGAGAATGTCTTCAGTACGAGTGTGTGACAATGAGACAGTGCATTCGATTTTTGCATTTTTTGATGTTACATTGTCACATACTATATGACCATAAAGAATGTGAAGATAACATAAAGATGTATCCCTTGTGTTTGTGGACTTTTTGAGTACTGATAAGAATGTAGTCACCAAAGTGGCCTTTCAAGTCAGTATTTTGAATTGTTTTGCTTGCATTTTGGGGATGTCTCTGATTTTATGTTTGGTTATTCTGCTCAAAGGTGTTGACCTTACATAACATTTTGAGATGTGCATAAAAGCATTAGATAGAGGAAAGCTATTACTCAAGTGATATATTCACTCATAAGAGTTGATAGTTTGTGCTCTGATCGCTTTTATGTGTGGAGGTCTAGTTGCATATATTATGTATTGAGCCCAAAGGTGTTTCATAATATATGTGGCCGAATTTTTAGTAAAGATGCTATTTAATGACTTGAGTATCGCTGTTGTCCTACATTTGTGCTGAGTAAAAGATTATCATCTTGAAGTCACCTTTTTAGTCAACAAAAACAGTGTCGCCATTAAAGCCCTGACCGGTTTCAATGCAAAGAAGTGGACGAATAGTGTATTGAATGCTATGGAGATAGTTGTGGTTGATATGACCATACGGACAGATAGACCGTCTCCATTTACATCCATGACCTTGAAAACTCATAAAACAACCTATGAAGCCTGGGATCGGTCTAACATATTATATCTAATGATCATTAAGAGATCCATTCCTAACCATCTATTAAGTGGATTTCCAGACACAAACATAGTGAAGAAGTTTTTTGGTAATGTCTCCCAGAGGTACACATTCTCATCTAGTGTTGAGATAAGTGCCTTGATGAAAGCATTATTCTCTATAAGGTATATGGGAGAAAAGGGGAGTAATAGAGAACACATCGAGAATGATTCATCATCACAGTAGATTGAGGATGTTGGGACTTCAATGCTTTGATAGCCCATTTTGTTGCTGAGGACGAGAAACTCAAGCTTGCTACTCCTATAGCCCTCGAAGTAGCTAAAGGGAAGACAAAGATAAAGCCCGCTAAGTTCAAAGGTAGAAAATTCAAATCTTCTCCACATACTGATGTTGGTCAAGCCAATGATGATAAAGGTCCTAGGGATATAAAGAAACTAGTAGTAAGAGGTTTAAAAAGAAAAGACAGAGACCATCAGGTTACTCTTTGGCTTGTCAATTATGAATCTAATTTGCAATAGTTGCGTTAAGTACATAGTGGCAATTTAGTGGAACATTTGATCAAGGTGCTTCCACAATGAAAAGGTTCATATCCAGGATAAAGCCAAATAAAGGAAAGGAGAAACTGAAGACTCACAGTAATGAAGAAGTGGAAGTAATATCAATAGGGGATTTATATACTGAACTTTATTGTAAGGTTCATTTGAGTTTTACACGACACATTTTATATGTGATCTTTTAATCAATTTTGAACAAAGAAGGTTGACGTTTTGCATTTAATACTTTTATTATACAATTGTTTAATGCAAAACATAATGGTACAACTTTCTTCTTATATGGTTTGTATAGAATGTGTCTTACCTCGAATTAGATAAATGCTTTTTCGTATCTTGCTAAACAAGTTATGAAATGAAGGACCCCAATGAATGAGAAGTCATGCATGGTGTGACATAAAAGTTTAAGCCATAGTTCCAGAGCTAGGGTTGAGAGATTGATCAAGGAAATCATTTTTTAATTATAGATTATGATGATCTGGGAACATGTGCTAATTGTTGCAGGGGTAAGTTGACTAATAAGAATATTGAGATCAACTCATGCTTCTGACTTGTTGAGTCTGATACATAAAGAAATCGATAGACCTCATACAGTTACATTGTGCAATTCTAAATGTATTCTCACATTTGTTGATGATTATTCTCATCACAATTATATGTTCTTACTTAAAGACTAAAGGTTGAGAACCAATTGAGAAAATTCATCAGGATAGTTAGATTTGACAGTGGAGGAGAATATCATGGCAAATATGATGTTTCAGGACTTTAAAAGGTCCGTTTGCCAGATATATGAAATCAGTTAGAATAGTGACTTAATTCACTATGCTGAGTAGTTCTAAGCAAAATGGTGTGTTGCCGAAAGCCATAACTACACCCTAAAGGACTTGAAGAAGTCAATGCAGAGCAAGATTAGTCTACCTAATTACCTAAAAGTTTAAAAACCCATCCTTGCTCACATTTGTGTATGGGGTTGTCCTACTAGGTAGTATAATCCTTATAAAGATTGTATGCTTGCTATGTTAATTGCTATTTAGTAAAATATCTTGACCACTTTAAGACTACAACTTTTACTATAGAGAAGGAGGGACCAAAATAGTGGAATCACAAACAATTAAGTTTTTGGAATACCATGTCTATGATGATGGTGGGCCTATTGTTTCAGATGACAGCAGGGCGGACATTACAGTTATCATGTACCCGCTACTCATACAGTTAGATCCGGTGGATCTAGGTCTTTGTAATGTTCATGTATAGGAACAAGAATCCATACCTGTACATACAGAGGTTGCTGGGGGTACAAGATCTATTATAGTTAAGTGAATCCACTAGAGTGAGACGACCTGATATCCCATCTGATTATGTAGTCTATTAGGTGAACAAGACTATACTATTAAACGTGTTACGAATCCAGTTACTTTTACAGAAGATGTTCCTGGACCAAATGCGAATGTGTGGTGGGATGTGATGAATGAAGAGATGTAAGCCATGAAGCATAGTAAGGTCTGGGAGTTAGTTGATTTGCAGCGAAATCGTCAACTGTCAATGAAGTTTAAAGACCTAAAAGATTTTAGGATAAAGTTCGACCGGTTTATAGGCTCGCTTAGTTGCCTAATGGTTCACTCAGAGAGAAAGGTTGACTTTAAGTTACCTTTCTTTCGTATCCTTGGAGAATAAATTTAAGTGATTAAGGCAATTGTAGCTCATGATGATATAGAGTTACATCAGATGGCTGTCAAAACCGCTTTCCTGAATAAAGATCTTTATGAAGTTTTTTATATGGTACAACCTAAGGGATCCCAGGATCCAGAAGGAATTGGTTTGCGCGTTGCGCAGATCAATATATGGTTTGCATCAAACCTTCTAAAAGTGATACCTTACATTTGATGAGGTTGTCCCATCTTTCAGCTTCATGGAAAATAAAATTTAAAAGATGCTTGTACTATGAGGTCAAGGGGAGCAAAGTTATCTTCCTATTACTGCATATGGAGGATATATTACTCAAGTCAAATTACTTGACCATGTTGGATGAGGTTAAGTAACTTTTGGTCATCAACTTTGACATAAAGGACCTTGGTGTAGCATCTTCTACCCTAGGTATTCAAGTTCACCAAGATAGATCTCAACACTCATCAGACCTCTCATAGAATGCATGCATTGAGTATGTGTTACAAAGGTTTAATATGGTCAACAGTAAACCTGTCGTAGCACCTGTTTATCATAGTGAGAGATAATCTTTAGTACATTATCCAAAGAATAAAATAAAGAGAGAGGTTATGAGGAATATTCCATATTCTAGTATGGAGGATAGCCTGATGTATGCTCGGCTATATACTAAGTAGGACATTGCATTCACTGTTTGACTGTTTGGTTAATATCTGGTTAATCCAGTTGTAGACGATTAGAATGCAGTCTAGTGAGCATTGAGATACTAAAAAGAATTAAGGATTATATGTTGACATATAGAAAAGTCAACAGACTAAACCTCGTAGGAAATTTAGATTCAAATTTTATCTATGTATCCGGATGATTGAAAATTCACTTAAGGTTACAGTTTTAAGTTTGCAGATGGTACAATGTCGTAGAAGTGTGTTAAGAAGACATAGGTAACTTCCTTGACTATGCATGCAAAGTGCATGCTATGGGGCTGCTTCACAGATGGTTTAGCTCAGAAACTTAATTTCTGACTTGTCTGTGGTTAAGTTAGTGGCTAGACCCATTTGGTTGTATTGTGATAATCTTCTTGTCGTGTTATTTAATAACAACAAAGAATATCACAAGGTCTTAACATTTAATGATCAATTATTTGGTCATAAAAGTGTTGATAAGAAAAGGTGACATTAAAGTTTTGGAGTATTTAAGGGCCGAAGAATTGTAAGTTAATCCTTTAATTAAAAAACATCACCCACTTATATTTATGACATAAATATAAAGTATGAGCGTTTTGACGTCTTTAGACACTGTTAGTTAGGGGATCGTTATGTTTGCTCCATGTACATTTGTATATTTTGATATATTATGATAGTATGATGGTTCATCATTAAAGATGATCATCGTTTATTCTCAGCAATACGTGTTGTCATACATTGTCACAGTATATATAAAAGTCTTAAGATTTGTGTCGATCTTAAGCATTTAAAGGTCATTAGGCATATATACAGATTGACCTTGCGCCTATGTCATTTAGACGCATACAGTTCTAGTATAGATATCTATGAAGTTTGACATGACATAGGAGGATATAAGTTTTTAATCTCATAAAGGTTCTCTAATGCAGCTTAGCATTTAGTTAGAGAACATAAAAGTTTTCTCTAATGTGGTTTAGCAATTGGTAAGAGGAAACAAGTTTTCTCTAATGCTGTTTAGCATTCGGTGAGAGAAAACATGATTTCTCTAATGTAGTTTAGCATAAAGTTGGA
>JANSVA010000008.1:13282478-13305373 GCA_025504915.1 Erythroxylum reticulatum | reverse complement strand
TTGGATGAGATATTGATAGAGACAACCAATGTCCCATTCCCCTGAAACATGCAATATGCACACTCCTATGTCTATTTATAAAGAGTTTAACATGATTTGTGCACGTAATCAGCTTGGAGTGGAGTGTATCTTTTGTTCAACTTGTATTCGTTTTGTGGAGTGTTGTCCATAGGAGGGGCTTACTGGTTTGTTTTTAATATTATGAACTCGCTTTTTTGCCTGCATTGGTATTCTTAATTAAATTAGGACATGAATATATTAATAAGACAACTGTTTGCATGCAGAGAAGTTATGGTCTGAGTTGGAAATTTTTGTTTTTGATTAGCTAATTAATGTTGACAGGTAATCCTGCGATTGATGGCTCAAGAAGTTTAAGATGATTTTGCTAACTTATCTGCTTCACATGTAACATACATGATGCACACATTGACTAGCGAAAATCAAATCATTTTTTACTTTACTGAATGGGATAACTATGTTCCTAACATGAAAGTTATATGTAACTACACATATAATTTGATCATACTCTTTTCATTAGCATCTTTTTAATCTGTTCTTGTTTCAGGGTGGTAAGCCAGGTGGAGTACTCCTCTTTGGTTGATCTGCATGGTTTGCTTTTGGACCTAGTTGCTTAACTTCTAGGTGCCTTATCTCGTATCATGTAATCAGTCAACAAATTTTCAATACAGATGATGATACTATCTTAAATCAAAATAAAAATATATCCATTTGCATTTTACTTTTATTTATTCATGATCAAAGTGGAGGCAGACATTTGGGCTTGCCTGCCCCCATGTGCTAAAACCTTAAGCAATATGTGTTTTGTGTTTTTTTGCACTTCATAGATTTAGCTTTGTAACTGAACGATTCTTTATGGATCTAAACACTCGTTGAATTGACACTAGCATTGCTCGAAGTGAAACACTGAGTATCATTAATGGGATGCAGTACCTGAAACTTGGGGTATGTGTATACATTAACTTTGTCTCAAGGTAAATGCATTGAGGAAACGGCTAAACTTTGATTTGATGCAAGTTAATAAGGAGGGAGGTCTAAATGCTTCAGCTTCCTTTGTGGTAAAAGCTAATCCTTTTAACCGTGCTCCACACAAACGCAAAAGTGAACTTCACCATGCACTTTGTATCATGCTTTCAAATATCCTAGCCCCACTTATAGATGGTTGAAAAAGCCATTGGCCTCCTTCAAGTGTGGACAATGCACTTACTCTTTGGTATGAAGCTGTGGGGAGAATAAGAGGGCAACTTTTGCACTTAATGGATAAACAAAGCAAACATATAGTTGTAAGTGGATCTTCTAAGTTTCTTTTGTCTGTGAAGTTATGCATCAAGTTAAACAAGAATTGATTAACTAACTTAAGGTTGCTTGCGGTAGCCTTATGTTAGCCCTAAAATTGTGAATTCCGTCATAATGCTTCTCTAAGATGAATCATGTTCAAACTACCTCATTTCTTTTTGTTTTCATATGTTATGGTTGTCCTATGTGTTGATATGATGCAAGTTTATATTTGGAGGCCCTTTGGGTGTAATTGTTTATGTTGTATCAACAAATTTTTAGACATATGCTTTTGCATTTGATGCTCAGCGATGTACAATCCTCTCGATATGTTTAGTAATTGTTTATGTCGCTATGTTTAGCAACATATATATGGATATTATGGATCTGAAGGTGAACTTGCTAATGGAATAATAACTTTGTTTACCATCCATCATTTATGTTGTATCCACAAATTATACAATATATATGCTGTTTTTTTGAATATATATCATATGTCAATTTCTGTTTTAACATTTTTGGTATGTTGTTTTCCTTGCAGAGGGATGCTGAAAAAGTTTGCTACTTGATTAAGACTGTTCCTATGGATGGGTTGGATACAAGGCCACGTTGTTTGTGTGTCGGAAGTGCTTCTTCTTTCGAAGTTCTTTCTAATGAATCTGGAAGTGGTAGCAGTAGTGTTAGGTTTACTGATTTGAGTCTACCATCACGAGATATGTAAAAATCTTGAAAACAAACTTATTCTGGTTCGTTGGTTTTTTATTGTTATTGATGATTCATAAGATTCATAAATGCTCCTACATTTTTAATTATTAAAATTAATGATATACATGAATAATTATTAAAATTAATGATATGTAAAAAAATTGAAGAGTTATTAAATAAATAAAATTCAATAGTAATTAAACAAATAAGAATAAAAATTGTATTTTAAACAATAATTATTAAAATTAAAAAATTATTAAATTAAAATGATTTTCGAAATAATGAAAATAATAATAATGTCACATTCCGCGACGTCATAAAAAATTGCAAAAAAAACATCGTAGAAAGATCAATATTTTAGTGATGTTTTTGGAAATGTCGCAGAATGTTTGTATTTTCCGTTACGTTTTATGGAAAATGTTGCAGAAATCTTTTACCTACATCACATTCTGCGACGTTTTTTAAAACATCTCAAATTATATTCTGTGACGTTTTTTGACATTTTGTGACTTTTAAACATCGCAGATTGTGTGTATTTCTTGTAGTGTAAAGATAATAAAGTAACCCACTAAATGATCTAGATTAATGAGTTAAAGTTTGGGTAAAAAATGAATCCTAATTAGTATGGACCAGACCCATATCGACCTTACGATGAAGAAGCTCGATATGGAAGTTATATAAAGGTTAAGGTCTCCTGCAGTTGCTTATATCAATCGTAAGTATAAGGAATCTCTGACTCTGACCCGTTAAGAGAGTTTACGTATTGAGAAAAATGTAGAAAGACGTAGTCTTTTGTTTGTCTGAGCTTCGGAAGCAGAACAGCAATCTCCATGGACCAAAGGTTCTATGGAATAGTGGCTGCAGGTTCTATGGGAGCTTAAGACCACAAAGGTTGAGGAAGATGAGAAACGAGACTTGGAAGATGTGCTAATGATATTCCTTTTCGGAAAGGACAAAAAGAAAGATTTGGATGAACTACCAGGAGAGTTAGCACAGCGCAATTTGGGGGTTCATTAGTAATTGTCAGTGATGGAAACTAGTTTAGTTGTAGCTGAAGTGTGTGGTATGCTTCTGCAAAACCAGTAGCTAGCTGTAGGTTCCCTTTGGTCCTCTCCTGTTTGTATCTTGAATGTTTTAATAAGACTAAAGTTGACCAGATTATAACTTCTAAAATTTATAATCAGATATACTCAATTTCATTGATAGCGATCAAATAATTATAAACACCTCTCAGCTCTTTACACCAAACAAGATTCCGGGAAGACTGGAAGGTACTCCTACTCCCCTAATGAATGGTTGCTGTACTTGTGGGATCTTATAAGATTTTGAAGGTGTAGTCAGCACTGCCACCAAGTACAATCAAGCCATCATCTTGCTCTAAACCAGTTTCCTTAAGAAAAATGTCGGCGGTTAATGAACATAAATTTGTTCATGTAGTTCTCCTGCCCAGTGCTGGTGTGGGTCACCTCGCACCTTTCCTTCGTTTAGCTACTTCACTGACAACCCGCGGAGTCCAAGTCACCGTTATCACTCCACACCCAACAGTTTCCTTGGCTGAGTCACAAACTTTGTCTCACTTCTTCACGTCCTTCCCTCAGATCACCCAAAAGCAGCTTAATCTCCTTCCAGTTGATCACAAGCATTCTAGTAATGCGGATGACCCTTTCTTTCACCATGTTCAAGTCATTCGCCAATCGTCTTCCCTTCTTTTGCCTCTACTGTCCTCACTATCCCCACCTGCTTCTGCTCTTGTCACGGACATGAGTTTGGTTGCTGCAGTTATTCCCATCACCCAAGTTCTTAATCTTCCTAACTATGTTTTCTTCACATCATCTGCTAAAATGTTAGCACTTTTCCTATCCTACCACAACATATTTGGTTCAAGACATACTTCTGATTTGGGGAGGTCAGAAGTCATCAAGATTCCAGGTCTAGAACCAATGCCCAAATCATGGATTCCTCCACCACTTCTACAAGATAAAGATAACCTCTTCAAAATCTCTTTCTTTGAGGATGGTAAGAAGATGACAGACTCAAGTGGAATTCTTGTCAACACATCTGAAGGATTCGAGCAAGAAACACTCAGAAAGCTTAAAGAAGGAGAAGTTATAGAAGGGCTACCCGCAGTCCTTGCCGTTGGACCACTTCCACCGTGTAATCTAGGGAGATGCGTGCCATTAGCATGGCTTGAAGGTCAACCGGCTAGATCAGTGGTCTATGTGAGCTTTGGCAGTCGGACGGGTATGTCAAGAGAGCAAATCAGGGAAGTGGGCGATGGATTGGTAAGAAGTGGTAGCAGGTTTATATGGGTGGTAAAAGAGAAAAGAGTTGATGTGGAAGATGATGAAGACCTAGATCAGGTACTAGGTGATGAGTTGATGGATAGAGTGAGGATGAAGGGACAGGTGCTCAGGTGGTCAAACCAAGTGGATATATTAAACAGCCCTGCAGTTGGTGCATTTGTGAGTCACTGCGGGTGGAATTCAGTAATTGAGGCTTTGTGGCATGGTGTGCCCATCTTAGCATGGCCACAACATGGAGATCAGAAGATCAATGCAGAAATCGTGGAAAGAATTGGAATAGGGACATGGGAGAAGAGTTGGGGTTGGGGTGGAGAGATTCTAGTTAATGGAGCCAAAATTGCAGAAAGGATCAGATACGTAATGGAGAATGAAGCATTCAAACTCCAGGGCATGCGCATCAGAGATGAAGCTAGGAAAGGAGAGGGATTATGTGGAGATTGGAACAGGGGTTTGATAGAGCTCTGTGACAGGTTGAAGGCTTGAAGTATTCGGCATCAACACCTCATTTATCGCCTATTTTGTTCGTCTTCGTATCCCCCTCAAGTATGATTGTTATAGTACATGAAATGTAGAATGTTTGAAGTATTCCACAAATAATTGTGGAATCATTTGCATAAGATTCAACTTGAATACAACTTAACATCCTTATAGCTAAGAGAATTAAACAACAAAATAACTCAAATCACCGGATGATCTTCCGTATAAGTTTCTTCACCCTTCTTTCCTTACTAGAGCATGGCACCATCATGCTTGGATTTCGTTGGCCGGCAGGTGGCAAAGAATCCACTTACTGCCAAAACAATCTAAATGCGTCAAAGGGACTCACAAAAGCTGTTTATTCCAATGTTGACCGCAACAACCATGCTGGTGATGACATGCTTATTGAAACAAGTGAAACGAAAGTTGGGAAGACCTGTAAATCACTTGCTGTTAACCTGATTGAAAGAGCCTATGAAGGGGGTGGTATTCTGTTATGTCTTCAAATAGAGGCACTCAAGTTGGGCGAATATGCTTCTTCCTTCCTTCGATTAAAAGTCTTAGGTGAATCTGGATTATAATTAATGAGGAGCTCTTTAGAAAGTAGTTGCTATCTTCCAAGCTTGACATAGAAATTTGGTTATTGATTAAAGAAGTTTTGAGTTCATCTGACGCATTCAAACGTTACAGAAATATCACCACACGTCATAGTAAGGACACCCACTCGTGTGGACCAAGTTCAGACTGTTCTTATACTAAAAACCCGTAATCACAATGGAATGAATAAAGGTAAATAATGAAATGAAAGATTCAATTCGTTGAAGTGAAATCAATTTAATCCTCGATTCCAATTTGTTAAGCTCAAGTCACTTAGTCGTCCAAAACCTTAATTGTTTCATTTATAAATAAAAATCAAAATTCTATTTTAATCTCTAAGACTTATTCTAAACATTTTCTCCATTTCGAAGTGTTAAGACCCGTTCTACGTACTAAGTTCTTATTTAAGTTTTGTTACAAACTCTTATATAAGTGCTAATTAATATATAGTAAAACTTCAATAAATTAATATTGTTGGGATCATGATATTTATTATTTTATAGAGATATTAATTAACCGATAAATTAATATTTATTAATTTAAAGAGATTTTTGTAATTGATTGAATATAATGAATCTAAAACATAGATTCATTGCACATAATATTAATGAAAACTAATAAATAATGTTCATTGTTTCTTAATAATTAACTATTATTCATTGTATTTTTACTAAAAACATTCAATGTATGTACGTATGATGGAGATAGAAAATATTTTATAAACAAGATAGAAAATTTCTTGAAACTACATCCAACAATGAGTTCTCATCTAAAAGGTGTCACGAAATCAACTGCAAATACCAACTAGACTTAAATTTTAAGAAAAAACAAACAACACTAGAATCATATTTCATTAAATTGTCTTAGTTATATTTGTGTAAATTTATATAATTATTAATTTATGATATTAATGGGACTCTATATTTACATAGGGGTATTTTGAAAATATATTATCTTATTATCTTATCGAAATTTGTTAAATTTTTAACTGACCCAAATCGAGACCGGAGAAAAATACTATCTTAGAGAGTTTATTAATTTACCGAGTATCAATTTAAAGAGGTTCTATTGTATTTTCGTTTAAAAAAATCTATATTATTACATATATATATAGATACAATTTCTAATCTTATAACCTAAAATTGTAATAACTTTTTAGCACAATCTTCTTTTCGTCTCTTAATTTATTAACATTTGGAGCAAAGCGCTCTTTATAGGAATATTTTCAAAAATGACGAATTGAGTTCAATCCATCATCCTAATCAACTAATTACCAAATATAATTATCAATAGTTTGATATCGTCAAACAGTCAAATATTTCTCAATTTGCCAAAAAATAGTTGATTAGTTATTTACCAAACAAGATCTATATTTTGTTAGCTAATCGTTGATAGAATGAGCTAATAGTTAATGTAATTAATTAACATTTATATATTGATTATGATTAAATTATTAATTATTTTATAAAATTAAAGCCATCTTGACTCTTAGAAAAAGCATATAAAGAAGTTACCTAAATATTCCCAATTTTCTAACATGAACAGTGTTGCACTATTGGTGAATCTGTAAACCTGACATGTATCTTTCGTTAAATTAAGGCTTTTACGACTGGAAGAGCCTTATGTAACATAAGATTGTGTTTAGCTACAATGAGCAGAAGGGTGGGTTCCTTCATAATCATATCAAATTGCAAGTTTAATGCTTTCGAAGCTTTGATGTACAGATCCTAATTCACTTCTCAGACTCAGTTTTTGCATTTACATTACTGTAGCAAGGGTGGAAGTTGATAACATATGCCGAAATTGCCTTCCCAAGGGATGGGTGATCTTATGATAAATGCAGTATACTAGTCCGAAAAAGCAGGACTAGGACTAGGTATATTGGAGAGGACTTGGGTTATGGGGTTTGAAAGATTGGTTAAGAAAATGATATGTGTACAAACTTTCTTGCCGTCCACGCTTGTTTAACTTTTAAAATGCACGTGCAGATGCAGATATACACTCATTTCAATCATACCAACGAAGTCTTAGTTGTCATATTTGACTCACAAACTTGTCGGATATATAAGATTGAAGTTGCCACCAAGTAAAATCAAATCAACGCCTTGCACCAACGCC
This sequence comes from Erythroxylum reticulatum, assembly GCA_025504915.1. Lineage (NCBI taxonomy): Eukaryota > Viridiplantae > Streptophyta > Magnoliopsida > Malpighiales > Erythroxylaceae > Erythroxylum > Erythroxylum reticulatum. The sequence continues at coordinate 13,297,880 of JANSVA010000008.1, read as the reverse complement.
TGTTTACTTTGAAAATCATGTTGGGTGTTAATGAACAAAAACTTACTCACGTAGCTCTCCTCCCAAGTGCTGGTATGGGTCACCTCACACCCTTCCTTCGTTTAGCTGCTTCACTGACAACCCACCATGTTCGAGTCACCATTATCACCCCACGTCCAACGGTTTCACTGGCTGAGTCACAAACTTTGTCACACTTCCTCACATCGTTCCCTCAAATCGCCCAAGTGCAGCTTCATCTCCTTCCACTTGATCACAAGCAATCTGGAAATGCAGATGACCCTTTCTATTACCATATTCAAGTCATTCGGCAATCATCTTCCCTTCTGTTGCCTCTACTGTCCTCACTCTCCCCACCTGCTTCTGCTCTCATCACAGATATGAGCTTGGCTGCTGCAGTTATTCCCATCACTCAAGTACTTAACCTTCCTAACTATATTTTCTTCACATCATCTGCTAAAATGTTGACACTTTTCCTATCCTACCACACCATATTTGGTTCAAAACATACTTCTGATTTGGAGAGGTTGGATGCCATCAAGATTCCAGGTCTAGAGCCCAATACCCAAATCATGGATTCCCCCACCACTTTTACAGGATAAAAATAACCTTTTGAAAATCTATTTCTTTGACAATGGTAGAAAGATGACAGACTCAAGTGGAATTCTTGTCAACTCATCTGAAGGATTCGAGCAAGAAACACTCAGAAAGCTTAAAGAAGGAAAAGTTATAGAAGGGCTACCATCAGTCCTTGCCGTTGGACCACTTCCACCGTGCGATCTTGGGGGATGCGTGCCATTAGCATGGCTTGAAGGTCAACCGGCTAGGTCAGTGGTCTATGTGAGCTTTGGCAGTAGGACGGGCATGTCAAGAGAGCAAATCAGGGAATTGGGCGATGGATTGGTAAGAAGTGGAAGCAGGTTTATATGGGTGGTAAAGGAGAAAAGAGTTGATGTAGAGGATGATGAAGACCTAGATCAGATACTAGGTGATGAGTTGATGCATAAAGTGAGGGAGAAGGGACAGGTGCTCAAGTGGTCAAGCCAAGTGGATATATTAAGTAGCCCTGCAGTTGGTGCATTTGTGAGTCACTGCGGGTGGAATTCAGTAATTGAGGCTTTGTGGTGTGGTGTGCCCATCTTAGCATGGCCACAACATGGAGATCAGAAGATCAATGCAGATATCGTGGAAAGAATTGGAATAGGGACATGGGAGAAGAGCTGGGGTTGGGGTGGAGAGACTCTAGTTACTGGAGCCAAAATTGCAGAAAAGATCAGATACTTAATGGAGACTGAAGCATTCAAACTCCAGTGCATGCGCTTCAGAGATGTAGCTAGGAAAGGAGTGGGAGTATGTGGAAACAGTAACGCGGGTTTGACAGAGCTCTGTGACATGTTGAAGGCTTGAAGTATTCAGCATCAAATCCTCATTTGTCGCCCATTTTGTTGTCTTTATATCACCTCAAGTATAATAGTTATCATACATGACATGTAGACTGTTTGAAGTATTCCACAGTTCATTTATCACTTATTTCTTGTTTGTTTACAGTTTCATTTTGTACCAGCTGTGGTGCTCAAAACTGAAAATGCCAGGGAAGGGAAGAGGCAGGTTCATAAGTAAAGGTAGAACGTTAGCATTAGTTTGGTAAAAAGAGAGAATCAATTCAAGCGTGCAAATATCAAATGAAGCCAAAATCTCATCGGCATCGTAATCAATTCAAAAGGACTCCATTAATATATTAGCCATTGACAGACAATTCTGAAGGAAATTCCTCAAATTATTACATAACATAGGTTGCAGGTAAAATACATGCACGGTGTGTGTCTTGATTTCTATGAATGTTGTTCTATTTTAAGCAGAGATACTTCTCTTTGAGATGTAATCGAAGGTTATGCCATTCCGTTGCAGACGTTCTTGGAGATCAGTTGGGCCAAAAACAATCCCAGGGGGAAAAACTCCACCTTTTGGGAGATTATCACGTTGGCTCAGAAGAATCAGGGCACATTGAAGCAAGATGATTGGAGTTGTCAAATAACCAATTTCAGGTCCCATCACTCTTGTCACAACTTCAAGATCAGGTTTGCTTTGCTGTGAAACATGGTTTACATCACTGAAACCTCGACCAACAAACCACATCTTAAACGAAGCATTTCTCACCTCATCCTCAGATGGACCTTCCTTCCGAAACCACCCCAAGCTGAAAACTGAAGGAAATTTTAAGAGAAACCACCTACCAATAGAACTTCTGCCCAAGAGCCCTATGAACATGCCAACTGCAATGAATCGAAAAACACCCACAAGGGTTTTAGAGCCTATTTTCACCCCAAAATGGACAGGCTTAACCACTGACCAGAAAGCCTCCCGATTCTTAATATGTCCAGCACTCTCATTAATGCCAGGAAGACCGGTTGGGTTTTCTGTCAAAGTTGTCAGGGTTCTTCGAACTACAATAGAATCTGCTGAAGGTAGCTTTACTGCCCAGAGGCCAGTTTCCTTCTGGTGGTCTATCATAGGACCTTTGGGAGGATAGGGGCCAGGAATCTGAAAAGTTGCAAGCAAACTTAAGATTAGTGAGTTCGGCTAGTGGTCAAAGTGTCAAGGTTAAAGCAGAAATTACTGGATATAACATATTGATGTAGATGATAGTTGACTATCCTTTAAACACAAACCATTCTATCAAACATCATCAACAATACAATTAGATATAGAAATGAAGAAAACATTCAGTAAATAAACATAGGATGTGAGTATAGTCTCCTACCAACATATTAAAAGTCTGCTAGAAACTAAAATTGGCAGCTCTTTGACAGCTTCATGGTAAAAAATCAAGACAATTGCCATCACCAGCTTGTCCTGATTGCGAAGAACTAGGACGTGACTTTTGCATCTAGAGTTGGAACACCAGAAACAGCTCCTAGTTGACCGTTTGGCGTTATATCTTTGTTGTAAAACCTTAAAATATTCCGACTTAAAAGTAGCACCCGTTAGCATAAAAGGCTGACATTATTGCTAGACTTGTGAAGCTTTCGATCTTGGTTTTTGCCAAACAAAACAGTAACAGGAATCCAATTTAATTGAAACACCCTCCACATTTGTTCCTTTTCGTAGAAAGATCTACAGCTAAATTTACACAATGCCATGCCACTCTTCCAGTTAAGTAATTCATGCTTCATGAGAATGATCGGAAGGATCTACGTATTCATTAATGCTTTGTAATTGAAGTCAAAAAAACACAACACAAGCCTCCTACTACTATTGCCATCAAAACCAACATAAATCAAATTTTATAGCGCCCAGGAGCTCCCCTATTCAACAATCATCACATGATAGGACCACAACTACTCTGGCCAAATAAGATGTGAATATAATCACCATCGGCCACAACTATATAGCTGCTGCAGCTTGCACTCTCCAATCAGTCAAAGAGATTTTTTTAACGGGTAAACACCTTTCTTCTAAATTCAAATGGCATTTATAGGATTAGGGACTCTTAAACAGAACCTCCATTCTTTTAGAATATATACAAGCAAAGTAGTTTTATCCAAAATTTCTTATTTAAGACCCCAAATTCTTGTAATGAAGAAAATATATCAACTTATCATCAGTCATTATATGTTTGTGAATTACTTCGGTCGAAAGTTTGATTGATCATAATCGTACTCGTGACGATGATTTATATTTGAATGAATTATATCTTAAATTCAAAACTTTCAATTTTATAATACTAACAAGAAGTTCAAAGATATCCATCAAATAACAAATGTTTTAATTTGTTGTAAATATAACTCAAAGGTCAGCGACCGTTTGTCTGGCTAATGTGGAGAGCCACAAAACGTAGAATTTCATATTAATAAATATCTATGTTTCAGCTAAACATAAAAATAATTAAAAAAGTCCTCAAATTACCACTCATCATTGTTGAGTAACTCTGGAAAACTAAAATCCTCAAACAACTATGAAGCTTCCTAATGCATTCTAACCCTCCCTTTTGAAGCCAAACAACACCCAAAAGGTTCCAATTGTGGGCTTTCCAACAAATCCATCTAAAGCCATTCTAATCCTCCCACTTCTCTAATTCTATTTGTATGTTGATCTATGTTGGAAGAGTATTTTCAGTTTTACTACTTTATTTGTTTCCTTATTTACTCAATAGTTTATTTCCTAAAATATCGTTTCCATTTTAGGTCCCTATTTTCATGGGATCTTATTTACTTCTTTCTAGGCAATAATCAAAGGATTGAATTGTAAAACAATTACTTATTTTCCCTATAAGTACTTCTGTCATTTATGAGAAATAATACATAGAAATTATCCTCAAATTTGTTCAATCTAGGTAACAGTTTTCAAGCATATTATACGGGTCTTCATGATAAACCCCCGATTACGTATTCCAGGAGAAAGCCACAAGCTAAGCAAGAGTGAATCAGCAGACCAATTTTAATTAATTATTTAATTGTTTTATGCCTGTTCTAAGTGTCCTAGGATGTAGGAGTCTATTATGTTTATTGGTTAGTTGAGAATCTTATTTTCAGATATGGTTCTATTTCTCTGTTCTATTAGCTAAAGGGTCAGTCATTTTAGGCAATTAGTTATTTCATTTGTCTATAAATATTATGCATTACAGGATGCAGGGATATCAATGATAATTCAACTCATTCGAATATTTCTTTTGTGGAGATTCTCCTATTAATTATTACCCCTTCTTTAAGTGAGATTCTTGCTTATAGAGAGCTTAATAGATTTTTATTCTGCTTTAATCTTCTAAAGTACCTAGTCTCTACCAATTTGGTATCAGAGCTGGTTTGAAGATGGTGAACACACGCTTATCTTCTTCTAATCAACCAAACCCACAAAACACCCAAAACCCACAGCAACCACAAAACCCATAGAATCCTACCACTGACCGGTCTGAAGCTCATCTGTTGCAACTCTCTGACATGGCTGCTCAGTTGAGTAATCTCAACTAAGAGATGATTGCTCTGAAGATATCCTCCAGCAAGACTCCTCATGTTGAAGACAGTCATGGTAACCGAGAAAGGGGCAAAGCACATGAGGAAGATTATGACATACCATGGTGGCTGAAAAATCCGTCCAAGCGTCCATCAACCAATATTGAGTTTCCCAAGTTTGAAGGTTGGGACCCAAGAGGATGGATTTTGAAGGCTGAAAAATACTTTCAGTATTATCAAAACCCTGATGAGATGAAGGTAGAAATCGCTGCCATGTTCCCTGAAGGTGACACTCTTGATCTCTTTGCATGGACCAACACCGAATGGACTTTGCCTTACTGGGAGGAACTCACAAAGATGTTTCAAGAGCATTATGGTCCAGCGGAGTTTCAGAACCCAGACGAGTATCTCTGTGGCATCAAAAAAAACGGGAACGGTGCAAGAGTATCGTCAAGAATTTGCTAAGCGACCTGCACGAGTGAAGAATTGGCCAGAGCACTGTCTCCTAGGTGTTTTCCTCAATGGTTTGAAGGAGGAACTCAAGGCAGACGTGCGCATCCAAAAGCCAAGAACGATTTACAAGGTGATGAGAAATTTCAGTCGAGTCACTGTTGCAAGGCAAGTATTTTAAAAATTATGGAAATCACTGAAGGAGGACCAGTAGCTAATTTCGAATATGAGATGTAGGCCGAAATCTCCTTCCATGCTATCCTGGGCAGTAACTCGGGTTCTACTATGAAGCTACAAGGGATACTGAATCAGAGGAAAGTAATTATTCTTGTAGACAGTGGTTCTACCCACAATTTTGTGGCTCAAACACTTGTTTCAAAATTGAAGTTGCCCACTCAATCTATCGCTTCATTTGGGGTCTAGATTGGAGATGAGTCCTTGATTTGCTGCAATAAGGTGCGTAGACGGCTTCAAATTCAGGTTCAAGACTTGAAAATCGTGGGTGATTTCATTCCATTCATTCTTGCTAGTGTTGACATGGCTTTAGGAATTGAATGGCTGGCTTCCTTAAACACTATGCAAGCAAATTGGCAAGAAATGTTCATGATTTTCTGGGTTGATGGCCAAAGATACAAATTGTAGGGGGTACCTTGAAGTTTAACTTCTAATATAGAACTGAGAGTAATGACCAAGCGAACTGAGTCTTTAGGGAGTTTGAGTCAGAAACTCACTGATATTGATGGGCTACTCCAAGATTTCTCATATGTATTCGTTGAACCTACCTCTCTGCCACCTCTCTGTAGTCATACTCATGCCATCAATCTTCATCCTAATGCTCAACCTCCAACCATACGGCCATATAGATATCCTTACTTTCAGAAGGATGAAATTGAGAGGCAAGTTGCTGACTTGTTATCTAAAGGATTCATTCGGCCTAGCTCTAGTCCGCTTGCGAGTCCTATGCTGCTAGTCAAGAAGAAGGATGTTTCATGAAGGATGTGTATTGACTATCGGGAACTCAATCACATCACTATTTCTGATAAGTATCCTATACCCAATGTGGATGAGTAGCTCGACGAACTCCACGGTGCTGCCTACTTCTCAAAGATTGATGTTCGCTCGAGATTATGATCAAATTTGAGTTCAACCTGAAGATATTCATAAAACGACATTCCGAACACACTCAGACCATTATGAATTTATTGTGATGCCATTTGGCCTCACAAATGCTCCTTCCACATTCCAAGCGGTAATAATTGATCTCTTCCGTCCGCATTTGAGGCGTTTTATCTTGGTTTTTTTCGATGATATTTTAATTTACAGCCCCTCTTCATCTTCATAAGTTTCAATTGGAAGTGATCGTTAATTCATTACACTCACATGCATTTTATTCCATGCTAAGAAGTGCACTTTTTCCCAGCAACAAGTGAATTTTTTGGGACACATTGTCTCACAAGGAGATGTTGACGTTGACCCGGAGAAAATCAAGGTCGTACAGCAGTGGCCTTTTCCAACTAATATCAAAGAAATTCGTGGTTTTCTTGGACTCACATGTTATTATAGACGGTTTGTGCAGAATTACGGATTCATTGCAAAGCCACTTACTAATCTCACCAAGAAGGATGCATTTTGCTGGAATGAACGGGCTGAAATTGTATTTTAGAAGCTCAAGGATGCATTGACAATAATGCCAATCATCAAGCCACCAGATTTTCAACAATCTTTCACTATTGAATGTGATGCTTCTATGGAAGGGATTGGAGCTGTTCTCATGCAACAGGAGCACCTCATAGCGTATTTCAGTAAGGGACTCTCTTCCTCTAATCGCTATAAGTCACCTTATGATAGTGAATTATTTGCTCTTGTGCTTGCTGTCCAAAAGTGGAAACATTACTTAATTAGCCACCATTTTTATGTCAAGACTGATCACAACAATCTTAAACACTTGCTTGAGCAACGGATTTCTACAAATTCTCAGCAGCGTCTAATTTTGAAGTTGCTACCCTTTGATTTGACTATATTATATAAAGCAGAGAAGGATAATGCAGCAGCTGATGCACTCTCCCGGAAACTACAACACGTTGATTTCTTTAATTTAAGCATGCTTGTACCTCTAGATTGTTCTGATTTGCAAGAAGCATATCTCCAGGATAATCACACCAAGAATCTCATCTCTAACCTACAGAAAAATTCATCATCACATTCCAATTTTCAGTGGTCAGCCAATAAGCTCTTTTACAAGGGCAAGTTGGTAATCCCTTCTAATTCCAACTAACGTGCAACTCTTTTGGTTGAAGCACACGAAACCCCCATTGGTGGACATAGAGGTTATTTGAAGACTTTAAAGAGGCTTTTAGATCAATTTTATTGGCTTCACATGAAGAAGGATGTCAAGCTTCATGTTCAACAATGCTTGACATATTAATGCAACACATACGAAACTCTTGCACTTGTTGATCTTTTACAACCTCTACGCCATTCCAAAAAGAATTTGGGAAAATATTTCCATTGATTTGTAACTGGGCTGCCTAAATCTCAAGGTGTTGACACTATATTTGTAGTAGTTGATCGCTTGAGTAAATACAACCATTTTTTGCCATTTTCTCATCCGTATACGACTAAAACTATGGCTGGAATCTTCTACAAGGAAGTTGTTCGCCACCATGGCATGCCTCATTCAATAGTTTCTAACCGAGATTCAATTTTCCTAAGTTCTTTTTGGCAAGAGTTGTTCTGTCTCAGTCAAACTCGCTTGTGGATGAGTACTTCCTACCATCCTCAAATCGATGGCCAAATAGAAATTGTCAACCGATGCTTAGAGGCCTATTTACGTAGTTCCTACTTTTGTTGGGCTGAATATTCATACAACACTGGTTTTCATGTTCCTACGGGCACTACACCTTTCAAGGGGCTTTATGGCAAGGACCCACCACCTCTACATCCATTTGTGAAGTGTGAGACTGCTAATGCAAAATTAGAAGACTAGTTATTGATGAGAGATGCAATGCTGAAACTGCTAAAAGATAATCTTGTTAAGGCTCAAGCACGTATGAAATATCAACAAGACAAGAAGCGTAGGGTACTTTCTTTTAATGTTGGAGATTTGCCACACATTCAGCCCTTTAGACAAAAATCTCTATCCAAGCAACATTATGAGAAGCTATCTCCTAGGTTTTTTGGACCCTACAAGGATTTGAGGAAGCTAGGATCAGTAGCTTATGAACTGGAACTTCCACCAGATGCATGGATTCATCCAATTTTCCATGTCTCCTTGCTTCGCCCTGCTCATGGTCTTCTACCACCATCATCACCAGCTCCACTCGCCATTTCTGCTAAACGGCAGCTGCAATTGCAACCAGGAAGTGTGTGCTTGACTATAGCTAGACTTCTATACATGATTTGGAGTTATTAGTAGCTTGGAGAAGTCGCCCTCTTGAAGATGCTACTTGGGAAGACTATGACCTCTTTGCTACTCAATTTCCAGATTTTCACCTTGAGGACAAGGTGACTTTCAAAGGGGGGAGACGTGATAAATCCCTGATTACGTATTCCAAGAGAAAGCCACGTGCTAAGCAAGAGTGAATCAGCAAATCAGTTTTAATTATTTATTTAATTGTTTTATGTCTGTTCTAAGTGTCCTAGGATGTAGGAGTGTTAGTTATGTTTATTGGTTAGTTGAGAATCTTATTTTCAGATATGCTTCTATTTCTCTGTTCTGTTAGCTAGAGGGTATAAATATTATGCATTACAGGATGCAGGGATATCAATGACAATTCAACTCATTCGAATATTTCATTTGTGGAGATTCTCCTGTTGGCTATTATTTCTTCTTTAAGTAAGATTCTTGCTTATAGAGAGCTTAATAGATTTTTATTCTGTTTTTATCTTCTACAGTACCTAGTCTCTACCAATTCCCTTTGCAGGTGTTAAGTTTTCAATTTCAAATCCAATCTCAAAGAGAATAGGAAAAAAAAAAAGTTTTCAAGTACCAATGTTGACACCAAAACTTCAGCCTCTTGTATCTGGATGATAGTCTTCTACCCATAAATTGTTGTTGGTAATCCATTTTTCCATAAAATAGTTCTAATGGTTAACTCTAAAACCTGATCAGTTTATTGTCATTAGAAATACAAATATTATGAGTCGATTTACATCTCTTACCTCTCTTTTATATACAATGAAACATTTATAGTTTATGTACTCACTTTTTTTCATTTCTTGGTTTTCTCACGCAAACCCAAAATTGTATCCATAATACAATTCTTCATTAGTTCATGTTTTCCCAGTTTGAGAAAGGAAAAAAGGTGGCTCTCAAAGGCAAAGGAATTTTGGAGGTAAGTCTTTTGAGTTAAGGTAAGAAGTTGGTACAAAATGTAGAGAAGTGCTTAAGTTTGTACTTCCAATCATTGTCAGAAAACCTTCTTCCAAACATATCGGGGAACAACAAAAATAATGTCAAACAACAATTGTCTTACATTGTTGATTTGGCTCCATCTTTGTTAATACTCAATCCGTCAAACTGAGAATTAACTAAGGATATGGTGAGAATAAAAAAGAAGAATCTAGAAACGAGATGAAAAGAGACAAGGAGGGGAATCAGAGACTTCCAAAATGAGGAGAGAGAAAAGAAAATGATTTTGTTATTGCCTTTTTTTTTCATTACACAGTGGCTATAAAAATATTACCAAAACATTCATCACTAAACTAAAGCCACGTATAGAAGCTTGCTGCGAGCATTTAGTTGGAATGATGTGTTTTTATTTTCTTAAAGAATTCCTCTTCAACGTCATCCTTTATTTATTTAACTATTGTTGCCACTCTTGCATTTCGTCTTGTTCAATTTCTCGCAACATTGCCCCTTCCCTCAAGAACCTTGTCTATGTGGTTGGCTTGCGAAAATCTTTTTTGCAACAAAAAAAGGAGTTCCCAACTTGCATTCTCTATTGAGTTGTATGTCTATTGGACTATAAGATTTGTTACTAATTTGTTGTTGTGCTTGACCACCCTTTTGTCCAATATTGTTTCTGGAGCTCGATATACCATGATGAATGTGGTTGGGGAGATGACAATGGTATATGCTTAGACACATACCTCTAGAGTTAAGAAACGTGACATGTAGGATGACTTGAGAATTTAGCTCGCAATTGGAGCTTGTAGGCCACCTTTCCCTTCTCTATGATTTTCACAATCCATAGTATAATGGGGACAGTTTATGGTTGCTCCTCTTCTGAAGTTAACGTTATTTATGAAGTTGTAGCTTCAAAAACACACATTCTCCCACTTCGAACTTTCTGTCTACTCTCTTTTTATCTACTTGGTACTTCATTCGATGCTAGACTATTTTGAGATGGAATTTAGCCATCAAGAGTGCTACTTTTAAGTTTCTCATAGCTTGATCCATAGCTAAGATTTTGGAATCAGTGACAACCAGTCAATAACCATAGAGAATTTTAGAAGGTGATGAATTGATAGTTGAGTGATAGATGGTGTTATCCAGATGGTGTTATCCCACCATTCGGCTAATGATATCCAATCAGACCACTTTTTCTAAGAATCATTGTAGAAAGATCAAAAATAGGTTTTCAATACCTTTTTAATAGCTTTTGATTCTTCGTAAGATTGGGAGTGTTATGTAGAGGAGAAGCTTAAGCTAGCTACTTGTAGCTTGAAGGTTTCTTGCAAAAAAGCACTTAAGAATAATGAGTCTCTATCAATCATAATTGCCCTAGGCATTCCATGTAGTTTGAAGATGTGGTTGATGGACACTTGCTATTTTTCTTAATAGCAATAAAATGAGACACCTGCTAAATCAATCTATAATCACAAATATTACTGATTTACCTCTAGATAAAGGTGAGCCTTCAATGAAGTTCATGCTAATTTCTCTCCAACAACCTTCAAGTTTGCAAAAGTTTAGGATATGCAACAATGTCATATTTGTTCTTTTGACAAATTAAACATTGCTTAACATAATTCTTGACATTATTAGCCAAACCTCTCCAATGGAATACATTTTGCGCTCTTTTCATGGTTGTTGCTATGCCTAAATGTCCTCCTTGGGTTCGATCATGCCCTATGTAGACTAGTGATATGTTCAGCATTTATTGCTTTACATTCTAATCAACCATTGGTTGCTCCTTTTCAACTACTAATCCTTCTTCTCCTTTTATCATGTGCAAGTGAAACTTTTAATTCTTTTTCTTTTGCATTTATGCCTCCAATGTGTACCTATTGTCACATCATAAACATAATCCTTTTGCTCGCATCTTGTCGAAGTCCTTGTTGCTAATCGTTCTCGAGGTTATTCATTAAGGTAATTTTTCCTTAAGTTCCACGCATAGATAGGATTCGATCCGCTTGATTATATTTGGTGGCAGTTGGTCCCTGTACTACCCCTTTAGATGGCATTCCACTTCCTAGGTCGCCTAGCTTATGAGGTGATTTGATATTTCATTTAAAATGATGCAAATTGATGTTAATTATAACCACCGCCTCTTGTTTCCTTGCAAGCAATTGTGTTATTGAAGATTTTGGGGGTCAAGTAGCTTAACAACTAATTCCAACTTGGCTTTCAAACACTCTAAGAAAAATCCCGCCAAATAATTCTCCTAACAATAAAATTGTGCACAATAATCTTGCATAATGCCTCCCTAATTCAATTCCTTCAAATATCTGACGAGGTTTTCAAATATACCTCCATCAAACCTCTAATTGAGAGTGGCTACAAATTCCTCCCAATCCACCGGCCCATGCTTGCTTCTATTTTTCAAAAATAATCGGTACCATTCTTGAGCTCACCCTTCTAAATCTGTAGCCACCATTCTTGATATTTTGCTAAATCTTGTAGGTACCATATATCTATCGCTTACAAGAGGGATTTTAGTCATACTACAAGCATTTCCCTTTCCCCTTGATGTCAAGCAATACTCTTTCTTATATCTTTGCATAAATTGATTAAACATCAGTTTCAATTCCTCTTCCCTTTCATATCTATCAATTTTGATTTTTCATTAACAGTTTCTCATTTCAGGCTTGTGCTTGAGTCAAATTGCTAACATTTTCCTCCAACCTTTGCATTTCTGCTCCGCTAGTGCCTTCTGCAATTGATGCCACAATCAAGGTTCGACCACTCTAATACTAAATGTTATAGTTAATCCATCAAATTGAAAAATAACTATGGAAATCGAGAATAAGGAGGGAAATTAAAGAATTCAAGAACAAAGAGAGAGAAAGGAAAAAAGATTTTCTTATTGACTGATTGTTGTTCATTGCACAACAATCGTAAAAACATAAACCAAAACATTCACCAGTAAATTAAAGCTTTGTAGATAAGCTTGACTAGAATGATGTGTTTTCGTTTCTTTAAAGGATTCTCTACAACATTGTCCTTTGTTTGTTACTATTGTTGTCTTTCCCATGCTTCCTCTTGTTTAGTTTCCTACAACAATCTTTCAACTTCCACTCTACTACAATAAGAAGAAAGGCACTAACAAATATGAAAACTTGGAATGTCATCCTTCTAAAGCGAGAGACGTCCACCTCCCGAGCCTTGAGAAGAATTGCAAGATCGTATTCTTTTGAAATTTGAGAAAATTCAAATGATCTTGTTTCTGATCATGGTAAGGCACTTGATCTTGAGAAATCAAACAAGATCAAGAAAGAGAAAAAAATGGTGCATTAAAAATGACATTATGGAGCAAGACATTTGAGATATCGGTTGATATGAGACACTTCATCAAAAATAAAGGAGGAATCAATCTTCTTGGGGCTGTTCTATACTTGTGTCTTCAATTATTTTCCATATTTTTATTTTTAATTTATTAAATATTTTTCTTACTAAAATTTCATAGATAGGCGGTGGTTCACATCAACAAAGTCAAAAATAAGAGATGACAGTGGAAAATATTTACAAAAAAATAAAACATTTGACATTTTACTGATATTTTATTTGATTCATATTTTTTGTATTTTAGCATAAATATTCAAATTTAATATATATTTTATTATTTATATTTTCACTCTCATCAAAAACTTAATCCATATATGGACAAATGGAAATGTAAATTCAAAGCAAAGATCAACTAAGGAATGAATACTTATGATCCTACAACAGGAAAGAACCATTAGATTCAGAAGAGAAGAAGCATCACAATGAGGTATGTGTCATGAAATGCACGTGCAAGCAAAAAGCATGAGAGCATCATCAAGTCCAAATAGCAATCGATCTTAACTCCCATATAACAAGAATAGAATTAAAATCCCTTACCACTGGCCTTGGCTTCTTGGGTCTAGACCGTCTCAGTTCCTGTAACTTATCTACATTAGCCACCCCCAAGACGGCCGATTCATACGTCCCAAAGTTACCAACAATCCTTCTATCAGACTCCAAACTCAAATAGGCCTCAATTTTGTTTGGCGCAGACGGAGCAACCCACTGTCTGGAATTAAACATCCAACCCAATTCAGCAGGAACAGAATCAAACCCGCATGCAGAAACCATTAAAGAACCTGTATCCGCTGCCTTCTCATGAAACTGCATCTCGACTCTCTCCATAAACTCAGGCTCTCCACATATGTCCAAATAATCACACCTAGCAGTATCAACATCAAACAAAGACAAATGAACTTCTCTGATCACACAAAAAAGATGCATAAAAAACCATGATGTTTCAATCTTTAGATATACACACCCAGTCTCGGCACAAGCGGCGACGACGGGCTCGCCGTGCAGGCGAAATGGGCCGACACAGTTGAGTATGAGCTTCGTTTGGCGGCAGAGGTGGCGGAGGGAAGAAGGGTCAGAGGTGTCAGCGGTGAGAATAGAAATCGTGGGAGGAGGGGCGGGATGTGCAGCCCATTGGAGCGCCTGGGTCAGTCTGGCCGGACTCCGGCCGCCCAGTGCAATGGATTTGAGAGGAGAGGAAGGGGCCTTAAGGAACTTCAGAGCTTCTCTGACAACGTATCTACCGGTGAATCCCGAAGCTCCCAGGATGATTAACTCAAAGGGAGGTTGGGTATTGGCGTCCATATTTAGAGAGGTTGGGACTTGGGAGGAGTAATTTATAGTTATAGTTGGGTTATCGGGTTTATAGAAATGCGTGCCAGTTATTGCATTGTGTTACCTGAATTGCAGGTGATCTGCAACAGCTTTAGGTCGGTGATGCAGCAGGCGAATTCGGTAGTGTTCGATAGGTATCCGATAGATCCTACGAACTTCCCAAGGCCCCGCGAGTAAACTTGCATAGACGCTTATAATAGTTTGTTTAGAGTTTTTTGTTTTTTGTTTTTTGAGAGAAATTAAAAACACGCTTATAACAGACCATTTGGTTAATTGACGCTCGATATGGTTACTGTAATATAGTTGGTGATACGGAATAAAATAAAAATTTAGAGATAAAATAGAATAAAAATGAGAGGTGATGAGGTATTTAATTATGATGGATAAAACAGATAAAACAGTGTTCATCTTGAAGATAAAAATATATTTGATTATAGTTGACAAAATATAAAAAATAGTATCAATGATTAAAATACTCCTGCAGTATAATATGATTTGAAATATATAATTTATTGATTATTTTAAAATGAATGATTTATATTAGTAATTTAATTGTATCTATAAATAAGGAATTTGAAAAATGAGTAACATAAAAATTTAATGAAATGAGCTATTGAATAGCAAAAAATTCGTACAAGTTAACAATAAAATGAATTACATTAAATATCTTATAATTGTATCAATATTTATTTTAATTGTATTTGTAATTTTTTAATTACGATGAAATAAAATGAGAAACCTAAAAGTTAAATGAAATGAGTTATTGAAAAAAAAAATCCTACAAGTTAGAAATTCTTGTACATAATAATTTAATAAAACATCTAAGCATTTATGGAATTAATTACATAATAGGTTTAAAAAATCCTATAACTTAGAAATTCTAGTACATAATAATTTAATAAAACATCTAAGCATTCATGGAATTAATTACATAATAGGTTAAAGATA